>VNJR01009631.1:0-13541 GCA_008042585.1 Drosophila punjabiensis
CATTTTGGTTGATAAATAACAAGAAAAACAAAAAATTTTCATACAAGTTGAAAATCTTTCTAATTAGTTGGCACGGTGTAAAATTCGATTTTTTCATAAAATTTTTTTTTTATTAAAAAGAGGCAAGGTATTTTGAAAATTCCTTTGATTTATTGAAGAACGATATTTCTAGAAGTTATTAAGCATTTTTAAGGTCTCAAAAATCTGTTGTTTAACTTTTTATCGATGCAAATGCACCGAGCATGGTCATCTTTCTAATTAGTTGTCAACGGCTGTATATTTATTAATTTAAAGTTAAGGTAATAACATTTAAAAATAATATATTTAAAAGTTCAGTACAAGGCTTAGTGGTTATTTAATTAAGTGATAATTAATTAATCACAAACACACACTTTCCCTAAATACTTTTCGGTGGAAAGGGTATAAAGAACAGATTTTCGGGGTCGTCAGTTTGGCTGGCATATCGTACAAAAAGGGGCGGGGAAAAAGAAGAAGAACCGAGAGAGAGCGATAAAGAGGAAGGGCACTGCTGACGTTGCAGGCAAGCCGGAAAAAGTCTGCTCTACAGTCGAGAGCGTTTCCGACAAAAATGAAATCAAACCATAAGCCAAATTAATGTTACTAATTCAGTAATGTCTGTTCAGTTTTCCTGCTTTTAGTAGCAACAGTTATTCGCCATACAACTGATCTTGGTTATATATTAAGTTTTTATTAATATTTTTTCACATGCCCTGCAATTTGCAGCAGAAACATTTTTGTTGCTGTCGCTGCTGCCAAATCTTATTTTCCTGTCGCTGCCCCTCAAGCTATCTGGAAATTATGTTTCAATCAGGAAAAAAGATTGCTATGGAATTTAATTTGGGTAGACTTGGATTTTTAGCGGAAATGGGACAGAGGAACACTTGAAATCTCATGGCCTTAATCTACATAAATCCTAATTTAAAAGGTCAAAAGGAAAATTCATTCATTTAAATATTAAATATATTAAATATTAGCATTATAATATACAAAAAAATTAATAGTTTTCTATAAAATTGATTATCGTTAACTTCAAGTTTTTGAAAATTTACCTCTGTTGGTATTTGCAAACTAATTAGAAAACTTGTATCACTCTGCCGAAGAATTATAAGAATATGATTTATGCATTTTTGATATGCGTCATCTAACTGTTTCTCCGCGACTATGTGCCTGTATTGAAGCTTGTTTATTATTAAGCATGTCCAGCTATTTTTAATTTAGCAGAGTTCTTCTTCGCCTTCTGATTCTTCCATTTCGACTGCTTCTTCGCCCCGTTAGTCTCCTAGTGCGCTGCTTCCTCGTTGTCGTTCGCTTGCTATGTATGTTACGGCTACACCTCAATTCAATTGTATAACTCTCCTCTGGGCAAATATCAATTTTAATTGTGCTTCCTCTTCCACGCACTACGCATGTAAACTTGTGCGTATTCAATTGTCCCTAGCCTACAACTCCTCCTGCTCCTTCTTCTCTTTTGTCCTCTTTCTCCTATTGCTTCTCCTTCTACCACTCCATGCATACGTGTATATGTGTGTGGTTGTATTGGTGTTCGCTTTAAATTTGGCTTTGTGCTACTGCTTCTTCTCCGTCCTCTCCCACTTGATTCTCTTTTGTTATTGTTGGCTTTATTGCCCTGGCCAAAAGGGAGAAGGGAAAATAAAAACGAAGCGAGGCAAAAGTAAAAGTGTGTTGAGTTTCCAACCTCAAATTCCCCACACACGCAGACACACACACACAAGGAGGCATTTCGGAAATTTTCCCATGCGTTGGCGTCGCTGCTTCTGTCTGCTTATGCTTATCTACACAAAAAGAGAAGGATAAAAGGAACGAGAAATAAGGAAAGCACACACATTTTTGGTATACATAATGCAGGCATGCAACAAAGTGGAAAATACCTAAAAGGAAAAGTACAGATTTTAGGCGATGAGCGCCACAGGGCGTATACGTGCTCAGCTGTTGCTTCTGCAATTCCACCATCCTTCCACCATCCCTTCCTCTGCTTTCACCGCAAGTGCAACAACCGCTACAGACCCAACTTGGAAAAAACTAAAGCCAGAGCGAGATGGCTAGCTAAGCGAAAGACTTACAGTTATGTTTTACATTCGCAAATGCAACTGCAGTTGAGCGTCACGTTTGTCCTTCTCTTTTTCTTCCCTTCTGCTGCTGCTTGCACTGCTTACTTGACGACTACCCGCTGTTTTATTTATAAAACGGGCCAAAAAACCAAAGCACATTCACGAGTTCATTCATGACGTCAGCACAGCGCCTCAGGTCAGCGGCCTAGTTTTCCACTGCTGCTGCTGCTACCGCCTCCCCTCGACGCGGTGCACACACAGAGATAATTATGCATTTACATACTGACGACGCGCGTCTGTTTGCCCATTTGTTTGTGTGTGCAGCGACCCAAGAATTGTCTATGTGTAAATACGTAAGTTTTACGCCAGGCTAAAAATAAAACTATGATATCTATGTTAAGTCGGTGCACGGAACGCGAGCATATGTACAGTTCAGTATAAAAGTGAAAGTAAGGGTGTGAATATTGAGAAATATGGTGTGAAATTCAGATATTATTTGCATTGAAAGCAGTTCAGACTTGTCATTAATAATTTATTCAAATTTTATGTTTTATAACAACATTTTTATTTAAATCAATTAATCGATCGGTTATTCACAGTAGCCAGATTTGCAATAAATAATTTAACTATTTTAAAAAATTAATGATCTATGCGAATTATTTTTTTCCGTGCAACAGGATTTCACCTTTCAGTCAGGTGGCGAGGAAAAGGGACGGAGAACTAAGAGCAACGAGAGCTCCAAAGCGCGGAAGGGAGAAAGGCAGTCGAGCTTTGTCCATTGCCAGTCTCTCACTCTTTGTTTCACTCCCTCTCTCTCTTTCGGCGTCACCTTGGCTTGGCCACTTAGCTCGTTGCACGCCACTTGTGTGCTCTGCGCCCGATCCCCTTCCCCTTTGCACCCCCTTGGTTGCCCTGCGGGGAACTTCAATGAATGCACCGTTGTCCGTGAACTCGGCCACCATGAATGGCATGCGAGCTCCCAATGACGCGGTGACTTTGCGGTTGCACCAAGAGGCTTACCAGGCTGATGAGAGCACCTACCCTGCACTCTCACTGGAAAAAGCATTTCCAAGTAAAAAGAGTTCCATTGAGTTTCTTCAATAACATTACCTAGAATTGAAATCGTGCCTAAAGTTTAAATTAGATTTTTATGGGATATTCTATACGACGATATCGGCGATATTTAGTCGACATTTTCAGTAATTCAGTCATTCAGTCGCATAGGGAATAAGCTTTTAATTTTTTGTTTCTCAAATGTTTAAAATATTATACGTAATTATACGTATACGTAAAGATTAAATCCTCTTTCATAAGCTATTTACATAAGAGTACTATTAAAAATGTTAAAATTTTAGTTTTAGGAAGAATTCTAACTCATTTAAATCTGTTTTTTAATCTAAAAACTGGTTTGGTTTAATTTGGGTTTTAACAAAAAGTTCTCAAATATTAAACTTTTAAACTTTTGCCGACATGTTGCATAACCACATCTTTCCCTCCCTCTCTCTCTCTCTCCGTTGCCGCTTGCAGTTTGCAACTTTATCATTCACGAACGATGTGTCAGCAGCGTGGTAACGCCCTGTTCCGGCATCGCTCCATGCATTATAAAGGTACGTAGTCGCAATCGCAGGATGAACATTGCTGTCATGTGTCCATGTGTCATTCCCCACAGAATCCCGTGGCCCATTGTTGGTCCGAGCCAACTCATCACAAGAGAAAATTCTGCACAGTCTGCCGTAAGCGATTGGATGAAACGCCAGCGGTGCATTGTTTAGGTAAGTGACACTAACATATATATATATATATATATATATACGTATGTGCTAGTCCATGTCCCAGTCCTAGTCCTTGTAGCCTCTGTTCCTCCAACTGTGTGTCAGTCATGTCAGTTCACCTATTGAGCGGCAAGGCAACCCATTGTTAGAACCAACAAGCGCCTGATGTGTGCCACACAGAGCTAGAAAATTGATTTTCAACTGCGATTGAAGTTATGTTCAATAAAGATAAATCCTACGTTTTTTAATGATTGCACAGCACGTTTAAAGCATCGAATAAGGTTGTCAAATGAAAAAGAAAAGTAACAAATAACTAAATTTAAAATATTTCAAATTACCTTCATTCATAAAAGTATATTTCGTTTTATTAAAAACAAGTTAAAGTCAGTACATTTTCCCAAGAATAAATATTACCAAACCTTTCAACAGTATTTAGTTAATATTTTAAATGTTTAATACAATTTTTAATCGCAGTCTGCGAATATTTCGCGCATATTGAGTGCCAAGATTTTGCGGTGCCCGATTGTACCGAGAATGCCACGTATGTGCCGGGCAAGGAGCTGCTTAATGTGAAGCATCAGGTAATCACAACCAACTTTATACAAACGATTATAGCCTAGACTAACAATGTATAAATCCCTTTTAACAGCATCACTGGCGAGAGGGCAATCTTCCATCAACGTCCAAATGCGCGTACTGCAAGAAAACATGTTGGTCCTCGGAATGTCTCACTGGTGAGTTTGTCGCCCTCGAGTCCTGATCTCTCTGCCCTTACTAATTGTGCATCTTAATTATATCTAAAGGATACCGCTGCGAGTGGTGCGGCATGACAACCCATGCCGGATGTCGCGTGTACCTGCCAACCGAATGTAATTTTGGTATTCTACAACCTATCTACTTACCTCCGCACTCAGTCTCGATTCCGCGCACCGAAGTGCCCATCGAGGCCATCATCGGCGTCCAGGTCAAATCGAAAACGACGCTCGTGCGCGACTACTCGTGTCGTAAGTACATGGTCCCATGCCCACAGTAATTAGCGCAGGAGTCCAGCCGCCCAGCCTCCTAATAGACCAGCCGCTGCACCGAAGAGAGACGTGTCCAATCGAAGGTGGTTATGTAGGGGAAATCTTAAATGTTTTACCTTTTGTTTTTAATATGTAAAAGAGACAAACCCTTCAATTAAGACAATCTCAACCAAGTTAAACCTAAATTTAAATCAGTTTTAAAGAATTAGATTCCCGAACACCCACGAAAGGACTCTCTCTCACTCGGTGTAAGCTGGTCCACGTCCGTTCTCGATGGTCACTCACCCTCTATATAGCGATATAGCAATACTTACCCAAAATATCCCGAAAAATATAAAGTTGCTATCTATGTTGTGTTGTGTGCACACTCCGAAAAACCAGAACTCCAACGATCAGCAATCAGACATCGCTCAAGCTCATCCAGCTCATTCAGATCATGGCAGACCCACTCTCTCACTCCACCAACAACACCACCGCCATTCCACCACCGATTATTTTCCTCGATTTCCCTTGATTTGTTTCCCGTTCCCTCGATTTTTCTGTACTTTTTGATTTTTGATTTACTTTTCATTTCGTTTTTTCTTTTCTTTTCTTTTCTTTTCTTTCTCTCTTGGGTTTTTTGTCACAAACTCTTTCCGTTTTCGGCGTTCCTTGACGCTGTGTTTCTCTGTGTGTGTGTTTGTGGCCGCCCTGGCAGCCAGTCCGGATTTGAGTGCCGGCTCCGGAGTGGCCAGCTGTTCCCCCATCCCTGGAACGGGAACGGGATCGGCTGGGCTGGGCCTGAAGGAGTTGCTCGAGCTCCACAGGCAGCGGCGAGAACAATCGAAACAACATTTTCTCCTTTCCACGCCGCCCACGCCCACCTCCTGTGGCTCCCACTCGCTCTGCCACTCGCCGACGCCCTCCTTGCTCACAGTGGGTGAGACCAGCAACGATGCGGATCAGGATCAGGACCGGGATCACCCTGAGGAGGAGCTGGAGGAGGAAAACACGGAGCAGGACAGCGCCCTGCAGCTGACCACTTCCACCTCGAATGTGATGTGCGCCAGTAACCTGCAGAAGTCGCCCTCGGCCAATTCCTCGCTGCACCTGCTCTACACGAGTCTCTTTCGGAAGCTGGGGCAAGGAAAACGACGACGGAAACGGGGATCCAGCGGCGGCGGCATTTCGCCCAGCGAGGACGAGGACGATGTGGACGGCGGAGTCTGTGATATAAGCGGCGGCGATCTCAGCGACGACTACGACCACTGCGACGTGGCTCTGCGCCGGAGGTCGTTGCGCTCGCGTCAGCCACGTGATGTCAGCGAGACGGACTACCACGGCGACGCCGAGGCGGAGGCGGAGGGTGAGGGCGAGACGGCGCCACGGGAGAGCTGCTACGAGACTTCGGACACCGGCGGCGAGCTGACCAACACCGACGACCTCGACAGCAGCCTCAACCTGATCAGCAACCTTAGCTATAATAGTAGTAATAATAGTAACGCCTCTGCCTCCAATGCCCCTGGAGGAGCTAGCACCACCATTGCACCCGCCAGCACCACTGCCCCGGGAAAGAGCGGACATGCCTTGAGCGTCTACGGTGGACGCCCGCAACCCAAGACTGGGGCTCCGGCCCAGGCCAAGCCCAAGCCCAAGCCCATACTCATGCCCAAGCACAAGGCGCAGGGAAAGGGCGGCTCCCTCAGCTCCCCGCTTTCCAACTCCAACTCCAGCGACTGCTCCTCGGCCTCGCCGTCGGCCCCGGCGACGCTGCTGCAGCTATCGCCGGTGGGTAGGAGCAAGTCCTTCCAGGAATCGACCGGCGTCACTGCCGTTTCGCGATACAAGAAGTATGGCCGTGGCCTGTTTCAGCGCCGGCGCTCCAAGAGATCACCCAAGAACGCTGCGGCGCCTGCGGGCACCAAGAGCAACTACAGCCTGGACAGGCTGTCGCAGAACATCGAGATCACCATCCAGGATGAGGACGGCAACTACCAGCCGTACGACGACAATTTCCACATGCTGGCGCGACGCCTGGACGCGACCGATGTGGACGATGACGTGGGTTTCGACGATCTCTACCTGGACGACCGGCCGAGCGGGGCCAGCGACGACTTGGCCTTCGCCGGCGACATCAGCGACGGTGGGGCCAGTAGCCGGTCGCGGGCCAGCGACGCCAGCGATGGCCACGTCCTCGGCCGGCTGCTCCGCCAGGTGCGGCAGGGTCTCACCGTCGGCTGGCGCAAGCCGCGCTACCAGAAGCGCAGAGGTGACTAGTCCACGTACTCCTTACCCTTTTTTTTCTCTCTGTCTCTCTTTGGCTCTGTACCCCGTCCCTGCTAACAGAATTGGGGCCAAGGACGCGAATGTGGACGCGGGCACGCTCTCGATCGTTTCGGTCTTGGTTTCGACTGGTCCTTAGTTTGCGCTAACCCCTCTGTTTTGGTTTTGGTTTCGTTATGCCCGTTCCTTTTGCGTTGAGCCACCCAGCCACCGAGTCCCACTAATCGCTAACCATCGAACCACTAATCATCCGCACCATTCCGCCCCACATTGCAAGCCACTAATCATTAACACAGCATAATCGCATGCCAGCCCTCGGAAAAATAGCCCAAGAGTGATCCGAATCAGCCTGTAATGTTTTCTGCTCTTATTTCTTAGAAGTATTTTCTAAATATAAAGACCACAGAGTTTAATTTAAAGCTCTAAATAATTCCATTTACTTCTTAAATGTAATTACAAATTAACTAATATCAAAGTCGGAATACCTCTTGCATTTTTTCCGAGTGGAAAATAAGTAAACTAACACCAGGCCCAGGCCGCTTTTGTTTTTACTAATAAAAAAAATGTTTATCCATGTGAGAATCTGGTCAGATACTAACCCCCACTGTTCTGTGTGTGACATCCAGCACGCAGTATATCCGAGGAGTTCAGTAGCGGCGACACACCCCGTTTCAAGGATGAGGAATCCGCCAGCAAGACCGAATCGGGACATGGACCTAGCAGTGGTGGCGGCAGCGGTGGCGGAGGAGCCGGTGGCTCTTCTACGGCGGGAGCGTCAACTTCCGCTGCCGGTGGCTCCTCCAGCCATTACAGGCCCGATTCCGCTGGCCACAAGTCGGACAAGTCGGAAAAGGATCGCGAGAAGAAGGAAAAGGAGCGCGAAGAGAAGGACATAGGTGAGATGGGAAGGGAAACCATGTGGAAAATTGAATTTCCATATACTAAACACACCTCGTGTTCACTCCCACAGAGATGATCAAGGTGTTCGATGGCAACAACTCATTCCGACGCCAGCAGTACCGTGTGATCATCGTGCAGCGCACGTACACTTTGGAGCAGCTGCTGACCACCGCGCTGCGGGCATTCCACATTACGCGCGATCCGCAGGCCTTCTACCTGACCGACCTTTATGCGCCCGCCGGCATGGAGGACGCCCCGATGCTGGATCCCACGCCCGTGCTGAGCCTGACGCACCTGGAGGGCAAGCGGCCGGCCATGTACCTTCGTTTTCATGATCGAGATCGGGGCCATGTGCGCGTCTATCCCGGCAAGCTGCAGTGTTCGATGCTGGAGGATCCCTACGTCAGTGTTCCTGTAGATAATAGCACAGTTATTAAGGATTTGATACGCGACGCCCTGGACAAGTTCGGCCTACAGGATAACCAGATACAGGACTACAGGTGCGCCTCATGTCTCACGGTCCTCTAATCTCACTTTTTAATATGTACATTCCGCATTCTAGGTGCTCGGAGGTGCTGCTTGATCGCGGCGTTACCGAGCGCATCTTGTCGTGGAACGAACGGCCCTGGGATATCATGAAGCAGCTGGGCAAGGACTCCATTCGCCAGATGGAGCTAATGCGCTTCTACATGCAGCACAAGCAGGACCCGCACGGCCCCAACATCGCGCTCTTCGTGGGCAACCTGCCAACGGGTCTGTCGCAGCGCAACTACGAGCAGATCCTCAACAAGTACGTGACCGACGAAAACAAGTTCATCAGCATTGGACCCATCTACTACGAGTACGGATCCGTGGTGCTCACCTTCGAGGACTCCCAGAAGGCGGTGGGTCATTCAACATTCAGTCATCCCAAGGAAACCCTACTCACTCGAGCAATTGTCTTTCAGGTACGCGCCTTCTACAATCTTCGCGAGACGATCATCGAGGACAAGAAGCTGCTGGTGCTGCTCCTGCCGAACATCGAGCCCAGCATGGTGCCCTCGGACGTGAGGCCATTGCTGGTCTTTGTCAACGTCAAGTCCGGCGGCTGCCAGGGCCTGGAGCTGATCTCCAGCTTCAGGAAGCTGCTGAATCCCTATCAAGTTTTCGATCTGGACAATGGCGGTCCTCTGCCTGGGTATGAACACTGAGTGTGATCTAATCTTGTTTAATTCTTAACTTATCTTATATTATTGTACATTTCCAGCTTGTACGTGTTCCGACAGATAACCAACTACAAGATCCTGGTTTGCGGTGGCGACGGCACCATCGGTTGGGTGTTGCAGTGCCTGGACAACGTGGGACAGGACTCGGAGTGCTCCAGTCCGCCCTGCGCCATTGTTCCCCTCGGAACTGGTTAGTAGATTGCTCTTTTACTCAATGCTCCCTAATTAAGTGTCCGTTTATTAACTTATTGTCAAATCCCAATCCCTAAACCCGTTTAGGCAATGATTTGGCTCGCGTTTTGTGCTGGGGCTCTGGGTATACCGGCGGAGAGGATCCGCTAAATCTACTGCGCGACGTCATCGAGGCGGAGGAGATCCGACTCGATCGCTGGACGGTTGTCTTTCATCCGGAGGACAAGCCCGAGGAGCCGGCCATGAAGGCGCCCTCGCAAACAACCGGTAAGAAGAAGAAGGCACACCAAGCACACCTATCGCAATCGCAATCGCAACAAACCAATCAGCATCATCAATTACCGGCTCTGACATCGAGTGATATATCAGGTCATTTGGTGTTTTCAAAACTTCGTTCGTGTGTTCTTTCTCTACGTTACATTACATAGTGCCTAACCCCCACAAACCCTGATCCTAACCTAGAACAAGTTACAGTCCTAGTCCCAGTCCTAATCCCATTACACAATCAAATCCTTTGTGTTGTAATTAAATCAATGCCACGACCTAATACCTTTCCGGCTGTAAAAAACGCCAAAGCAATGTCTGAACAAAACCCAAAGTTGTAAAATATGAAAAGCCAAGTAAATGTGGAAGCAATCTATGAGCAGAAATAGTCAGTTGTAAATATAACTTTTATCAGCTTAAGGGGGTCATCCCATGTGACGGCCTGTTTTTGAGGGGTTTTTTAGAATTTTTTTTCTTCGTCCCTACAACTGAGAATAAATCTCTACTGATTACTTCCTTAGCAAGGTTATTTGTAAAAAAAAAAACAACCAAAAAACTCTACCCGAAATTCCTCTTATACAAAACCCAGCCCCAGTTTGGTATTTGATGATAAATGCTGTTTAGTTTCAATGTGTAAAGAGTTACTTCCAAGGCCATATCCACATGCATGAGGTAATGTATGAACCGCCAAGTCCAGACACCTGAAAGACTCCACAGAAGTTTGGGTAAAACTTAGTAAATCCAACCTCGATGTTGTCAATTGAATGTTCGGTGTCCAGTGTCTATATGTGTGTGTGATCCCAATCGACAATAAATTGAACCGCCCGACTAATGACCACTCGGTGTTCCATCCAGGTGGTGCCCAAAACGAGGACAACTCACAGATCTTCGTGATGAACAACTACTTCGGCATCGGCATCGATGCGGATCTCTGCCTGGACTTCCACAATGCACGCGAGGAGAACCCCAACCAGTTCAACTCGCGCCTACGCAACAAGGGCTACTATGTCAAGATGGGGCTGCGCAAGATCGTGGGCCGCAAGGCGGTCAAGGATCTACAGAAGGAGCTACGCCTGGAGGTCGACGGCAAGATTGTCGATCTACCACCGGTCGATGGCATCATCATCTTGAATATTTTAAGGTGAGCTTTTTGGAGATTCCCTAATTAAACAACTTACTAAAATTATCATCATTTTTTGCAGCTGGGGAAGCGGCGCCAATCCGTGGGGTCCCGACAAGGACGACCAGTTCTCCACGCCCAACCACTACGATGGCATGCTGGAGGTGGTGGGCGTCACAGGCGTGGTCCACTTGGGTCAAATCCAATCCGGAATTCGGACGGCCATGCGCATAGCTCAGGTGAGCCACGAAACTCTCTGTCTTTTTGCCAAAGCTTCCTTTAACTTGTTTATTTTTAACTGTATCCCCACAGGGTGGGCACATCAAGATACATCTGAACACCGATATGCCCGTTCAGGTGGACGGTGAGCCCTGGATCCAGAGTCCCGGCGATGTTGTCGTCCTCAAGTCGGCCCTCAAGGTAAGTGGCTCCATTCGGGTTTTCGATTTCTTTCGATTTTTATATTTGAAGTTGCCTTGCATGTATCCGCTGTTCCCTTGTTCAATTGCACGCCTGCTTCTTAACATTACCTTTATTTTCCATTTAAATATTCAAAAACAAAGATGCTCCGGTTACTTTGAATAAATCGGAAATAATCCTATAAGCGAGTTTAAATCTAAATATTCATAAAACAATGCAAAACTTGGTTTGTTTTTCTTTCCTAGTTGTCAATCTTGATTAAGAAAATAGGCAAACAAAATATACACTTCAATTTTCGAGAAACATTTCAGCATTGTGCAAAAACCGGAGCTTAGTTGATTTACATTTTATTATAAAAAAAATAAAAATAAATACCAAAACTCAGCTTATAAAATTGCACCGCCGCTTTTCTTGTATTTATTTTATTTTCCTTTGTTACAATTTTGAACGACTCTTTTGATTTACCTTCACCAATCTGCTTACTTTAATTTAATTTAAAATTTTTAAAACCCACCACAAGAGGTTCAAGTCAAAATCCACAGAGCATACATTCGACAGTTGATATTTAGATTTAAGTAATTCGCGGGCACCACCGAAAGGAGCACAGCAGGGACAAGTAAATGTTGTTAACACAAACCAAAATGGCAATCGGTCGGATCAGTATTAAAGTTTAGGCGGTATGAACTATAATTATGAAATTATGAAATTAAATGTAATACACAATGTCTACTTATCTGGTACTATGATACCAAAAATCTTCAATGTTCCTAACCGTCCTTACATCTTGTGTGTATTAACATTGCATTTGCCGTGCATTGCATACTGTTTTGAATTTAATTAGATTTATTCAGGGCGGCTTTCTCATCTTACTGCTAAAGTTCTAGATAGCTAACATCCCGCAAAAGATAAACTATTTTTTATATAATAAAGAAACATTTATTTAGTTATGTCATGGACAAAACTGTACTTTCTTTTCGCGAAGAAATAGTTTTCCGTCTTTAGTAGTCTTTCTGAAGTTGACATTTTTTAGAATTGACGCGTACAGTGCAAGGGATTGTTTACTCTTACATTGGGGCGTTAAAAAAGATTTTATCTATTCGATAAATTTGAACAGTGTGAGGAGAAACAGACCCTAGAGATTAGAGTTAATATATAAAAAATAATCTAAAAATACAAAACGGAAGACAATTGATTAAGTTTCCTAGAACCTCGACACCTCGCCTCGAAACGTAAATTTTAATTTATCGTTTTTATGAACGTATGGACATATATTATCAACTTTGACCCAGGGCTTAGTAAACAAATCTAAATACATACATAATAGATAGAATCCCGTACTTAGCGAACCGATTGTCATTAAGCCAATATTCAGAAACAAACTCAAGCCAGTAAATTTTGTCTGCGTGTGTGTTGGATATGCGTGTTTTGTATGTTAACTTTGTATTTTGTCCCCTGGTAAATCTTCCCGCCCGATGTGTCGTAATTACCTTAGTAGAGCACACAACACCCACAGAAACCCCGAGCCACCCTCTAACCATGTAAAATAGCCACGTTTTTTCTGCATTTTTCATTTGTTGGCAGCTCAAAAAAAAAAACAAAAAAACAAATTAAGTTAAATGAAAACTAATGAAATCAGAAAATGAAAACAAAAAACAAAAATTTTGTAGTTCTCTGTTCGATGTGTGTGCGTGTGCGTATGTGTATGTCGGATTTGACAATGTGTGTGATTTCTATGCTACATCTAGGCCACGATGCTGAAGAAGACGAAGAGCAAGCGCCGCCTCACGGAGCCTCACATCTCGCCGGCGGTGCTCAGTCTCTCGGTGGCGCAGCAGGGATCGGGACTGGGAACGGGATCTGTGTCTGTATCGGGATCCCCGCAATCCCAATCGCAGCAGCAACTGCAGCAGCAGCAGCAGCAGCAACAATCGCAGCTGGCCGAAAATGGGGAGAAGGAGGCTTCGATGGCTTCGCTGCCCGCCGGCTTCGGCAGCACCTAGAGCTTGGCCAGCGGCCTGCGATATTGGTTCTCCTGTTTCTACCCATAAAACCAACCATAAAAACCCCAAAACAAAACTCCATAAGAAAAACATTAACAGAAACTAAAGAGAAAATAATAGCCTTAACCAAAAGAAAAGCAAAAAGTAATGAAGTTAAATATAAAAACAAATAGCTGTAAATAATAGTTGGTGCTGTCGAGCTCTGAGAAAACCCACCACCCGAGAAACTCACCACCCACCCACTCTGCACCGGAAGTACTGTGACCACCGCTATTGAACTTGAACTAGCTA
>VNJR01009642.1:0-12777 GCA_008042585.1 Drosophila punjabiensis
ATATAAGATGTCCTCCGCCTCCTTATTAATCTGGAGGACTGCACATTGGCCCCCCTCTTTGGGTAGTGGGCTCGCGACATGCAGTACCTTCCAGTCTGCGGTCGGTATGTCGCCTTGGATAGCAATGGGGAAGTGTACCCTGCCTTCGGTATGGATGGGATTAATTCCCTGTCCACCACCTCCAGTTGGGCCCCCTCCAACGGTGCTTCCATATGGCAAACCGTTTGCGTCAGCCACTTCCGAGTCTGGTCGTCCATACACTTCAGGATTTTGACCCCATTCAGCCACCCCGCACCATCGAATGTTGGCATGGGCGCCTTGGAGTCATCCTCCATCCGCCAACGACATCTTGCCATTATCGTCGCTGCGGTCAATAAGTGCCACGATCAGATGTCGTTTGATCACCTCACTGACCTTCAGCTCCTTCTTGAGAGGCTTCTTCGCGCTGGGTGTGGGGGCTGCCTGCTTGGGCCGCTTGCTCGCCGGTGCACCCCTAGAGGCACTCTCAGCGGAGCCCTGACTCTTGCTGGCAAGCATCTCCTCCACCTTGTTGGCGAATCCGCCTGTAGACGCCATGTGAGGAAGTTTGGCGTAGTGAAATCGGCCCTCTTCGATCCTTTGCTCAGCCCAGGCTAGCTTTTCCTTCTCCTCTAGGGAGAGGGCTGCTTTGCTCCGGAGCCGGCTCTGGATCTCAAGAGCCGCCTTGTACCTCGCCTTGGCCTTCATCCCCTCGCTTAACCGCTTTGGCCCGTCCCTGCGCGTGGAGCTGCTGCCTGGTTTGGGCGAACGGAGAAGGCTCTCTTCCTCCTCTTTCGAGAGCTGCACGCTCTCCAGGTCCGAGTCTGTATCGACGACGGCACCCGTGCGGCAAAGCTTGCTCTGAGTAGTTGTGGTGACAGTAGCATTACAACTAACCTGACCTGCTCCCGTCAAGCTAGAGGTGTGACCGCTGGCGACACGCAGAGAGGATTGCTCCCCTCCGTGCCCGCCGGTGGTAGCAGTCACGCCTTCCACCGACGTTTGGGCTGACATCCCAGCCCCGGTTTCATCTTTCGGTCCCTCCAGTGTGGTTTATTTCAGGGGTACCACCCACTTGCGTTTTATGCCTACCGTCAAGGCACCTCCAATCATGGCTAGTGGTTCATTTCCTCCGGCTTTTTGGGCAGGAGGAATTGAGCCGTAGCCTTAGCTAGACACTGTATTACCACGGACGGAGCATGCGACAGTGCACTACCCGTTGTCCGGGATAATACAGTGCCCATTGCCCAGCCGGCGCCCTCGCGGAGGGTTCAGTTGGAGGATTTTCGTCAGCTCCTCAGCGTTTAATAATGCTTACATTTCAATTGACTCAACAGATGCAACAACAAATCAACTTCACTGACCGCCACAGAAAGAGCGCGCTCACTGTCAGCAGCATTGAGCATTGGCCCAAGCAGCGCTGTCATTACTCAGTCGTGGAGTTCACAATGACCGTCCCCCCTCCCTCCTACCGATGCACCGACCACGTCGGCTTCTGCGCTCTTTATCACTGTCCTACAGTAACATCAACGACAACAAGAACTTTAACGACAGCGGCTACTTAGTGGCCTATTTCAACACCGCAAGTAAAGTTCACCTCTACTGACTCTGAAACGAATAATATGTGTTGGGGCGCCCATGGGTTCCAGTGCTTTCCACATAAATCGAGCCTCTGCCCAGTGGTTGATTCCATAGGCCAAAAACAAAAAAAAGATAAGTCTGAAAATGGTCTTTTTTTTTATGAAAATATTTCTTAACAGACCATTGCAACTAACTGTATACTCATTTTTGCTCTCTTTCATTTGTACGCGCTACGAATAGCAAAAGAAGAGAGGCAACAAAAACACGTGGTCGCTGCAGTGAACGCAGCTTGAAAATTCGTTTGCACGAAAAAATTAGAAATTAGAAAAAATAAGATGGATATGGAAATTGAAAGTATGAACTATACTATTGAGTATTTTTTTATTTTGTTATCTGTTGTGTTATTGTTTTAAAGTTAATGTTTCATTAGTGACCTGCCGAGTAGTGTAATTTTGTGAATACATAGATTTAAGATAGAGAAATTGTGATACCCGTCTTACCCTTTAATGAAACTTATTTATTAATACTTGATAATGTTTTCTTAGATTATGTTTTAAATTTCAGCTGCAACTTTTTGCAACCTTCTGAGTTATTCTCTTTTTTGTGTTCGTGCATAGTTTGTGTTTTTTCGTGTTCGTGCATATTTTGTGTGTTTTTCGTGTTCGTGAATGTTTTGTGCTTTGTTGTGTTCGTCAAATTCGCTTTTTTCGAAATTTTTAAATCTAATTTTTTTTATTTGATTAAACTTTATTTTAATATATAGGCAATTCACATAATTGCAAGCTATCACGCTTAAATATTTTTGAAATTTGGTGCTCAATCACAGGTTAATTTGCTGAAAAAGTGTATGACCACCTTAAGCAAAAATTTCAATCTGATGGTTACGAAATTATAAAAAGTAGTTTTCAGAAGGTACTTATTTAATTATTCAAAAAATTTACTGAAATGTGGAATAAATGCTACAGAATAAAAGCAAAAGTTATAAAACTAAATTCTGACTGGCTTGCACAATTCGAATATATATTTTTAAGTCAATCCATTAAATCATCTGATCGAAGACGTCCAAAATTAGGTCTAGCAGAGTGCTCAGAAAGGACGAAGCGGCGTCGGATAGCAGAACTAGCTGAGCTCGATGAGTCCGCTGCGGATGACACACGTAGGGCTTGCAGGCAACCGAATCCTTCGATTTCACGAGCAAATGAATGTGATCTATTAGCTCTTATAACTGAAGCAAACTTAACAAAACATCAATACGAAATCATCAAAAGCTTCGTTAACAGTAAAATTGATGCTAACTTCTTTCCGTGCTATAATAATATCTTAAAGGAAAAACAGAAAAGCTATCCTGAGCTTATAAGTGTTACAGAATCTGATATTGAAGTTTCCCTACAAGGTTTATTAGACCACACTGCGTCGCGTATTTTAGAATTACAAAGCGATGTACCAGAAAAACTATATGAGTCGTATAATTACCTCACACTAATAGGGAAATGGGGCTAAGATGGCAGTTCTGGGCACAGCCAATATAAGCAAAAATGTGAAAATAATAACTTTGACGACAGTTGCTTAATAATTAATTAAAAAATCTAATAATGTTAATGAACAGAAAATATTTTGGAAAAAACCTCGACCATCGTCTACCCGTTATTGCCGTCCTATTCGAATTCAATTTAAAAAAAAAATCAGTAAATTTAATCAAAAATGAAGAACTATATTTTAAAAACAAAATTGAACACTTGAATCCCAGCGAATTTGAAACCGCTACCAACCGGAAATTCCATATCGATCATATACTTCAACTCACTATGGTGGATTGCAAAGTGTGCAATGCCTTAAGTGACACCCCATCTTCAAAGTGCTACATATGTCAAGCCAAACCTACAGAAATGAACGATATTGACGAATGCCTACAAAAAGAAGTTAAAACAGATTGTTACGAATTTGGATTGTCTCACGTTATTCACGTTTCATATAGACTTGAAATCCGACAATGGCAAATAAGAGGTGAAGAAAATAAAGATCTATTTAAGAGAAGGAAACAAAAAAATCAGTTTGTATTCCGTGAAAAAATGGGTCTTATTGTCGATAATCCAAAACCAGGCGGTAGAAACCGCAAAAGAACTAACATTAAAGTATTCATGGTATTATTTGCCTGCCTCAGTTCATAAAATATTAATTCATGCGCCAGATGTTATTCAATATGCATTAGTATCAATTGGAGAGCTTTCAGAAGAAGCTGCGGAGTCGAGGAACAAGGACGTAAAGCTGTATCGACTTAATCACACACGTAAAACCTCACGTATAGCTACTAATAAGGACCTTATAAATCACTTGTTATTAACTTCAGATCCTTTCATAACCGGGCAGTGAAATTTACCCAACAAATGTAAAACGATTCTTTCCAAACGTGTTTTTGATTTGTTAGAATAATTTTTTTAAATTATTTATTTTTGTACATTGTTAAATTTAATTAAGTATAATGTATTATAAAAGCTACTATATATTTATTGAGCCAATTTTTTTTTTATTTTGTATATAGATAATAAAATTGAAATAACTTATCATTTATTTATAAGAGATTTCTTTACCCTAAAAGTATGCAATTGAATTTTAGTTGTAAAATGTTATTTTTTAATATTTTTTGGCCTTAACTTATAGTTTTTGCCTATGTTTTATAATTTTTTTTATGTTCTTGGGACTATATAGCGGTGCAAAAATGTTCTCTATAATCCAACTGGAAGTATTTTTGGCCGCC
Organism: Drosophila punjabiensis; assembly: GCA_008042585.1. NCBI lineage: Eukaryota > Metazoa > Arthropoda > Insecta > Diptera > Drosophilidae > Drosophila > Drosophila punjabiensis. Next base: position 4,355 of record VNJR01009642.1, read on the forward strand.
TTTGTCATACGAGGTCAACACCTGTGCTCTGGTTTAAGTAAACGGATAGGCTGAAATCTTTATTCACTCGGTAATAAAATTATAAAGATCAAATTTTCTCATTTTGCTTACATTTGTGGTTTGCCGCTCTTCAATTTCACAATGACGCTTACTACAATGGTTGTCTCATTCTAGCAAACCAGTGTTGATAACATACAGTTTCAGTGTTACCTAACTCAAATTAAATTAAAGTACCGGCTATTCAAATTGTCCTTCGCCAGCCTCGTAACAATATGCCTGTACAGACCGGGATCGATCGGTATGTCTAAATAAAAAGAAAGCTTAGCCCACAAAAATTAGTAAGCCCCAAAAACTTTGGGCAACACTACAGGAAGATCCGAAAATAGATTTGCAATACTTGACAAGATCGACAAAGATCAGGGTCAAAAACCAGAATTAATAACTGTTGTAAAGCCTCCTTCTATCTATATAAGCAAACACAACTGCTCCGACCTTATCAATAAGCTTAAGGAAGTAATTGGGAAGAATAACTTCATTATTACCATCCTAAAAAGAGTAACTATATTAAAAACAAAACTACAGACTGACCATGAACTTCCGTTCTGTATTGCGTTACCTGACAACAAACTCACAAATTATTAAACTTACGAGCTAAAAAGTAAAAAAGGGTTACAAGTTGTACTAAAAGGTATAGAATCGACAGCCCCTATAGAAGAAATAACTGGAGGCCTAAAAGAAAAAGGCTTTGATTTTAAGTATGACATGAACATAGCAAAGAGGGATAGATTTCCCTAGTAGTTTTTTATTGTTATTATTATTTTTAAATTACGCTGGCGCCAGAAACTAAACCTCTAAAGAAAAATGAAGTACACCCTATCTAGAATCTGCCATACCTTTTTCACTAAAGAAACCCGGTAGAAAGTCGCACAAAAAAAAAAAAGAAACGGCCCTGTGCAGGTCACAAGCTGCCAGGAATGTGGGCATACAAAAACATACTGCACACTGCGACCAGTCTGTGTCGCCAGTGGAGATTTGGTAATAAAGAACACCCTAGCTGGGAAAATGCGGCAACTGCGGCGGAAACCACATTGCCAACCATCGGTGCTGCCCTGCCTACAAAGAACTCAAGAGCCGCCTGCATCAGAGACGCAGCCATCCGAACACTGTTCAACATTCTGTCCAACCAAACACCTTTACGATATCAACAACTACTCCTGGTGTCTCCTTTGCCAGCTCTCTCCGTTACCCTGGCAAATCTTCCGCCCAGTCGATGGCATTGAGTCCTCAGAATTTTATACCAAACCTAAGTGATTTCCCACTCTTACGCCAAAATTTCCAACCAGCAACTCAACACTACATGAAGCAAAATCAAACTCTTCCTCTACAAACACTTAGTGGCCTCAAATCCACACTTGCTATCTTACCATCATTATGATGTTGCTGCTTTATAGCTGCCGGTGATTATAACGCAAAGCATCCCCCCTTTACCTAGACGATCTTATATCCGATCACTCGCCTGTTCTCCTCTGTCTATCTGAACAGCTTTTGGAACGCCCTCAAGTACAAAAAATATGTAAGTGCCTTTGGACATACACCCTACAAAAATTGGACGCTTAAGTACCCAAATAGAAGTTCTACTACTGCAGGAGACCAGGCTCAACGCGCCTAAATTGCAAAGCTATCTTCGACTGGCAATAAATTTCCAGAGCTCATCCAAACATGCAACCACCTGTAGAAGCCGAATGGCCAATGTGTTCATACACTGGTGTGAGCGCGTAACGACGAAGAAAGGCCGAACAGCTTTGCCTATCACTTGCAAAACGCAAGTCATTTAACCAATTCACTCTACCGAACGTCCAACTTGTGTCGCCGTCCTCTCCAATTACTATTGAAACTAGCACAATACTTAAGGCCATTAAAAAACAAATAAATTCTTCAAAACGATCCTGGTCGCGATTTAATTTCTCCCTAAATGATAATTGAATTGCCCGAATGCGCTGTCAGATGCATCGCATACATATTCAACTCAATATTAAAATGGGGCTACTTCCTGACCAATGGAAGAAGTCTGTAATTACAATGATCCCGAAGCCTGGCAAATATAAATCCCAGTCTTCTTCGTATCGGCCCATCAGCCTTCTTCCGTGTCTGTCAAAGATTGGATTTCGGGAAAAGTATGGAAGTACCGAACAGGTGACTTGCCTAATAACTGAAATTCGCATCGCCTTTGAATACAATCAATACTGCAGTGCTCTATTTCTGGACGTACAAGCATTTGACCGTGTCTGGATCAACGATCAACAATAAGTTTGTGCTGGTGGTGTTTCTTTTTGCTTTGTTGCGTTTCCTGCTTTGGCTTTTTCGTTTAGTCGTTCTTTACGCCGTCGCGGCAGCTATTCGACTTTTAGCTAGCTTTCTCCTCATTTCGCTCTCGCTGTGCAGGAGCACTTCTTATCTTATCTCTCGCCCTTACTTTCTTTTACGTAAAAGGAACAGTGGTAAGTCTCTATAATGGTTACTAAAATTGTCTGGTTTGTTAAAGCCAGCAATTTGGTAATTTCTCTAAAGGATGTCTATCGGCTGCTGACTGTGCGACAACATTGAGGCTAATGCTTGATCGATTGATGGTATGAAAGCTGACATCAGTTTCGCTATTGCTGTGAGGCCTGCCGCGAAATTGAAAAGGAAATTAAGTCTTTTATGGAGCAAACTAAGGGCTGTTTTAAAGAGTTGTTATCGAGTTTTCATAAAACTCATGATATGGTTACGCTATTAAAAGAGTCCCGAAGCGTAAAAAAACAGCTACTGTTGTGTCGCAAGTAGGCGGATCTCAACAACAAGCAACGAGCTCTCAACAACGGAATCCCCTGGTACAGCCGTCGACCTCAGGATTTATTCCAAGAACCCTGTGATCGAGTGCTAAGAAGAATTCGGCACCCGCAGGTGCCGCGGGGGATACCGTTTCGCCGACTAAATCCGTTTTGTTCCCTGGGGAGCTCCAATGCCCCTCTGAGTTCTAATAATTTATCCCCACAGGGTATTAAGCCCGGACTACCGGTCGATCTCGGCAACGCAGCTGATAAGTCTACCTCGCCGAAAGCCCTATTTCTGTACCACCTACGAAACAGATATTCGTTTCGCGACTCTCCCCAGCTCAGATATCGGAAAATGTTATTGCTTCTATTCAAGGCATAACCGTGGCCAAAAATTAAAGATTAATGTGGAAAAATTAAAATTTTCTACGTCTACCATTTCCGTCCCAAAAAAACTAGCCAATTACCTTTTTTTCATTCATTCATTCATTAGAATGCATCCCAGGTTTTTGTGTTTACAGAAACCTGGTTAAAGACAGAGATTCTTAGCTCCGAAGTTTTCCCAGTTGTGTTCACAGTTGTGAATTCAATTCAATTCAGGATTAATATCTTCCGAGGAATGCAACGATGTTGAAATCCTATCAATTAATGGTAGTTTTATTTATATTACATGTCCCTACATTCCTCCCTTGTCGGAACTTCCCATTTATTGAAACCATCTTGCCGCTATTCAGGTGTTTGCCAATAGACTTTCGGCTAGGGACCATTTATTAGTTCTGGGTGATCTTAACATCCCTGGGGCTATTTGGGGGTCAAATAATTCCACAAATAAACTTTTAACTTCTACGCAACATGAAAGCCCCTTCTTTATGTGTTTTATCCTTCGAAACCACCCACTTTCCCCTTTCTGGAAGGAATCATTTGCAATTCCTCTCCACAAAAAAGAAAGCAAATCGGAAGCCAACAAATAAAGAGAAATCTCAAAGTTGTTGGCCATCCCAAAACTTGTTGAAAACGTAATTACTCCTCACTTGCAGCACCCTTGTAGACCAGCAATTTCTCCATGTCAACATGGATTTATTAAGCGAAGATCAACAACAACAATCCTTCTGGAGCTCATAATAATTTTAAGACAGATGACATTTAAACTGATTTCAGTCAAGCATTTGACTCTGTTAACCATTCAATTCTGGTTAGGAAACTCGATTTAATTGGGTTTTCGAATGACGAAGGACGCAAAAGGTCCTCTTCAAAAACAGCTTGTCGATATTCTCCGGGTTACATCTGGCGGCCCGCAAGGGAGTCATTTGGGTCCTCTATTGTTTATATTATTCATTAACGACGTTCCTAAAGTTGTGACTAACTTTAGTGAACTTATGTACGCAGATGACGTCAAGCTTTGTGTGCAATATAAGAAGGCTGCTTGCCAATCCTGTACATCAAACATCCCGAAAACCCGCAAGACATTTACATCAACCTTTGCTAATGTCACCGCCATTGTCAGCCGCTCAAAATGTTCAAAAACAGCAAAAGAAAAATGACTAGCAGACTGGCTAATTAAAGTCAACTAGCAACTAGCAAGCGTATTACATTCACCCTGAACTTGTCGAAATACCCTCCACTGGCCCTGAAAATTAAGCAGCTTCCACAAGCTGACGAAGTCACCTACTGTGGTATACACATAGACAAGAGACCTGGAGAAAGCATATCGAAGCAAGCAAGCGGATCAAAGTAAAATCCACACAAGAAGGTATAGACAAGGAATTTAAGGTCTTCACAAATACCATCAGTAACGCATACAAAGAGTCGTGCAGACTAACATACTCAAAGAAGACATATCCACAGTGGTAATATAATGAGACAAGTGGGCTCAGAAAAAGAGCCAAAAATGCCTTTAATACAAAATGGAATCAAAATTTGGCGGCCGTACAGGGAACTACAAAAAGAATACAAAAGAGCAATCTACGTAGCCAGGAAAGACTATTGAAGCAGTTACAGCAATAGGTAAGGACATATTTAGATAGCGAAGCGGCTATAATATCTCTCGCCTCTACATCAGATGCAGAAGCAGATGCAGATGCAGATGCAGGTGCCAGATGCAAAAAGGCTCTCAACAGACTTGCAGAAGACAACAGGGTACAATTAGCGTGGGTACCCGGACATAGCGACATCGCCGGCAACGAAAAAGCTGATGAGCTGGCCAGGAAAGGGTCAGAAGACAACTCAGCTACAGTAGACATTCAGGTTTTTCTGTCTAGACGGAAATTCACGACCACTTCAAAGTGCTAGCCGGCAAGGAATGGTCGATGAGAGAGGAGCACAGATAACACAGGTCAACAAAAAAAAAACCCGGAGAATAAACGCGACAAATTCTGAAAGATCTTGGTCTGTACATTGCTGATTCGAAATCCAAAAGTTTCCATCACGTACCAATTTTGAGAAAATCGCGGTCAAAGTATGAAAAAGAGCCCTTTTTGGCACTTTTCAAAGCCTAATAACGCGAAAACCTTACGTGCCCCAGAGGTTTTAGGCTTAAATGAAACCCTCATATTTTTTCTTTAATATGAAAAAAGGGTCACTAACGTGGCACCTCTGGTTCGCTAGCTATAATGCTTTTTCTGAACTTACTTTTGCCCCAAAATTCTGCTATGTTGGAGCCCTGGTAATTCAAAATTCAAATTTTAACGGCTCGTATATACGTGGGAACTTGGATGTTATATTATTACAGTAACAAGTTTTCAACCTTAAGCCGAGACTCTCACATTTTTTTCTATATATATATATTTTTTTTTTTTAACGCGCGAGTCTCAACGATTCCCACCTCCCGCCCAACCGACCGAGGGGCGCAGCCGTGTGACGTACGGCACGAAACGCGTTCTAGATAGACGCGTGAGAAAGAAAATAAAGGAAAGTACGAGGAAAATTATATGTTACTAAGATACTACATACTACATAAGAGCTAATTCTACAAGCAATAGGGTTTTAAGTTTAGGAAGACTATCACTTCCATCAATAAAATCAAAGAGGCGGTTGTAATCTGCGCATCTGCACCCTAAAGAGTTCATGCACTTCAAACTCCCTCCTACAGTGACCAATAACTAAGGGGATATAGGATCTAGATGTTAGTCGCGGTACATGGAAATTGAGCTGACCTAGCAGATAAGAGCTCTCCACGTCCCCACGTATTAGGTTATGTAGAAAGATGACGCCAAGCATCGTTCTACGGTTTGCTAGCGAAGGAAGGTTAATTAATAGAAGTCTACTAGAGTAAGACGGTAATCTTAGGGCGTTATCCCAGGATAAGCCACTTAGGGCGAACAGCAAAAAATTTTTTTGGACGGACTCAATGCGGTTAATATGGACTCCAAAACTGGGACTCCAAACGCAAGAACCATATTCCAAAATGGGCCGAACAAGTGAGGTGAAAAGACTTTTAGTTACATAAGGGGAATCGAATTCCTTCGACCACCTTTTTATAAACCCAAGCACGCCTCTGGCTTTGTTAACCATGCAGGAAATTTGTTCAGAGAACGAAAGTTTAGGATCAAGGCGGACTCCTAGATCACCGACAAGAGTTATTCTTTCCAAAGAGCAATCATTAAGCATATAAGTGGCATACTGGGGGTGACACGTGAAAATGTCATTAGTTTGCACTTGGAGCTGTTGAGATGTAATAAGTTAGCACGGCACCATGCCTAAAAATTGTTAAGATCCGATTGTAAGTCCAACTGGCCAGAGCTGTCCTTATACTGCAGGCATAGTTTAACATCGTCAGCGTACATAAGCACACGAGAGTTGGTTAAAACTAGCGGAAGGTCATTGATGAACAATGTAAATAGCAGTGGGCCAAGATGGCTACCTTGTGGGACGCCAGATGTGACACTGCGGAATTTGGAGAGAGCATTTTTAAACAGAACCTTTTGAGTTCTGTGAGACAAATAACTCAAAATCCATTTAAGCAGATCAACCCAACCCAATTAGCTCGAGTTTCTTTACGAGAAGAGAATGGTTAACCGAGTCGAAGGCTTTACTGAAGTCCGTGTAAATCACATCGGTTTGAAGGTTGCGTTGGAAACCTCTAATAACAAATGAGGTAAGTTCCAGCGGATTTGTACACATGGGGAACATGGGGAAATGACGGATCTGCACAAGTGCTGCAAGTGAGGAGTTATGACATTCTCGAAGAGTTTCGGAATAGCCGATAACTTTGAGATGCCCCTATAGTTAGAGGCATCCGTTTTGCTTTCTTTTTTGTGGAGAGGAATAATAAAGGATTCCCTCCAAATAAGGGGAAATTCGGAGGTTTCTAAAGATAAGGTAAACAATTTTATAAGGGGGTTGCACAGAGCTTCCGCCTATACCTGAGCACGCAGCCCGGTATTCCATCGGGACCCGGTGAATATACTGGCTTAACGCGTTGAAGATCCAGACTTAGAGAGCTTTCGTTTAAGATAGGACTGAAGATTAGGTTTGAGCAGGGCATAGAGTAAGGGTGTGTCTGGTTTAAATTGGTTGAGGGAGAATAAGTAGTTTTAAAAAACTTAGCAAATAGATCGGCAATAGCCTGATCTGAGTTTGCTGTAGAGTTATTAAATGAAAGCGAGGAAGGATATAAATTTGGTTTACGCTTAGTGTTTACAAAATTATAGAACTGTTTCGGGTTCTGCGCAAACTGAGCCCTACAACGAGTATGATAATTTTTATAACACTGAGCGTTAAGCACGGTAAATTTAGACCGAGCACTTCTATATTTAGATAAAGCCGTAGGAGAGTTTATATTTATTATAAAGCCTAGACTTAACAGGCGTGTCAGCTCTTTACTAAACCAAGGTGGTTTACTAGAAACCAACGGATAGGTCATCGGAACACAAGATAAAAAGAAGGAGTTCATGGCACTGTAAAAAATGTCCACGACAGCTGCCATGTCAGTGCACATGTACAAATTTGACCAATTAAATTCCGCTATTAACGTGTTAAGCTTGTGAAAGTCAGCTTTACGAAAACAGCGAATTTTATCGACTAATCGATCAGACTTCACCTTTACAACAGTGCCCGTTTCGATAGTCACATCGAAAGTAGGATGGTAAGGATCTTCAGACAGCGTCAGTGGAGAGACTCTGTTTAAGTTTACACGTGCAGGATCAGAGATAAAGCAGAGATCTAGTAGGCGGTTTAAAAAATTAAAGACATGGTTAACTTGAGACAAAGATAAGTCAAGCAAGCCATCTATAAGGTCATGCTGTGCCGCGGTCTGAAGGACATTTGACACACCATCTGATGACCAACGCGCTCCAGGAATATTGAAGTCACCTAAAGTCACTAGTTGGTCTCTATCTGAAAGTCTATTGGAAACGGCCTGAATTGCCGAAAGGTGTTTCCAATAGATAGGCTCTTCAGCAGATGGAGGGACATAAGAGCATGTAATATATATAAAACTACGTGGAAACGATAGTTTTACACAAATGAACTCACAGTCGGTCAAATCGTCGAGAACCACCAGCTCAGAGATAAGGGAAGAGTCAACGGCAATTAAGACTCCACCTCCTCGCTGGGAAAGACGGTCCAATCTATAAATTGTGTACTTACCTGGAAAAATTTCGGAGCTGAGTA
>VNJR01009644.1:0-14364 GCA_008042585.1 Drosophila punjabiensis
AAACATGAATCAAAAGTGTGGCCTAAAGTTCAATTGAATGGAATATGCCAGTGAATCGATCTCGAGCATCCCAACGACACTTGCGTTTAAAATAATGGTAGTGTCAGTATATTTAAACAATATTTTTATAATACTTTTAAAGATTTTCATTTCACTTTACCAGTTTTTTATGATCTTTTGTACTGCTGGAAAGGTAACAGTATAAACTTAAATTCTGCATTACAATTTCCTTAGTACAAATCCATAAAAATATATTCTTTATTCCCACCAGTATAAATAGTATACTTTATAAGCCTTTATTAAACAGTGTTTAATCGTTAAATTAATATTAATAGAGTATGATCAACTTCTTTAGAAGTTATTTCCATGAAAATCGTTTAAATAACTATCTTATTACCAACATTACCATTCTTTTAAACGCTTTTGCGCTATGCTAACCCTAAAACTCTCCATGTAGACGAGGATGTCGTCAATAATGGCTCCCTGGTCATCGTTAAGGTCGCCCAGTGGGGCGGCCGACCGGCCAAGGAAAAACTCGATCCGCTGGAACTGCCGGCACGTCGAGTGATTATCTCCCATACCGCTGCCTATGGCTGCGATTCACTGGTGAGTATAGCCCTTTTCAATCTCACTTCCATTGGGTTCACTCAGAACAAAAACAAGAAAAAAGTGTTCATTGAACAAATGAACACTGATTTACATAGTGAACAATTGAACAGTTAACCTTCCAGTAAGGAAATGAACACTTCTGCACTCAGTGAACCCCTGAACAAATGAACAATTGATCATCTTGATGTTCATTCACTCCTGAATTTTGGTAATTACAACATCCAATATCCCTTCCCCATCTAAGGAGATCTGTTCATCGCGAGCGCAAGTGGTCCAGTCCTTTCACATGGACAGCTGGAACTGGAGCCACGTCGGTTACAACTTCATGGTGGGAGGCGACGGACGTGTGTATGAGGGTCGTGGCTGGGACTACCTTGGAGCCCACACCAAGGGCTACAATCACCACAGCATAGGGATATCCTTCCTGGGAACCTACACTAAGGAGAAACCTGAGGACCGGCAGCTAAAGGCCTGCCAGCTACTGATTGAGGAGGGAGTGCGACTCAAAAAGTTGGATCCCAACTACAGGCTCTACGGCCATCGGCAACTGAGCGCCACCGAGAGTCCCGGGGAGATGCTCTACAAGATAATCCAGACGTGGCCACACTGGTCGCATGAGATTCAATAAGTCATATTGTATTATATTATATAAAAATGTATAAACATTGTATTGTAGTAAAGAGAGTCTGTAGAATAATGACCAAGAAACGCACTTTGTTCGACTTCATAATACACACTTTTACCCACATCATTCCCGAGGCTTTCCGTTTTCAAAAAGAAGCAAGAAAGTGTTCCAGGTGGTTCCTAAGTTGAGTTGAATGGAATATCAAGCTTATAAGCACAAGTATGTATGGTTTAAATAGAATTCTTGAAAAGGGAATGCAAATATATAAGATGATAAAAGTTAAAAACCATTTCTGATTACTTTATTGAATATTTACTTATGCATTATGTTTGCATTCCTTCCCATAAAAATTCCTCATCATTTTATTAACTCACTGAGCTCTTCTTAATCAGCCGACGATTCCGATGTCCGTGTCGATGGAAAGCTGGTGATAATCGGCATAAAGAGCTGGGGTGGAATGCCCACCAGAGGCACTCTAACTCCCCTGAAGCTACCTGTTCCCAGGGTAATTATATCCGATACTCCGCCAGATGTTTGTGAGACGAGGGTAAGTCCTTATATCCTTACCCCCAAGACTCCTTGAGAATCCTTTCCCTTACCCAGGCATCCTGTTCGTATTGGGCCCGAGTAACCCAGAGTCGTCACATGGACACTTTCAACTGGCCTCAGATGGGCTATAACTTCCTAGTGGGCGGCGATGGACGGATTTACGAGGGGCGGGGCTGGAACATCGAGGGCGCCCACACGCGGGACAATAATAATAACAGCATCGGTATTAGCTTCATGGGAAACTTTCGACGGATTGTGCCGTCGCAGAAGTCCCTGGAGGCCTGCCAGCTCCTCATCGAGCAGGGAGTGCGCCTAAAGAAATTAAGGCCGGATTATCAGCTCCTCGGGCATCGCCAGCTGACGGGAACCCTTATGCCGGGCGAGGAGCTATACCGGATCATGCAGACGTGGCCGCACTGGCACAACTATACGAGAATAGGACCCAGACTTCACATGACAGAATAAATATTTATTAAATATTTAAAAATTAAATTAAGATTGAATAAAGGTGCCAAAAGATAAAGAAAAAAGGAAGAAAATTTGTGGTTTAAATGTTTAATATTAGCACACACTTTACTAACCAAAAAAAAAGCGCAAGGAATCATTCGGTTTTTGGTCTTAACTATTTTTCATTTATATTTAGATTAATCCTAACATAAGTAAAGTAATCTAAAACAAAACATGTTTGTAGTTTGGCATGCTTAAAAATATAAATACTTATTAAAAAACTTAAATAACTTGTCAACCCATTGTACTTAACCTATGCTGCTTTAGCACAGACCCTTGTTAATATATTTTAAAATTTTAAATTAATTTTTAAAACTAAAAAACTCCTTATCAATCCACAGATCGGGACAATATTGGCGGCGGCTTGGTCCTGCGCTTCGTGGACCGCCAGGTGTGGCTTGCCCAGCCGCCGCAAAAGAAGATTCCGGATCTGGAGCTACCGGTGGGTTTGGTGATCGTGATGCCCACCAATTCGGACAACTGCACTACCCAAGCGGCGTGTGTCTTTCGGGTGCGACTCCGCCAGAGCTTTGACATTGAGTCGGTGCAGGAGGACGACATCGTGTTCAACTTCCTCATTGGCGGCGATGGCAACGTCTATGTCGGCCGGGGCTGGGATCAGGTGGGCGCTCACATGGCCGGTTACAACTCGAGAAGCCTGAGCCTGGCTTTTATTGGATCCTTTCAAACCCGAAAGCCCTCGCCCAAACAGCTCAGCGTCACCCGTCTTTTGCTGGAGAAGGGCGTGGCTCTGGGCAAGATTGCCCCCAGCTACCGCCTGACGGCGGCCAGCACCCTGGAGCCCACTCTCACCACATACAAGGCGGATGCCCTCTACCAAAGCTTCGCCAACTGGAGTCATTGGTTGTAAATAGTTTAGGATCTGGATGGATGAGATCGACTTGATATTCTAGCGTAGATTCTCTTTCTCCTTCTCTTTATATGTGTGGCATATTCGATTTAGCTAGAATTACGATTCGTTTGAAAAAAAAATGTGATATTAAATGAAGCAAAAAGATGAACTTGATGGATTTCAATCGTGTCAGGGGGTCAGCATCTAGCTGATAGCTGGAAGCGGGGATTTCTTTTCAGTTTCAGCTGCTTGGAAACCGGAAAAGGTGACTTACATACATATGTCTGAGTATTTATATGTAAGAAAGCGTGCTAACTAGATTTTGTGCTCTTCAATTCTTCTTTGGAAAGTCAGGGGAAGTCCCACTCTCCAAATTCTACCTTTTTGTAAACAACCATTAAAAAAAATACAAAAGCTTATCTCGGCACCGGTATTATGGGGAGGGGAAAAATTAATAATCACATGTGTATATATTTGTCTTGAAATCTTTAGCAAACAAATTAATAAAAAAAAGTTTGTAAGTTTTCAAGATGCTTCAAGTTTTTATTATTATTATCATAATGAATTTTTTTGTTTTTGTTTGACAAAAATCTATTTTAATTATGTCGTTTTTCATTGTGAGCATAAAGGGGGGAGTTTTTAAAACAGTTTCTTTTGTCATTAAACATAGAAATACCTAAAATTTCTCATGAAAAGCTTAGCTGAGAAGGTATAAATTTTTCAGCGGAATTTTTTTAATTTTTAAGCTTAAATTTCAACTCAGCAAAATTCACTACCGTTTATCTGCTTGAGACGCTTGCACAAGAGTGAAATAAAGCCACTCAAAAATGTTATAAAAATATAATTCGAAGAAAGAATAGTTTAAAGAAAATAACTGCTAACAAACGGTTTAAAAAATGTACCATTTTATAACAACAAATTGATTGAACCATATATGGTTCTGTATACGGTAGAGGGTTATGAAGCTGTTTATAAAGCTGAACGCTTAATGGTTGATTAAGTTACTCAATGAAATTAAATGGCATTTTCAAAAGTATTTAACATTTCGATAACAAAACAATTGGAAAAAGTAAGTAAGACCGCACCATTTAAAACCGAAAGCCCAAGATTTCGACCAAACCGGAAACGGAAAATAAAAGTAAAAACCAGAGCAGGCCTGTAATTCTTCATAAATTTCAGACGAAAGTAGAATTCAAAACCGGACCTGAAGAATAATTAAATCTTTTAATTATGGGACTTAATACATTTTAATCTAGGTATAAATTTGCATTTGCATTTACTAATAAATTTTTGGCTTACCTATTTTGCATGCTCAAAATTTTTTTATCCTGCTCAAAATCCGCTTTTCTGCCCGTTCATGCCCATTCTTGGGCGCGAAGCCTTTGTAATAGCTGTGGTGTTCGTGATGCTGCTCCCGATTCTGATCGTTGTGCTGGGCACCACCACCAACCTCTCCGGCACCAAATCGAACCAAAGTAAGCTCAGCGATGCCGACGATTCCAGACAAAATATTCCAATCAATTCAACCATAGGTACAGTTTTGTCCCCCACTCAGTAGTGTGCGACAGTGCTTCCGACTCACCACAAATCGAATTGGCGATCGGGCTTTAACCCATCCTTCTCATCTCTCCAATATATAACCCATTTATAATCTCATCCTGTATATAACCAAACATATTTTGTGTGACGGTACATTAATCATCTAGCAACTCGAATTACACGTTTCTGATCACTGTCGTTCAGTGTTGTGAAGTGAAACATGAATCAAAAGTGTGGCCTAAAGTTCAATTGAATGGAATATGCCAGTGAATCGATCTCGAGCATCACAACTACACTTTCGTTTAAAGTAATGATAGTGTCAATATATTTTAACAATGTTTTTTGTGATCTTTGTACTGCTGGAAAGTTGAAGATTTCGGCCCCCTGGTCGTCGTTAAGATGGCGGAATGGGGCGGCCGACCGGCCAAGGAAAAACTCGATCCGCTGGAACTGCCGGCAAATAAAGTGATCATCTCCCATACCGCTGGCTATGGCTGCGATTCTCTGGTGAGTATAGCCCTTTTTCACTCTCACAGGTTCATCCATTGGGTTCACTCAGTAAACAAATAAACAACTGCTCTCTCAGAGAACAAATAAACACTGGTTTACGTAGTGAATAAATGAGCAGTAACTCTCTTGGTGATCAAATTAGTAGTTACTCCTCCGATAAATGAACACGTTTTCACTCAATGAACCCCTGAAAAAATGGACAAGTGGTCATGTTGTTGTTCTCACACGTTGGTTACTCTTGGTAATTACAACAACCAATATTCTTTCCACATCTAAGGAGACATGTAAAGAGCGGGCCCAAGTGGTTCAATCGTTTCACATGGACAGCTGGAATTGGAGTCAAGTCGGTTACAACTTCATGGTGGGCGGCGATGGGCGTGTGTACGAGGGTCGTGGCTGGGACTACCTTGGATCCCACACCAAGGGCTACAATCACCACAGCATTGGGATCTCTTTTCTTGGAACCTTTACAAAGGAGAAACCTAAGGACCGGCAGCTAAAGGCCTGTCAGCTACTACTCGAGGAGGGTGTGCTGCTTGGGAAGTTGGATCCCAACTACAAGCTCTTCGGTCATCGGCAACTGAGCGCCACCGACAGTCCCGGGAAGATGCTTTACAACATAATCCAGAAGTGGCCACACTGGGCATATTGTAAGTCATGTATTATATTATATATCTCTATTTAAGTTAGTTAATAAGTTTTATAACTCGTAATTTACTTTTAAAACTAAAAATCTCCTAAATAATCCTCAGCTCCGGACAATGATGGCGGTGGCTCGATCCTGCGCTTCGTGGACCGCCCAGTGTGGCTTGCCCGGCCGCCGCTGAAGAAGATTCCGGATCTGGAGCTACCCGTGGGCTTGGTGATCGTGATGCCCACCAATTCGGACATCTGCACTACCCAGGCGGCGTGCGTCTTCCGGGTGCGATTCCTTCAGAGCTACGACATTGAGTCGATTCGGGAGGACGACATCGCGTATAACTTCCTCATTGGCGGCGATGGCAACGTCTATGTGGGCCGGGGCTGGGATCAGATGGGCGCCCACATGGCCGCCTACAACTCGCGAAGCCTTAGCCTGGCTTTAATTGGATCCTTTCAAACGCAAAAGCCATCACCCAAGCAGCTCAGTGTCACCAAGCTCCTGATTCAAAAGGGCGTTGAACTGGGCAAGATCGCCCACAGCTACCGCCTGACGGGGGCCAGCATCCTGGAGCCCTCTGTAGGCTCTTACAAGGCGGATGCACTTTACCAAAGCTTCAGCAACTGGACTCATTGGTCGTAAATAGTCTGCATGGACGAGACGCTTCAAGACGTTTTAAATTCTTCGTATTGACATAATATTTTTTTACACAAAATCTACATTTTTCAAAAGCTTTTTATGTGGCCGAAAGCTAAATGATTAAATATTGCCAGGCAATGAATTGAAATATTTGGACAAATAAATGTGTAGACAAATAAACTTGAATACGAAATTATACCAAATTCAGGCTTATACCCATTGAGTTAGGCAGCTCAAGCTGTGGTTATAAAATGGAAATGTAATGACTTTACCTTACGAACTTTGCCACACCTCATTTCACCATATTGACTATAAACGGATAAATTTATATAAAAAATATTGAAAAAAATATAAGAAGGAATTTTGATTGATATTTTATGCATAGTTTCTATTCTTTTCTTAAAGATGAATTTTTTGTGAGTGTAGGTCGATAACTTCATTTTTGTTCTTGTATTATTTTTGAATTTCTGAATTGCTAAATATTGTTTTATAAAAACTGATCATGAAAAAATATGCTACTTAATGTTACTATTTTTTTTTTTGTTATATTTATGTTAAGAACTAGAGCTTCTAAGCTATACAAAAAAAAAATCTTTTTATTGACTAAATAAAAGTAATTATATAATTAATTTATATAAACAAATGAGCGACAATAAAATAACTTAATATAAATCGTACAATCCCCTTGCTTCACACACATATAGCAAGAGATAACATTATTCCAAGAAATAAATATTTTAATACTCTATTTAAATTGGTGATAAAGAAATCTCAAGCTTTAGCAGTCAGCATCCAGCAGTCATTCAGAGTATTCTGGCCTTTAAATGAAATATCAGGATATATGTAAGGGACCTTGGGAAAGGTCCGGGAAATATATATAGAAAATGGGTAATTCTGCCACTGGATATTCCATTTTTTAAACAAGTAAAACATGGATTTTTTTGCTTTTTTGTATAATATTTGAAAACCAAAGCAATCGGTTTAAAGTCCAATTATATTTTTTTTATCTTGAGCCTTTCTTTTAACTTCAAACAATATTCTCTAAATGTAGCTACTGTCTGTCATCATCCCAAAACTTCTATTATTCAAAAAAGAAACATACATTCTATATTTTCTTAATATAAAATGATAACGCTGGACCCTCACAGACTTCAGTGCTCATTCAGCTGTCTTGTTGACGAAGCTGAAATAATTAAATTCCACAAAATGCCCATGGATGAGGTGCAAGTGCTTGAAAGCGATCAACTTAAGAAGGTTTCTAGAAAATGGATATATTGGCTAACGATTCTGGAGGTCTTAGTCCTACTGACAGCGGGCTACCTTATATGTGAGTTTTGTAATATAGAAATTAAAAATTTCGGCATATAATTTATTATATTTAATTAAAGATAACTCAACCAAGTTTCGCATGGTCAGCCGCAAAGAATGGGGAGCTGTGGATCCCGTTTACAGTCGTCTTCTCGGTCTGCCAGTTGACAATATTGTTATTGATGAGAATCCTTTTGAATGCAACACCACGGTAATATAGATTAATTTATTTATATACGTTTCATTATATATATATAATTCTTCAAAGGAAACCTGCATTTCTTATATGCAAGAACTACAGCGCTATCGCATTGATTCTAAAATATTCGCCGACACCGACAGCAATTTTTTTATTGGCGGCGATGGTTTAATTTATGAAGGAACTGGCTGGCATGTTAATCCGATGCCAATGGGAATTGTTTACCATGATGCTTCATATATTGCTATATGTGTTTTGGGTGATTTAAACAATACAGAGACAGTACAGCGACAATGGTATGCCATCAGGCGCCTGGTGGCCGAAGGAGTGCGTCTTGAAAATGTCAAACCAGACTATAATATCTTTAGCCGTCATCAACTTTATAAGTTTGAGAGTTCTGGCTCATTGTTATATGACATAATTCAAAAATCTAATCATTTTTCAAATGATCTCAGTTGGTTCTACCCAAATTTTGAGGAGAAGTTAAAGTTGTATAATTTATAGATAAGTTTTTTTAGTTAAAAAATGAAAAATTATACAAAAGATTAAATGTAAAATTCCTACCCTAATAACTTACTTATGCTTTAAAAAGGGGAAAAAAGGAAAGCATTCAAAGAAGTATTTAAAACCCCATCAAACTTTGTAATAATTTTAATAATATCTTTGGCAAATATTTAATAAATCTTGATTTCCAAGAACTACTTTCTAATTTCCTTTATTTGTTAAAGGCATCTATCAGTTGAGCAAAATGAAAATTGTTTCTGCTTAAAAGAGCGTAACAATAATCGTGTTGATGAGTTTTATTTCTTTGGGGGCAAAGAAGTCAAAACTCTGCCAGCTAACTGTGATTGAGGTTTTCTTTCTTTTTTTATAAGGCCGTCGGAGTTCTGTTTATTAAAACCGGACAATCTAACTTAGATCCATCCGCCGCTTGATGGCATCTTCCAACTCTGAGCTCTAAGCAGCTTGACTCAAATAAAGCAAGTATACGCCCCCTTGGCCAGCCAGGGGGTTCCCATTTCTTAGGCTCAAATCTCACTCTATAAGCCCAACCATGACGTGGGCAGGGGGCGGCGTTTGAAGATCTTACACCCGGCTGCCAAAAAAGTAAGACCCTATATAAGACGAGCTTTGAAAGCTCTCTCAGACTTATACATACATATATCTGTTTAAAGGTATGACTATATGTCTTATCGCAAAAGCTTGTGGAACTGCGCTGCCACTGCGCAGTTTAGAGATCGGGGGATTTTTCCAAAGCGTCAACAGAAATAAACAACCGTCAAGTTAAGTTGCTAATGGGACCGGCTCAGAGCTCAGTTGGTATTGGGCTTTCGTCTGGAGAGGATTGCCTCGTCCATAGCACACATCTCAAAATGCAGAAACCCCCGCAAAGGGCTCTCCCAGAAGAGCCGGAAGCCAATACAAAACGTTTACTCCGTGAAATACTCTATCTTTGCGCTATACTCCTCATTCTAGTCGCTATCGCGGCGGGCTATTCCCTGTGGGTGATGTGTGAGTTAGCACCGAGATCCGGGAATCGATTGAGATTTAATTAACCTGATTTTTCAGCCCACTCCGCGAATACGGCTAACAAAGGCCTGCACATACTCGATCGCAGCGAATGGCATGGGGAACCACCGAGCGGAAAGTACCCGCACCTTCAGCTGCCTGTCTCCAACGTTATTATCCACCATACAGCCACCGAGGGTTGTGACCGCGAGGTGAGTCCCGCCCGAAAGGGGTTTAAGTGATTCCAAGTTAAAGTACAAACGCGTCAGAATCTTAAATTGAATCTTAAGTAACCCTTACGAGTCTGACTAGTAACTATAAACTATTTTTTCTTATTTATCAAATATCCAAATAACTTATAAAATATTTTCTTACCTTCTAGGAAGTATGTATCTATAGAATGCAGATCATTCAGACCTTTCACATGAAATCCTTGGGCTGGCCCGACATTGGCTACAATTTCCTTGTCGGCGGCGATGGTCAGATCTATGTGGGCCGAGGATGGCATATCCAGGGTCAGCACGTAAAGGGCTATGGTGCCATATCCATTAGTATAGCCTTTATAGGAACCTTTGTCAACATGGAGCCTCCAGCCCGCCAAATTGAGGCTGCCAGACGACTGATGGAGGAGGGAGTCCGCCTTCATAAGCTGCATCCGGACTATCATATCTACGCCCATCGGCAAGTCAGTCCCACCGAGAGTCCCGGCCAGAAGCTGTTTGAAATGATGCAGCATTGGCCGCGCTACACACCGGATATAACGTCGTGTAAGTACAAGTCAGAAACATTAATTTAAGATACTTAAATTAAAAACTTTAAATGTTCCTGCAGTGCGCCGCCTTAGCAATGCCACACTAAAGTTCGTGACTCGACCTTACTGGCTCGCCCAGCCTCCAAGTCATCCTCTGGATCCTTTAAAGCCGCCCGTGACAAACGTGAGATTCGCAACCACCAACATTCCAGCTTGTACCACCCAGGCCGAGTGCACTTTCCGCGTGCGATTGCTGCAAACGCTTCACATCGAGGGCTCTGGCTATTTGGATATCAACTTTAACTTCGTGGTGGCCGGCGATGGCAACATTTATGTGGCCAGGGGCTGGGATCACAGCTGTCAGTCCTTTACCAGCGAGAGTCCACTTTCTAATGAACTTATAATAGGCTTTGTTGGCCACTCGCCCAGCAATAAGAAGCTGGCTTTGGAACTAATACAACAGGGCATAAAACTAGGTCATATAAGCAAGGATTATACTCTGATAGACACGGAAGCAGACTCGGAGAAGTCGTAGAATCTGGGAGGGATTAACTGCCAATGCAAGTGCCATCTCTCAAAGTGATACTATCCTTAAGGATAACCCTAATATATCGAATTTCTAAACTCTCTTTAATCTAGGAATATATATATCTTGTTATATCGAATTTTAAACTATCAGAAAATATTACATTTAACGTTGAAATATTGATTTACTCATTTTATCCTATTACTCAGATATATAAATTAAAATATCAATTTATCTCAACGTTAATAGATCGATTTTTGATTTAAATATTATAACAGTTATGATATATCGATCCTGTGAACACTCTGTCGTATTTATAGAAATAAACATGCCTTTATTGAGTTTTAACAATTTTTTGCTCTCTTTTTTTATATCTCAATCGAACGAGGACTACTGCTAATATATTTTTGAAAAACAGATTGCAATGTACGGTGATTTTGATTTCAACTTAACGATATATACAGACTACAGACACACTTTGTGCTTACAACAATTGGCTAAATGAAATTCGTAATTTGGAAATTTTGGAACGCGACTACATAAAACTTAGAAAATTAGGCTACGGTTAGTGAGACAATTCTGCGGTTAAAAAGGACTTAGGATTAGTGATCCAAGATGCGCATATTGCCGGATACGATCTTGTTCTCCAGAATGGCACCGGCGGGTATATCAATACGATCGCCGTGGTTGGCAATGATGATCACAGTGCCCTAAAAAAAATGTAATAAATTAATTTATAAAAAGCCAGAAGTCAAAATCATTTCAAAAACTTACGCGTAGGGAAACGCCACGTCCAAAGGTCACATCACCGCTCACGGTCAAGTGATCCAGCTCAATGATATCAGGGATGTTGGCAAAGCGTCCCAGGAACTCCTTCACCTTGGAAAAGTGATTCTCGCCCAGCTTAACCAGCGGCGTAGTGGGGAACATGCGCTGCGGCGACATCACCAGGCTGCCGTTCTTCAATGTATACAGATTGGACATGACCAGCAGCAAATCCGACGACTTCTTCACGGGCAAGAAACGGGAACGGGGCACATTGATGCCGATGGCGCCATCGAAGCACTTCATGGCCGCACCCACAGCAGTCTCCAGCTGAATGACACGGGTGCCGTTCTCCAGCGTTTTGTTATTCACAATGATCTCCATGTTCAAAGTGCGCTCACGCAGAACGCGATCAATAGCTAAAGAAAAAGAATAAATAATGTTTTAGGAAGTTTGTTGGTAAATAATTAATTTTAAAAAAAGATATGTACCTGCCAGATTGGCCCAAATATTGTTGGTGTTGAAGAACTTAAAGGTCTTGACGGACTTGAAGTCATCCACATGCTCTGGCGGTACCTGAGCGATTTCCAGCAGTCGCAGCTTGTTCTCCATTTGGATGAGGGTGCCACCCTGTAAGAGGAAGAAGAAAACAATTAATTTCACAATAAAAAAATCTTGAGTCAATATGAATTTAAATTGTGTCTAAAAGTATGCTATAAAATGCTTAAATCTTGAAAAAAAAAACGAATTTGAATTAATTTTAAACCTTAAATTCACCAGTTCATCATTAAGTTCATCAGATTTTATTTGATTTTAAATTCTCAAAACAATTTCTTTGCCAATTTGTTTATAAAATATTTCATTAATGCAATATTTAGGATAAAACTTAGGTTACAATTGAGATTTTAAAGAGTTTCCGACATAAAGCTCAAAGCGAAGTATATTTTTGTAAAAACAACCTGCAAAGGTTCAAAAATGATTTTTAAAAAATGGGACACATTAAAATACAGATAAAGCAAGTGAACTTTATGCAATTTTAAAAAACCTTGTAATAAAATTCCTGCGATAAAGGTTATTTATGGCCCACATTACTTTACCTTAACGTCAGCACGGGTCTTATCGGTGACCTCCATGACAAACTCTACGGGAGTGGTGGCCCGCTCCTCGCCCACCAGCTTGTTAAGTATGTTCAGATCAACGGTGGCGCCCAGGTTATCGATGTTGGACAAGAAGCAGTACTCGCGTCCCTCCTCGATGAACTTCTTCAGCAGGCCAGAGTTGCGGAAGGTGTCGTAGAAGTCACCGTGGCCAGGGGGATACCAACTGAAAACAATACAAATTAAAGCTGATTCAAAACCAAAGACTTTCTATATTCAAACTCACGCCTCCATATCCTTCTCGACATCAAAGTCCTTGGCCACCGGCAAGAAGTGTTCGCGACTAATGCGGGGGAAGCAGCTCTGGTTGAAGGTGTGGATCTGCACCCGGAATCCCTTGTACTTGCGCACAATCTTCTCGGTGTCCTCGTCGGTGTTGAAGGAGTTCATCAGGACCAGCGGCACATTGGCATCGTACGTCTTGTTCAAATGCTCAATCTGCTGCACCGTCAAATCGAGGAAGGTCAGATCTGATCGGACGGGTATAACGCTCTTGGGGCCATGGCAACCCATCGAGGTGCCCAGACCACCGTTCAGCTTGATGACCACCAACTTGTCCAGCATGTTGCGGATCTAGATACAAGCCAAATAAATTATTACCAGCTCGAAACAATTCAAAATCATTAGGATTTAAGGTGTTAGAGAGCAGCAGAGGAGTTGGTTGGTTAAGCTGCAGTTAGGATTTTTAGTACTACAGCAGAGTGTTGAAAAAACTAAAGCCAAAACTAAAACAACAACACTACGTTCCAAACAATCTAAACAAGAAGCGTCCAAAGCCCAATTAGTTTAGATTTCTCCAGAGGAAGAGCGACAGAGAGATATTTACAGAGAATAGCTTTAAGCGGTGGTGAGAGAGCCGCGAAGCGTAGAAGTTTTTAGGTAAGGGAAAAACGCTTTACCTCATTCTAGGTGCGATACACACACGATTATGTATATATAGTATTTATATAGGCAGACATATAGCCATTATTCAGTGTATTCAAATCAAAGAACATGAAAATATGCAAAGTTTGTAAAAAAAAAAAAAATAAACAAAATTAAGATAGTTTATATAAAGATATATATCATCAGGTGAGGGGAGTTCATATCGGTAACGGAATGATTCTGTGTCAGGATGATAACTGGGAGACTTGAGGGGATTAATGGCTGATGGACAAGCCCTGTCTGCATTACCTGCTCATTCTTGGGCGACTTGAGATTCGAGTAGTTCATCACAGCGTTTTCGGGCAGTTTCTGGATTTTGTTCCAATCCAAGGCGGGACCCTCTGTGAAAAAAAGAGGAAATGTGTTAATTAAATTAATAAATCATTTAAACGAAATTAGATTTTAAATAGATATTTGACTTACCCTCCTGCAGGAAGCGTCCAAAGAGATCCGCAAAGCGTCCCATCTCCGCCTTGAGCGCTGGCTGACGTGCCGGCTCCGTGGTCTGTAGCAGACGGTCCACATCGTTCTCCAGCAGACGCAGGGCATCCCGCTTGGTCACCTCATGGAACTCCTTTGAATCGGATGGGGCTCGCTGGTGGCCGCGGACCTAAAAGTTAAATAAAAAAACAGTGCCATGAGTTACACTTGGCGAAACTTTCGAGGCAGATCGATTAGCGTGGCTAGCAAAGCGCATCTGCGAATGCACTCAAGTGACAAAATTAGTGGAGGAAACGCTGACAAAATTGTTGTT
>VNJR01009645.1:0-99091 GCA_008042585.1 Drosophila punjabiensis
AAACTGCTGTATGAGATAATCTTATAATTTACGGGAGAAATGTCACAGACCTTGAATAGTGCCTCCTTGGCCGCATCGTAAAGTGCGGTCCACGAAAAGTCGAATCGTTTGTCCAGCAGTAGAGCAGTCAAAGCCTCTCTGCAGTTGACAAGCTTTTCGTCCAGCTGTTCGATGGCTTTATTTCGGCTTGTCGGCTTATCCGAACGTAGCTCGGCAACGATTCGCTGAATCTCGTTTAGCAGGGCGCTCATCCTGGTAACAGGACATTACTTTTTGTGCAGAAAATCGCAATTTAAGCTTTGTCTGCTCCTATTATTGTTCCCGCGGAATGTTTTGTGTGCCCGGCAGCTTTCCCGCTTATAAAGTTCAAAATTCTTCTGGAATAGCGTGTATTTTCGCCTGCACGGCAGCTGGTCACACTTAAGGCTTCCAGGGAAAATCTATTTTTTTTTTTATCGATAGTGACATTGATGTAATCGCTAACATAATCGATTGCCTTTCGATAAAAAGGATCTGTGTTGATCAGCCGTATAAGCTAGTTTCTGGACAAATATAATAAATAAGCCAAAAATTATGAATTAGTTTCACATTCATATAGTTTATAAATTTTTAAAATTGAGATATTTACAGTTTTACATTTTCTTCTACATTTTCCAATTGTTCCCATGGCATATATATAATAATATATATAGTAGTCCGATTTTTATAAAGTTACCACCAAAATCATACGAAATGCTTCTATGTCGGAGTAGACGAATTTATCTTGAAAATTAAATTGAAAATTATAATTTATATTGGAAAATTTCCCGTCAATTCCTCTGCTAGCTATATGACAGTGATATATAAAATGAAATATGATATAGTTGACCGATCCGATTATTTATTAAATTAAATTAATTAATTAAATTATTATTAAATTTATTGTGCCACATGTAATATGGTTTTTTAAGAGTGATTGCGGGAACATTTTGAAAAAAAGCGAGAATTCCAGCTAGAAAATTGAAAAAATAACAAAATGCATAACTATCCAGGAATATTTTTGGACTCCCAATAAACTGCTAAACTGTCGAGGGTACAGATGGCTTCTGGAATCCTAGTAAAATCCGATACACGGAGTAAAAAAAGCGTTGAGATTTTTAACGCTATTTTCAGGACTAAAGTCCATATTTAGTTTAAATAATTAAAACCTTAACATCTTAGGTATGCACTGCGCCAAAATAATAAGTTCTGTCCTAATAACCAGCTACCAAGCAGCTGCTTAGCCACAACAGTCCAACGCATTACCTTATTTATTTTTTTATTTTTTTTCAATAATGTGTTTGTATTAATAATAAACAAACAAACAAAATTAGTAACGACCAAAATTTATTTTGTATAAATCAGCTTTACCTTAGCTATTTTTCACCAGGAATTCCGCTAATTTGGCTGTTTTTTGTTTCAGCTTTTTTTCGCTCAGGAGGAACATCACTGATAAACTAAATAAAAGGCCGTGCGTCCATATCTTTTTCGTATTTGAAAAAAAAAACCTGATCGAACGTGACCGCTCGGCAGAATAAAGTGAAGTAGCAATTACACGATTATATTTAGTACTTTCTAACTCAACAACACAAGGTAAGTGCTAAAATTTCAACGCCATCTCTGTTGTAAAAAGTGCATTCCAAATATTTTGGCCCAACGAAGAAAGAGATTAACCACGTGTTTTTCGCCGTCAGTGCCCCCAAGTCTTTTGGGGCAAAACCTAATTTCCTTATTCAATCAATACTTGCATAGTAAAACTGGACTTCTCGAACTTTCGACCCCTAATGAGTAATACCTTCACACACAGTTGCGCTTGCATACACACTAGCGTATTTTTTATTTCAAAGAATAATTAAGCAAATGGTAGATGGTGTAGATGTGACTAATAACTTAGAATTGGGAAGAACAACGTGATTGCGCTTATCTGGAATATTCCACTGGGAAATGTGCCGCCTCACAGTCGCATTGCATTTGTATATAGCTTGCGCCTGTATGTGTGAAAATTCTTGCGTCATCCAACGAGGTCTTGGCATTGTTTTTTAATTATCCTCGTATAAATCAATGTTCAAATTAATTAGTCATCGTAATTGCTAATTTATTTTAAGTGTCATTGCGCTTTTTCTGGAATATTCCAATGGTAAAACGTGCGGCTTCTCTCACGCACACCGGCAAACGTCAGCGGCACATGCATACTTAATCATACCCACATAACACACTTTAGAAACATGCTCAATTCCCACCCAGACATGAGTCAAGTCCATCTGATAGACGCAGCTGGTTTATAAATAGTCTTCATATCCATAAATTTATATTTTATGTGGGTTTTCAAATATATTTAGATAGAAAACACGTTGCCAACCGGCATCCAAAGTACACACACGTGTGTGTATTTGGGAGCGGGTAAAACTAATACACACGAAAACAGCCCCTTGTCGGCCTCAACAGAATGGTTGTCTCTTTCGCACGCATTGTACACGAATAACCCTCCAAAATGACCTGGCTTCGGCAGCGTGGTTTTCTTCGTGTGTGTGTGTGTGTGTGTGTGTGTTTGCTTATTAAGCATTCCAGAATTTTCGTCTTTGTCCATGCGGTTTCTTTACTTTTTTTTGCGCACCTTTCTCGGAAAAAGCCATGGCAGCTGCGTCGGCCGCCATTGTTACCGCGTTTTGGCATTGATCTTGCCGTTTTGAACAAAACTCTCGCTGTGATCGCGCTGGCATTAGTCATAACTCGTGATGCGCCAATTTCGGCAACCAGTTTGAGAAATATAGCGAAAAGCTTTACAATAACGAAATGCCAGCTGTAAAAGGCGAAATAAGATGGCGCTTATTAGGAGGAAATGAAAAACCATGTTCCTCGTTGCCTTGACGATTATTAAATTACATTAACAACCCTTAACGACAGTATGTAATAATATACGATTACAGCTGGCGATGACTATGCTGTCTTATTAAAACTTCATTTCAGTGTCTCTTATTGTTGGTCCATTTCTCATTTATATACATTTATACTAAATTTAGAGAAAAATATAAGCTAAAGATTCCCCATCATTTAATTATTTACAGATGTCTAAAGCTCCTGCTGTTGGTATTGATTTGGGCACCACCTACTCGTGCGTGGGAGTGTTCCAGCATGGCAAGGTCGAGATCATCGCCAACGACCAGGGTAATCGTACCACACCATCCTATGTTGCCTTCACCGATACGGAGCGTCTGATCGGCGATGCCGCCAAGAACCAGGTGGCGATGAACCCGACCCAGACGATCTTCGATGCCAAGCGTCTCATTGGCCGCAAGTTCGACGACTCCGCTGTGCAGTCGGACATGAAGCACTGGCCCTTCGAGGTGGTCAGCGTTGATGGCAAGCCCAAGATTGAGGTGACCTACAAGGACGAGAAGAAGACCTTCTTCCCCGAGGAGATCTCCTCGATGGTGCTCACCAAGATGAAGGAGACCGCCGAGGCCTATCTGGGCAAGACTGTGACCAACGCGGTCATTACCGTGCCGGCCTACTTCAACGACTCCCAGCGTCAGGCCACCAAGGATGCCGGAACCATTGCCGGTCTGAATGTGCTTCGTATCATCAACGAGCCCACGGCTGCTGCCATTGCCTACGGTCTGGACAAGAAGGCCGTTGGCGAGCGCAACGTGCTCATCTTCGATCTGGGTGGCGGCACCTTCGATGTGTCCATTCTGTCGATCGACGACGGTATCTTTGAGGTCAAGTCCACCGCCGGTGATACCCATTTGGGTGGTGAGGATTTCGACAACCGTCTGGTCACGCACTTCGTGCAGGAGTTCAAGCGCAAGCACAAGAAGGATCTGACCACCAACAAGCGCGCCCTGCGTCGTCTGCGCACTGCCTGCGAGCGTGCAAAGCGCACCCTCTCCTCCTCCACCCAGGCCAGCATTGAGATCGACTCTCTGTTCGAGGGAACCGATTTCTACACCTCGATCACCCGTGCCCGTTTCGAGGAGCTGAACGCCGATCTGTTCCGCAGCACCATGGACCCTGTGGAGAAGGCTCTGCGCGACGCCAAGCTGGACAAGTCGGCCATCCACGACATTGTGCTGGTCGGTGGCTCCACTCGTATCCCCAAGGTGCAGCGCCTGCTGCAGGATCTGTTCAACGGCAAGGAGCTGAACAAGTCGATCAACCCCGATGAGGCTGTCGCTTATGGTGCCGCCGTCCAGGCCGCCATTCTGCACGGTGACAAGTCGCAGGAGGTGCAGGATCTGCTCCTGCTCGATGTCACCCCGCTGTCGCTGGGTATCGAGACCGCCGGCGGTGTCATGAGCGTGCTGATCAAGCGCAACACCACCATTCCGACCAAGCAGACCCAGACCTTCACCACCTACTCGGACAACCAGCCCGGTGTGCTGATCCAGGTGTACGAGGGCGAGCGCGCCATGACCAAGGACAACAACCTGCTGGGCAAGTTCGAGCTGTCGGGCATCCCTCCCGCACCCCGTGGCGTTCCCCAGATTGAGGTGACCTTCGACATTGACGCCAACGGCATCTTGAACGTGACTGCCCTGGAGCGTTCGACCAACAAGGAGAACAAGATCACCATTACCAACGACAAGGGCCGTCTGTCCAAGGAGGACATTGAGCGCATGGTCAACGAGGCCGAGAAATACCGCAATGAGGATGAGAAGCAGAAGGAGACCATCGCCGCCAAGAACGGCCTGGAGTCGTACTGCTTCAACATGAAGGCCACCCTCGATGAGGACAACCTGAAGACTAAGATCTCGGACTCTGACCGCACCGTCATCCTGGACAAGTGCAACGAGACAATCAAGTGGCTCGATGCCAACCAGCTGGCCGACAAGGAGGAGTACGAGCACCGCCAGAAGGAGCTGGAGGGTGTGTGCAACCCGATCATCACCAAGCTCTACCAGAGCGCTGGCGGTGCTCCCGGTGGCATGCCCGGCGGTCCTGGAGGCATGCCCGGAGCAGCTGGTGCTCCTGGAGCTGCCGGTGCCGGCGGTGCTGGCCCCACCATCGAGGAGGTCGACTAATTCAATCGCCCCCCCATGCAGCCCACACAGTAACAATTCTCTCAGCTACAAAATACCAACCAAACAGTAGAAGAGTTGCTTAAACTTGGATTCTAAATTAGAAAATCAATACAAAACATTAAATCAGCCACCAACTTCAATCGGGACAAACGACAACTGCTTCCGATAATCATTTATAATATTATTTCATACTAGAACAAAACCAAACACTGCTCCATAATAATATATATTATATTATTGTCATCGATCGATCATCCAAACAATATTTGCTTGTACTTGAATTCAATAAATAAATTTGAGAATTGCAAAATTATGATCTTGTTTTTAATGTGATTTGGGGGAACTATAAATTATTTGCTTCTTTCTTTTGGTTTAAAACGAAGCTAATGACAGTTTTTTGTTCAATGAGTTGCACTGTAATTTTGGTATTTGTTCCAGATGATTATCTTATCTTATATCTGTATTTAAGCACAGACTGTGCTATTAGCTTCGGTAGATTGGGAAACAACAGGTGTGGCCGATAAGGAGAGAGTGCGAGTGTTCCAACTTTTCCTTTAACTAAGTATATTCCTTTTTTATTCTGGCGTGGACAATCGTACATATTTTCTGTTATAAAATTGTTGAAAAAACAAATTCAAGTTAAAATCAAATACACTAGAGAAAAGGTGTAGTTAAGTGTTCACCGCAAATTGTTGCATATTTCTAGGCTGCAGAATAATGTTCTACCTTTCGGTATTTTTAATCCGACTTGTTAAAATTCGTTAAGAGAGAGTCAAAGACCTCAAAATTCATAACACACGCTATTTTAATTATAAGTTGTAAGTGTAATGCCTACTAAGACTAATCCACCCAAGCAAAATTTGGGTCCTTTTCCTGCTTCGATAATGGCCCCCCGATGACGGGCAAGTCACTATTGTTGGGCCTGTACAGGCCTCCACTGAAGTTGTCCCGAGCGGGAAGGCGCCGGTTAAAGACGTTGCCCGCCGTCTTCGGCTTGAAAATTATGTCTCGACCGGCATCCGACTTAAGATGGTTGGACTTGGGAGCATTCACTTGGTCGAGATACGATTGCCATTGCTGCAACTTGTCTTCCGCTGCCCGCAACTGCTCAATGCTGCGCTCGTGGCCAGGATTAATGCCAATGGGCTGGATGCCTGCAATCTCCTTAAGATCCACCTTAATGGGGGCCAGAGCAGAGATGGCTCGTGACAAGCCTATTTGTGAGTGCCGGATTCGATGCTCGGTAAGATCGGCGCCCAGCAGCTCCTCGTGCGGATCCATGCGTATGGGTATTATCTTGTTGATCACAAAGAGAAGCAGGAAAGTGGAGCAGATGCCCCAGCAGACCAAGCATAAAGCCGACAGCGTCTGAATCCCTAAAAGGTACCAGCCGCCGCCCTTGAACAATCCGCTGCGACCGTTAGTCGTGTCCAGGGGAATGGGATTGTCGGCGAAAAGACCTACGGCAATGACTCCCCAGATGCCGCATACTCCGTGCACGGCACTGGCGCCCACCGGATCATCCACACCCATGCGATCGAACAGTGGCATGGCCAGCACGCAGAACAGTGAACCGATGGCTCCGATCACAAGCGCCTCCCAGGCGCGGTACAAGAAGCAGCCAGCTGTGATTGACACCAGAGAGCCGAGCACCCCATTAATAAGATCCATGATGTCCATGCCGCCTCCATGGCGCCAGAAGGAGTAGCTTCAGAAAAGATCATGAATAATACATCAATTAATTTAGAGTGTACTTACATAGAGCTTATGAATCCGCCGCCAAAGGAACCCATCATGGTCATAACGGCCGCCCTAGCCGCATACTGCCACTTGGCTCCACTCACGCCGTAGGTGCTGCCCGAGTTAAAGGCCAGCCAGCCCCACCAGAGCACGAAGAGGCCCATGCAGGCGTTGACGGGATTGCCCAGTGGCAGAGGATCGTAGCCCTCGGAATAGCGGCCCAGGCGAGGTCCCAGCATGGCGGCCGAGGCAAAGGCGGAGGCGCCTCCAATCAAGTGCACTGGTCCACTGCCCGCAATGTCCACGGCTCCTAGCTTGTTAAGGAACCCGTGCTCGCCCCAAACCCAGCCTGCGGGTATGCAGTAGACAGCAGTGTTTAGGAACGAAAACAGACAGTAAGCCTTAAAGTTGCAACTGGAAGTAGGAGAGGTAGTAGTGATTATTAAAAAAGAAAATCAAGTCAAACCCACCGTTCTGCCATGGCGCCGCTAACAATCGTTGTGGCCGTGGTGGCGAACGACAGCTGGAACAGGAAGGCCGCAAAGATCTGTCCCATTAGAGCATCGCCTACTGGCGGATCTAGCAGAAAGTCACCGATTGCTATGAAGGGATTGGAGAGTGGGCCCCGTCCAAAGCTCATCCCATACCCGAACAGCCAGTAAGTAAAGCCACCCAGCACTATATCGATCACATTCTTCATCATAATGTTCACCTCGTTCTTGATGCTCACGCACCCGGACTCCAGCATTCCGAAGCCCGTTTGCATGGTAAAAATTATGAAGGAGGAGGTCAGCACCCAGTTGGTGTCCTCAACGGAGAGGTCGTACAGTCCCGGTATTACATAGGTGCTGTGATTTCTCGCGGCTCCAGCACCGACTCCCTTTGCCGCTGCCAGTGCGGCTGTGGCGTTGTCCATGTCCGTTGTCTCTCTCAGCCGTTTGCTGACTGCCAAAATCGGAGACCAATTGGCAGGAGCAGCTGCCCGCGAGTAATGAAAGTTTTAAATTACCCCTGCACTTGATTTAAATGCAACTTAATCGCCGTTCAGCAATGGCAGATTGTTCCGTGTGCGTGTTGTTTTGCGCACCCTCTAATCTGTTGCTGTTTTTGTTGTCTGACCCTTAAAGTTTAAACATGGCTTTAGGGTCGCATGCCGAATGCATTTTGCAAAATTAATGCGAACATTTTGGGAAAATTGAATTTAACAACCGCCAGAGGAATACGATATGTAGTTGAAATGCGTCAATGAAATAAAACTCATTTTAAATCACGATGGTTTTCGTTGAATAGAGATAGGTAAGCTATCAAGGGCTCTACTGAAATCACTATTGATTTAAAATCATTCGGAAAGTTGTCAAAAGCAAACTCTGGGCTTGTTTTAATTCTGTGCTGATAAAGCTTATGGCGAAAAATGTAGGACTTGCCTGTATAAATTATATTATTTTCATTTTATTAGAGTAATTATATTTTCAAACTATGTGCGCGAAGTTTACTTGATTATCCAAATGAGTTTCTTGTCGGGTTTATTTTTGATAAACAGTGAAACAATGTTGTTTTATGTTGGATATAAAATCAAAATTGATTTGTTTGAATTCTCGGCACAAGCGGAAACAGACACGTACAGAAAACCTTTAAACTGTAACCGTTATAAGTTTAAATGACTCCCACGCAGAGAAATAATGCAGCCCTGGAACTTGAAATGTCCTGTGGTTCCAAGCAGACAACCATAACTTAACGGGAACCCTGGAAGCGGAACTTCTGAGCGAAAACTCTCGTTCGGTTCGTCGTCGTCGGTGGTTGTTGGTATTGCTCGAACGTTCGCAAAAACTGTTGAAAATACTTGGATAAAATACTTGTGTGACAAAATAGCAATTAACCAATTATATCTGTTGTGTGAAAAGTTCTACAAAGCGTGTGCAAAATGTATTTTTTGGCATTGCTTGCGTTCATTGGAAATGCCAAAGGTAACGGGAACGGTCCAGTGGGGAAAACTAATGTGAAAAATTTTATACACACACACAGACAAACGAGCATGCAAATTCAGCCCCATATCCTGGTGATGCGAAAAAGGTTCAGCTTTTTAATGTAAAAACCTGTCGATTAAAAGCATGTAAACTCCTTGAGAGTGAACACAAGGTTTTTCAGCAAAATCAATTTCGATTGCTCGGATTGCTCCTTCAGCGATAATTGGAAATATGGTCCATGGCCACAGAGTTCACAATTTATGGGACACGGGGCACACACACACACACAGTCAGAGCCAGCACTCACCAATACCAACCCACATTCTGCGCTTCGTTTCGCTCTTTTTCTCAGCGGAGCAGAAGCAGAATCAGAATCAGAGAGGGAGAGAGAGAAAAGGGGCAGTTTTTTGGGTGGGGAAATGGAAATGGCAATACGAAGGAAGTGGCCTGCAAAATTTAGCTTTGCTCCTGTATGTACATATGTATGTATATATACATACATGTGTGTCTGCTTTGTGGTGGGCGGTTGTTTGGGGGTGTGTGTGTATGGTGTTTATTTTTTGCATGTATACTCGGCTCCTTTGTATGGGTGTGAACTGGGTGTGTATGTGACACGTGTGTATGTATTTATCACACACATATACACACCAATTTCACTTGGAAACTCTCGAATGAACGGCAAAAATTTTTTTTGCGATATTTTTCCTTTTTTGTTGCGGGGGCGTAACGCACGCCTGTTTGCCATTTTCGTTTGTGCGTTTCCTGCCCAGAAATTTGCCTTCCCACCCTCCTCATCCTGTCACTCTAACGGTCCTCCGCTGCATACACATGTACCTATGCACGTATGTATGTTTCTGAGAGTGTATGTGCATGTATATTTGTTTTTAATTTGAATTTCCTTTTGCTGTTTAGCATTTAAATGATGTCGAAAATGTTATGCGTTTGCATTTAATTTCATTCAAGTGATAAATATTGTGGCCTCAGCTTGCGTCTCTCTCTCTTTACCATTTTCACTGATTTACCCTCCATGTCCCTCGATTGAGCGGAGGATTTACAGCACCTGCTGCACTTTGTCATTGCAACTGTATGTGCTCCTTCTGTTTGTGTATGTGTATGTGTGGTTTGGTGGCGCAATTTTAAATCACCAAAGGCGAAAGTTGGTCAAGTGTGCCAAAATAAAGAATTCAGCATCCAAGCATCGAGTGCGCGGTTGTAGGTGCATGCTTGTGATGCTGTCTCGAGTCCTGCATATTCCAGATCTCTCTACCACCAACGATTTCAGCTACATATTTTCCAACATAAAAGCATACATACTTAAGTACTATATACAAACATGGAAATTATTTAAGTACAATTTCATAAATGTTATAAAAGAAATATATTATTAGAAGTTCTCGAAATCTCTAAACATAAAGTTAGGTTAGAACGAAATGTACTTAGTTTTGCCAAAGAAATGGCTAATGATTTTAAATCATTAAAATGGCCCAGCAATGTATGCTACAAGATATTTCAACTGTCTGTGATTCCTTTTAAATACAAAGCGATATCTGTGGATTTACGGTTCCTCTAATGAATTTTAATTAAATTAAATGTATTTCTGAGAATATATATTATCGCTATAGTTTTGTTGCCTTTAAAATCAATATGGAGATATGTTTCTTTTTAAATGCTGTTACTTATAACTGTTTTTTTCGAGTGATTCAAGAACAGTAGAGATTTTCCAAGAAATTTTTGGGGGTATTATCTTTTTTAGAGAAAAAGTTTTCTTTCGCCTTTAGAGAAAAAGCTGATATTCAGTTATAGTTCTTGCAAAACACTCTCGGTAACACACTACATTTTAACATTTAAAACCATGAGCTTGAATTGATCCGATTTCTTTCAACATCTGCAGATGGAAACGCGGTAAGCTCGAGCCTAGTACCCGGTGGCCACTGCCGCGACTACAATGGGAAGCTGTACGAGACGGGCATGCACTACATGCCCGGACCCGACTCCTGCCGGCTGTGCACCTGCGACAGCGGACTACCCAAGGCCTGCAAGATGGTGCTCTGCGAGGCGTTCAGCAAGTGCAAGTCATTCCAGACCGTTGGCAGCGGCAATAATTGCTGCGAGGTGATCTGCCTAGATGACCAGTTCAGCGACGGGAGCACAGACTTTGGCATTTGACTGGTGGCCAGTGGCATCACGGCCACGCTCTCGCTTTCATTGCTTTTCTTCCTGGTCAATCGGTTGCGGCAGCGCAAGATGCGAGCGCGAGAGAATCGCCAGAATGCTGAGGATCAGCGCAGCATCGTGGGAAGCATTGGGTAAGTGTTTTCACCGAATGTGTAGTCAAGGAGGTCATCTAATGATGTGTTTTCGAACTTCAGTTACATTGCCGGCAACATGGGCTACATGGAGGGCAATTTAAGCGCCATTGACTACTCCTATGGCGGCGCTGCCACCCACTATCCCCTATGGAAGCCGCATTTCCCGCGAGGCGAAGCTCCACCGCCTTACGAGGAAGCAGTTGCCATTTCACAAGCGGAGGCCCTGAGCGCCCAGTGCACGGTGAGCCTGCCAGCCAGCAGCTCGCAGAGAGCGGTGGCCACTGTCAGCCAGCAACAGCAGCAGGCAGTGGCTCAAGCCCAGGCTCAGGCGCAGGCGCAACAGCAGCAACAGATCCAGGCGCAGGTACAGGCCCACCAGCACCTTCAGCAGCACACGCTCCAACTGCACACGCAGCCGCAGCAGCACCACCAGCCGTACACCCAACAGCTGGTAGCGCATCCGCATGCCCAGCACGCCCACCAGCTGACCGCGGCCGCTCCAGTGATGCCCCAATCGAACCAGTACACTCAGAGCACCACGAACTTGATTAACATCAATATCAACAGTGGCGGAGTGACCACCATAGCCACCGGGGAGAACCACCAACCGCCTTACAGCTTGCAGAGTGAGCAGCAGCAGCAGCAGCAACTTACCTTGGAGCAGCACCATCAGCAGCAGCAGCAGCAACAACAGCAACATCTTATGCAGCCTCCGGTAAGCAGTGGATCTATTTGTCTGCAGGCAATGCCCAAGCCGCCGGTCTCCGCTGAGTGCAGCTACAAGAATTGCCATCTCAACATCAGTGCCAGCGTGACCACAGCGGCGGCCAGTTCGAGTTCGGCTGCCTACTCGAC
This sequence comes from Drosophila punjabiensis, assembly GCA_008042585.1. Classification (NCBI taxonomy): domain Eukaryota; kingdom Metazoa; phylum Arthropoda; class Insecta; order Diptera; family Drosophilidae; genus Drosophila; species Drosophila punjabiensis. Next base: position 11,908 of record VNJR01009645.1, read on the forward strand.
GGGGCGCAGGACGACGCCCCGCGGATCGCAGGAGCTGCTGCACCAGCTGCCCCAGCAGCAACAGTATCTCACCGTGGCTGATGTGGAAATCAATGCCAGCGCCAGTGCAGCTAGCTATCATTCCCTGCCAGCAGCCAATGGGGAACTTCAGGCCACGCCTACTCACGCCCAGGTGTTGCAGCACCAGCAGCAGCAGCAGCAGCAACATCTGCTGGCGGCCATATCGTCCCCGGCATTGGAGCTCCTGCAACCCCTGGAGATCGCTACAATCTCAGCTTCACCAGCGTCCAGCACAGCGGATTCGGTGACCCAGACAACACAAATGCCTCTGCACGGAACCCTAAAGAACAGCCAACAACAACAACAGCAGCAGCAGCAGCTCAGCAAGACCCCATCCAGTTCGCGTCGGTACCATCGCACGATTCCGAGATATTTCGCTGTTGCCGATCCTCTTCAGGTGAAGCCGAAGACCAGCAACAGCTCGACATCCACATCGGAAGTGGCCGGAAAGCAGGCCAATAAGAAACCCATGTGCCAGTGCCCCATCCAGCACGTACCGATGTCCTACATGGGGAGCACTGCCAATGCCAATGCCTTTCTCAGCGGAGCTGGCAAGTTGTTTGCCACCACCTCAAGTAGCAGCAGCTCGACGCCCACTTGCTCCCTGTCACCAGGAGCCGCGACATCTGGCGGCGTCCGGCATGCGGCCACTCTGGCCTATGGACAGCGAGCCAAATCATCGACGAATTTGCAGCAGCACGCCCAGGACTTAATAACGGCAGCAGCGGGCGGAGGAACTCTGAGGCGGAGCGGATGTGGCCACGAGCCCAAGATAGCCACCATTTCCAAGCAGGTGGGCGATGAGACTCACAGCCCACATGCCGGATCAGTTGGCGGAGTCAATGTGTCCGCCATCATTCCACCGCCTCCGCTGCAGCATCCCGAAGAGGTGTCCGCCCCTCCCATTGTTCTGGGTCGCGTTCAGAAGCGCTCATCCAGCAGCTCCGCGGAAAGGGGGCGAAGTACAAGTGGGGGAACCGGTAGCGCTAATGGGGGACGCAGTGTGTCCAGCGGAGGCGGCGATTCCCTCTCCAGCGCGTACTTGAATCGAAAGGTGAGTTCGAAATGTAAGTAATCCCTTTGTGAGAGCTTGACATGGCGGGGAATGAGATCGCAGTCGAAATTGGAGCAGAGCTACACAGATTGGTTTCCGAAGATAATCTCTCTGGTTTCATTCCTCGATTTGAGTATTTCCTGTCTAGTCCCTGGCTAATCCATCGATATCTTTCAGGTTGATGCCTACTTGAGTTTGACGCAGAAACAGCAGCAACATTTCTATAACCAACAACAACAGCAGCAGCAGCATCATCATCAAGATCTAAGCAATCCGACTTTACCACCGAAACTCTACAAAAGCCTAACGAATTTAAAGAGCGCCACCGTGGTCACCACATCCTCCTCCTCCTCGTCCGCCAGCGGCAGCAACGCCGTGTCCACCATCTACACGCTGAGCAAGCCGTCCTCCAGTGGCCAGCGCAAGGAGCAGACGCCCACGCTGACGCTGCCGCCGGCCAGTCCGGCCGCTGGTTGCGGAGAGAAACTGGCCAGCGGGAAGATCAACTCGAGCACGTTCTATCCGCTGGCCAACCACGTCACGTACACACTGCCCAAGAACATCAGCGGGAAGGTATCCTTGAACAGCACCATCAACAGTGTGGTCAGCAAGGTGCCCTCAGTGATCAGCATTCCGCCGGACAGCAGCTCGATTGCCCAGGGCGGAACTCCGGCGAAAAGCACTACACTGCCAAAGATACTGCGTGTGAAGCGAGAGACTGGAGCAGGAACGACTACAAGTCCGGCGATTGCTCATTGCCAGATGCCAACGTATCCGTTGGCGCCAAAGAGCACCAGCAGCGGCGGCGGCACCGGGGTATCCAGCAAACGATCGCCCAACAAACAGTTGCCCGTGTGCACCACTTCGAAGAATTGTCTGAACCCCAAGGAGCACTTCCTGCCCAATGACACCAGCCTGGATGACGACTACCTAAGTGAGTGCGAGAACTGTAAGATAGCCCAGAGTGCCAAGTACTATTTGGATGCGGAAATGAACGGTGGCAGCTCTACGGCCTCGCACCAGGAGACGATGACCCTACAGCGCAAGTCGCTGGAGGAAACCATGGAAGAGCCCCACGACAGCTACTACCGCAATTCGCACACTCTGCCCAGTAATGCCAAGAAGCATGGGTAAGTCCTATATATCCTGTAATTACAGAGTTTATATAAACCTTTAATTCCTCTTACAGTTCGGTAAGCAAAAACAACCGGGAGTCCTGGCAGTTCTCGACGATTCCCGCTGCCAGCTCATCGGAGGAGGATGTCAACGAATGAGATTTAAGCCATTTTCTTTAAGATGCCCGATCGATCCCATGCCCCGAAGCGCATCCTAAAGAAAACGCAGGCTCCAAACATCCCAACAGTGTCCCCAATCCCCGGAAGGCAAATCAACTTGAGTAGAGAGAGAAGTTATAACAACTACTAATGGCTGCTGCAATGAAGGAGAGAAATTCTGTATATATATACTATAAATTATGGCATTAAATATTTGTGAGTAGGAGGTGGCAGAGTAACCAATTGATTGTTAGATATTAACCAAGGCAATATGCTAGAATCCGACTACGCGTGTTTGTTATATGCACACCTGTATGTATATCTATGTATGTATGTAATTGAATCTGTATATTATGCGATAGATTAAGACAGGGGAAGTTAGGCCGATGAAGTAAATCAATTATAGCCCATGCATTATTAGCGGAACTGTTGAATATTTAGCATATATGTATATGAAATTGATAATTAGGATGTCAAGCCCAACTGCCATCTGCCATTTTGCCAATGTTAACTGTCAATAATTGTGTATGTATGTAATATCTAAAAAACTTTTTATATTCTATATATAGGTACTGACCAAGAGTCAAGGTATTCTTCCCCTGCAGCTGCACCGAACATTGCACATAAGAACTTGTAGGATAAACCAATTGACATCTGCATATAAATACATAAATATATTGAGGAAAGTATAGAATACGTATTAGAATTGAAAGTTCATCCTGACATTGCATTCCATCCCATTCGCCCCGCTTTATAAATACCAAACTAACGTGTCATTTCTTTTCCAAAACTAACTCAAATCAATGTACCATATAAAATAAAACGAAACTAAGTCAGTTTATAGGAAATAAGAAATCGTTTTTCAAACAGGCTAGGCGTAGGCGGTGTGTGAAGGTTTATAGACATTAGACGGTTTCTTGATCGATAACGAAGGACTTGCTAGAGAATAACTTTCGTTTGCTTCTTAATGACAGTCTAATGCCAACGATACGAGCACGATATATAAGTAAATATATAAATGTATATGAAATACAGGTAGAGGAGTGTAAGGGTCTTGAAATGGAGGGCTCTATATTGAAGAATGAATTGTCTGATTTAATCAATTTGCAAAAACTAGTCGATACTAAGCCAGGAGTTATGCAAGCAATTAGTCGAAGCCTAACTTGGACGAACGCCAAAGTTACCCGAGAAGAAATTCCCCTGATTTTAGCCTTAGTTCTCTCATATATAGTTATACTTTAACTTGTAACATTCTCCAAGGACAAGGACAGGAACTTGGCAAATGGTTTTTGTTCCGCTTTTGGTTGTAATCGATCTCAGACCTGATATAAACTGTATTGTGTTCAACGGATGCTCAAAATAGCTGTAATACATTTTAATAAGTGTAAAATGATACAATTTGTTGCTTAAGTTCGTACTTACTACATATTGTATGTTCAACGAAGACTTGCTGTTATCAAATGCTCAAAGCGTGTACTGACCACAACGCAATCGTGTCGCCCCCAAGGATCCGGGGAGTGTAGTTTAGCGAACAGAAAACAAAAATAAAAGTATTACACAACTTACTCAATAGTATTAAATAAACAAAAATCAAACGTTTTTCAATATATACTTATTAGTCGAGTCGGTCGAGTCGTTTATCAAAATTTAGTTCCCAACTATTCAATAAACAGAAAAAAGAACAGAAAACCAACAACATATGTACATCACGGCTAAGTACGAATTTTTATTCAATAAGCTACATATATATTTACTATTAAACGACGTCTCAAGAAAACCAAATATATTGAATTAACAAGCAAAAAATACTTGGTAAAAGTAGTATAATAATTGCAAACCATAAAAAAAAACAATATAATAATTAAACTAGTGTGTGCGATATAGTTAAAACAAATTTACCAAAATCGAATAAAAACCAAACTCGTTTCAACCAACAAAAATTATTCAATGCAATTCAAGTCGATATTGAGATTTGTATGGATAATTGCTTAAACAAACCAAAATATTACGAGTATCAATGTGTTAATTGAACAAAAGTCGTATTGTAACTACTTAAATTTAATTGCAACTAAAAACTGGAAAAATAAATTGGTCTATAATGAAAAATAAAAATATGTGTGTGTGCGTTTGGTCTATATTGTATGGAAAAGGGGATTAGCATATTGAAGGAAAGACTCTCTTGATATATAAAAATATTGCGTTGTTCACATATTCAAACAGTTTAAGATAAAGTAAAATGAAACCGTTTCCACTCTGAACTTTGCTGCCCAACCATGGTTTGTATTAATTGCAACTCTCTGCCGAAATTCCCAAAATAAGAAGTCAGTTCTTGAGGTTTTAATTGTAAAAAATGCAATACAATTTGTTACGTGTTTTTTTTTTCGTTTCTTTTGTTTTTGTTTTGTATTTTTAAATCATAAAAACAATTTTACGATGTATCAGATGTTTTGCCTTTAGTTTATATAATATGTAAGGTATAACCTATTAGTTGTTGTTTTGTAATGCCTGATTCTGCTATTAATGCAAAAACACTCGCAAGCGGCGAAATTAGTGAATTCCTCTTTTATATTTATATACATACTCGACAACAAAATTAAATAAATTAAGTTATGTATGTATTTTTCTTTTTGTTTTGTTTTGTTTCGGTTTGCTTGATCAACGGACACGGCGGTGGAAGGGAACGATGGAGAGCTGGAGCTAGAGGACAAATAAGAGGGCTAAGAGGCCTAATAAAGATGATGCTGCTACTGCCGTCGCTGCTAAAAGTAGAACCTTTCGGATGATTCTAGCCTAGTTCTACTTCTTCGACGGCTGACTGTCCAGCACGGGTGTGATTGTCTTGCCTCCAAAGATTTGGCCCCAACCGATAAGGCTGCAAGCGAAAAGAAGCGTTATTTTATTATTAAATTTTCGGGAACACCTTAAAGATCGTTAACTCACCGCCAATGGTTCTCCACACGTCTGCTAAGGGCTATCTTTTCACCCTTTTCCGTGCACACTGGCGTCGTGAGCACAATCTTGGCCAAATCACCCTTGGTGGCCGAGATGCGTCCGCCGGTGCTCAAGGATCCAATATTCACCAGCAGGATCTCGTTCTTCTGCAGCTTCTCCACTCGCGCTCCCTTCTTATCGCCATCGGTACGAACGCCCAGCAGTCGGCGCAGCAGGTAGTACGAGATTTCCAGCTCCTGGTAGATGTCCGGCAGCTGGCCAACGGCACCCAGGACTTGGCCGACCAGACGATCGGCACGGCACAGCGTGGGATCGATTTTGGTGCCCACACCAATCAGACCACCGGGAACGGCATACTGCAGCTCGTTCTGCTCGGCGAAGAGCGAGACGATGCGCGAGAAGATCGGGCGGCAAGTGATGTTGCCATCACTGTCCTTGGTCACTACTCCTGGACGCACCTCGATCTCTTGGCCAACCTTGAGCACGCCACTCAGGATGGAGCCTCCGGCCACGCCGCCCTTCAGGTCCGCCACTTCGCAGCCGGGCTTGTTCACGTCAAAGGAACGAATGACGATCAGACGGGGCGGGGCATTGAAGTCACGCGGCGGCACAGGGATCTTGTTAACAATGTACTCGCAGAGCACATCAATGTTGTACTTGAGCTGGGCAGAGATCGGTATAATCGGTGCGCCCTCAGCGACGGTGCCCTGGACAAACTTGGTGATCTCCTCGTACTGTTCCTTCGCCTGGCTTTCCTTGATCAGATCAATCTTGTTTTGCAAAATCAAAATCTGTTTCAGTTTCATAATCTCAATGGCAGCCAAATGCTCAGAGGTTTGCGGTTGTGGACAGGATTCATTGCCTAAAGAAGCATACAAATAGTTAGGCTTCGTTTTAAAAAGATTCCAAAGTGCGCATCACTCACCAGCAATGAGCAGCAGGGCAGCGTCCATCACAGCGGCGCCGTTCAACATAGTAGCCATGAGAATGTCGTGACCGGGGCAATCAACAAAGCTGACGTGTCGCACCAATCTGAAGTTGCCGGAGCAGGCGGGACGGGTGCAGGGCAAGCTGTCGTCTTTGCTTGATGCATCCGATACAAAGCTAGCCGGTCGCGGGCACTTGGGGTTGTCACACTTGTAGATTTTGGCGTTGGCATAACCTGAAGATGAGACAATGGAAAATGGGAAATAAGATTGTGGATTAGACGAGGCCTTAAAGGAGGAAATGGCCTAAGTAGGAGTAACTTTAAAGCAGTGTAGTGTGTAGTTACAAGCACAAGGAAAAAACATGGATAACTTAAAGCAAATAATAGTTACATTTTAAGCTCTCACCTAAGATTACCCTAAGTGAATATGAAAAGTAAACCCTAAGAATACATCGAAACACAGCCTCAAGGCAAAAAAGAAGTCGCATCACTTAATTACCATAAGATTTTTATTGTGAAACTGTAAGCTTAGTATTTATACACTTATTACGATACATGATTTCTGTGCATGCTAAGCCGTGGGTGGCCAGGGCATTAATCATAATCTAAATTCAGTACATAATCGCGATACGTTTTATACAAACAAATTCGGATACTTCGGCTACTCGAGAACATCTCGTTGCGTCCTAATTCAAACTTAACATTCGACACCCTCCAACACCATAATCTCCATTTACATTTGGTGCAAAAAGTTAACAAATAAATAATTTTTAAATGTCACTCTATTCTTTGTTGTGCAAAAGAATTTTTGAAATCAAAAACTAAAAGGTCCAATAATATATATATAAAAAAATACAATACGATGGGGGGCAGTGCACGATCTAAGGAAAAATATTTAAGGAATATCCAATTCCATCCTTAGAAAAGGACCTTCCGGCAATTGGCCGCTCCACAGCGACACTCGACGCGCGCAGCCGTCGATAAGTTCTCATAGGGCACGTCTTCGTTGTCCGCCCGAATGTAGTCGAAGCTCAACTCCTCGCCAGGTCGGATCTGGCGCAGCGTGAAAAATACAAGGTGCGGTAGGGCCACATTCAAGTGCTCGATCCAGCACGGAAACACCGCCAAATTGGGATCGCATGAGTGGTTGATGAAGTGCGAGATATTGCCGTAGTTGGCAGCATCGATGGTAAACTCGCTCTCCTGGGCCGTATTGTAGTCGAGGTCGAAGAGATAGGTCCTGCCCTTGTCATCATACGCCTTTCCACGCTCGTTGGCCTCGTCGCTGGTTATGATCTCACCAATGTACTCGCACACAAACTCTCCCTTGCGCAGTGCGACCGGTGTGCGCACCCCCCAGCCGCTACCGTTGCTGGTCTTGAACAGAACCAGCGGATGCTGGCGTCCGTGCTGCACCACGCGATTGGAGCAGTTCGGGCCGCAGGAGCAGCGGCTATTGCACTCGAAGATGGCGCTGCCAGGACGAAGACGCAGGCGCCGAGTGCTTCGATCGTAGGCGAATAACTCGCTGGCCATGCGGGCACAGCATTTAGTGGAAGCAGCGCACTCCTCGGCTCCGTCTTCGCTAGTGCATTTGCAGCCCAGAAGGGACGGTTCCGGTTTCGGCACGCCCTCGCCGATTATGTTGTTCCGGATGTATACGAAATTGCTGTCTATTGTCTCCAGGTCTACCATGTTCTCAACGCGTATCGGCGGCGACGACCCCTCAACGGCATTCATGCTGTTCTCAAACAGGGCGAGGTCCACAATCTGCTGCTGGCGCACAAGCTTCGCCCGCTTGATATGCATACTGTGCAGAGCTCGCTCTTCGATTATACCGCGCTCTCGCTGGCTTCGACTGCTGGCTGCCCGGTATTGGGCCAGGAGTATGATATCAATCTGCATCCTTAGCGGCTCAAAGTCCTCAATCTCGGCCACAGATACGTTCTCCATCGGCGATATGGCCTTCAGCTGTTCCTCAAGTTCACTGGTCACAGCGGCTATATACTTCTCAAAGAGCTGCATCTGGCGTTCCACAAACTCCTCCATTTTGGCACAGTCGGCTAAGTTTTCGAAGCTCTCCCATGTGTTCTTGCTGGCGGCATAGCCCAGCCATTTGACAAAGAAAACGGGTCTAAACTGGACCACTTCGACGCACTCAATGAGCTCCACAATGTACTCGCCTTTGGGCGGTTTTTTAATCATTAATCCCTCGTTATTCTTTGAACGCTTGTGGCCGGGGGTGGATGGAGAATTCACGCCGCTGCTGCGTCGTCGCTTTAGATCAGCAGATCCCTTTAGTGCAAATTGGGCCATGTCCTGCTCGTCGCAGCCCAGGGCACTGCCATAGCCGCTGCTACTCCGGCGGCTAGTGCGTCTTGGCAGGCTGGTGGCCGGAGCCGTATCCGTTGCTGTTGCTGTTGGTGGTGCCGGCATGGAGCTGCGCAAGCTGCGCCTGTGATGCCGCAATTCGGCAAGCTGGCGGGAGCGATTGAACTGTTTGATCTCATATTCCTGTCGCTGCTGCTTGGAGTTCAAAAGTATTTGGATTTTCTTTTCGCTTAGGCGTTCTGCAAATGACAAGGTTTGGACATTTTTTGGATTGTGGGTGGTGGGTGTGGTGTGGATTTGTGGACGCGTCGCAACCGAAGCAAACGAAAAACACCGGAAGAAAATGTGGGGAAAAAAAGAAGAAAAAGATTTGGCAATTAATTAAATTGCTGGATTATCAGTGGTATTAATCAAAATAACAATCAGTTCAAGACTAAGGATACAGGAAAAAGAGAGATTCTTAATAAAAAGATTTTTTTTTTTTTTGTTTTAATGCTTTACTAAGGCGACGACACACCTTGAGAGGCAAGGCAACGCGTATTAATCCAGCAATTTAAGTAAATAACATACACGAAAATGGAGTAAACAATACAAAATAGATACAAAATCATTCGCAGAACGCCTTTTACACCCGGTAACTCGATCCAAAGCAACGACATATACATAGATCAGAGGCGGAGAGCTCCTCCGATGGTTACGCGGTGTGCCGTCGTCGGTACTGGGTTATGAGTAGGGTGTTCTTAAGATTGGGGAACCTTACTGGAAAACGGGATTTGAATAGAGGTAGGTAGGGCTTCCTCCGGCCAGCCGAAAGAGTAAGGGATATAATGTATGTTCATTCTAGGCTCAGAGGCGGCACAACTACGGGATTACAGGATGTGTGTGAGTGATTAGGAGAGAGAGCAATATACAGCTAACTTAGCCTAGGAGGATCACATCTATGTATTTCTCAAGGAAATCTTGTGTGCTGTGTCCACTTACCGAGCTTAATTGTAATGTTGCGCTCCAGCTCGTTTTTAAAGCGCACAGTCTGCACGCCGGAGATGGCTTTCACCACCGTCGATTTGCCGTGCGCTACATGACCGATGGTGCCAATGTTGATGGTCGCCTGCCGCGAGATCACCTCCGGGGAGAGGGGTGTAAGTTTGCCGATTTCCTGCAATGAAACCAAGTTAACACAGTTACATTTTGGAGCCGGCAATTACGGAATTTCAAACAGTAGTTATTACCACCCCCAAACCTCCCGAGAATTCGCGTCGCCTCAGATGCATGACTGTGCGCGAGTGTGTGTGTGTGTATAACCGTGAATTTTTGAGGTTAGAATATCGGTTGAATTGCATCAGCTTAATAGATGGCAACAGTTGGGACTCTCGGCCGAAACTGAATCGCCGTCCAAAGTCAACGTCTTGCCTAGATACACATACGGTCCGCTAGCAAGACAGAAAACCCTGGGGAAAAACGCCCAGGCAAAAAGGTAGCGCCACGTGCTGTATTTTGCGTGTGTTTCCCTCAGCCCCGGGCGAGTGACAACAAAAGGCTGATGGCCATTGCAAGGCAGAGTGAGATGTTGGTAAGGAATAGATGCTTCACGGTCAGAAGACCGCCCGGGAGCATCTGGGACGCGTCCTTGCCGCCCGCGACCCGCCGTTTTCCTGAGAAGCGGCACAATAATGACGACGCGTACACTTTCACACACGGAAAAAGAGGCGGCGTCTGGCGAGTGCCTTTCCAGCTGCTTACCAAGTTGCTGAGGTCCTGCTTCTGCAAGTTTCGGTTCACGCCGATCTGGGCTTCAGCCGTGGCCATGTTGCTGATGTTTTTGAAAACGATGTGTATACAAAATTATAAAATTAATTTTCAGCTATTACAGCTCGGCATCAAATGTTGTCCGCGCGTGTTGTAAAGGACCGAAAACGCGCTGTAATCCCGAACACCAGTGTTGCGCAGCGCGGCCAGCCATCGATTGCGCACTAATCGGCAGCGACCATCGATGGAAAGTGTCGTCACTGGAAGACGGCTGCTATCGAGCCACTCTCATCTCTACAGCCGCAACGCAAGTTAAGAATCCGCTTCGCTTCTGCTCAACTGTACCGCCGTTATTTGGCAAATTTCCCGCAAATTACGACAGCAAACACACCGGAAAAGCGAGCAGAATGTCGAGCGTGCCCAAGCGAGCCAAGCTGGACGGAGCCCCCGCCGATGGCAACACATCCGCCGGCAACAATGAGGAGGAGTCGGAGGCGCTGGAGCAGATCGATGCAGTGCAGAATGAGATCGACGCACTGAACGAGAAGGCCAGCGAGGAGATCCTCAAGGTGGAGCAGAAGTACAACAAGATGCGCAAACCCTGCTACGAAAAGCGCAGCGAGTTGGTCAAGAAGATCTCCAACTTCTGGGTTACTTCGGTAAGTCTCCCTGGCTTAACCATGATTTGCATTTGTGCAGGCTAGTCGGAACGCGTATCTACCGGTTTGGTGATAAAGCAGCGCGCCAATGAGGCAACGCGGCGGGGCGTGAAAAGTTAATTGATTTCGTCCCCAATGTACACGTACAAGAAATTTTCTCTATTCGAGGATTTTTTTTCTTGTTCATCTTGGACAGCCGAGCCGCCGGCATCCCGCCTCCCCGCTTTTTCCCCCCGTGAGAACGTGTGTGTGTTATCGATAGTCGTCTGGCTGGCTGGGAAATACACAAATTTTCCAAACAGTTGCAACTCCAATGCGGCAAAGAAATAATAATGAATTTAACTATTAACCTCCCGTGTGCCGAATTCACAGAAAATACAAGTACTTTCCTTTCCCGGAATCCATGAAAAACGTGGACCTTTGTTATCGATTGGCATGCAAAGCCCGACCCGTCTCCACATCCCCGTGCTAATCCGATTCCCGTTTTTTTGCAGTTCATCAACCACCCGCAAGTGTCCGGTATTCTAGACGAAGAGGAGGAGGAATGCCTGCACTCACTAAACAAACTGGAGGTGGAGGAGTTCGAGGACATAAAATCGGGCTACCGTATCAACTTCCACTTTGATGAGAATCCTTATTTCGAGAACAAGGTGCTCACCAAGGAGTTCCACTTGAATTCCGCGGGTATGTACACCAGGAGCGCCCTGCCAAACAAAAAATTACTCATTCTCATATATCTCTATTTCTATGCAGCAGCGGCTTCCGAGAACGGGGAATGGCCCGCGTCCACCAGCACGCCAATCAAGTGGAAGGAGGGCAAGAACCTGCTCAAACAGCTGCTGACGAAGCCGTACGGCAACAAGAAGAAGCGGAACTCAGAGTACAAGACCTTCTTCGACTGGTTCTCGGATAACACCGATCCCGTCAACGACGAGATCGCAGAACTGATAAAGGACGACCTTTGGCCAAATCCACTGCAGTATTATCTGGTACCTGATATTGAGGTGGAGCCCGAGGACGAGGAGGATAACGATGACAATGAGGAGGAGGGATTCGATGACGAGGACGGTGAGGATGGCGAGGGCGAGGAGGAGGAAGACGGAGAGGATGAGGGTACGGAACTGCACAAAGCTATCCAAAGAAATATTTGTTAACAACATATTTATTTTCCAGATGATAAGTAAACTGCGATGAAGCATACAATTTAAATTCGATCCCAACCGAAAGCCCCCAAGTGTTTCCAAGCCACCAGCAACTATAGTTTCCCGTGTGGTTATACTGACTTCACATATTCGCAACCATTTCAGACAGTTTAGGTTTTTAAGTTATAAAGATTTTGAGCTACAAATAAAAAAGACGTGAATCCGAATCTCCAAAACAATAGTTTTAAATGAAACAATTTTTTTTTAGTGTTTTGAAATTTAGTTTGCAGCGCAATCTAATTAACCATTCTGGTTGAAGAAATTTATCTCGCAAATTATTTAAATAAAAAATAGCTACATTAATGAACCGATAACTTTTATCCAGCCCTGGCCGATACTTTTTCGTACTGGCTCACAGCAGCCCTGATGCAGGTATCGAAGTGTAACGGAACCCTGGTCACAGCTGCGATTTTTAGCTGAAAAATTCACGGGATAAACGATGGCCTCTGTTAACAAATTGGCAATTTTGGTAGGTTTTAAGGGAATCCTTTGAGAAAAAGGGTATTTTCCTCAGTGAAATGAGCCCATTTTGGGTACCGTGCGTAAGAACAGAGCGAGAACAGACGGACATTGCATACTCCATTATCTAACGCGCTTTTCTTGGTTATGTAATTTTTGGCCAATGTAACCCACAAACCAATCAGTGCTTTGATTTATTGAGCCAAAGAATGCACTAATGTGTTTATTTACAACTCCCGCAGAGCCGCACCCTCAGCTCCGCCGCTGCCTCGGCTCCGGTGAAGCCCCCAGTGCAGGTGTTCGGCTTGGAGGGTCGCTATGCCACCGCCTTGTACTCGGCCGCCTCGAAACTGAGCCAGTTGGATCAAGTGGAGAAGGACCTGACTGCTCTGCAGGCCACCATCAAGAGCGACAAGAAGCTGCGCGAGTATGTGACCAGCCCGATCATCAACAAGAAGGTCATGGCCACCGCCCTAAAGGAGGCTTCGGAGAAGCTGCGTTTCGCCCCGGCCACCGCCAACCTGCTGGGTCTGCTGGCCGACAACGGACGCTTGAAGAAGCTGGACACCGTTATCAATGCCTACAGGACCATCATGGCCGCTCATCGCGGTGAGGTCGTGTGCGAGGTTGTGTCTGCCAAGCCCCTGGATGCCTCCCAGAGCAAGCAGCTGGAGGGTGCCCTCAAGGTAGCTACTTTGGATTTTTAAAGATCTTTCGGCTTTTCATTTCACGGCTCCTTTGCTTATTTCGCAGTCTTTCCTGAAGGGCAACGAGTCGCTGAAGATCACCTCCCGCGTGGACCCCAGCATCATTGGTGGCCTGATCGTTTCCATTGGCGACAAGTATGTCGACATGAGCATTGCCAGCAAGGTGAAGCTGTACACCGATGTCATTCAGTCTGCCGCCTAGACCCGTAAGGATTAGCTCTTGATATTTGGATGCTTCAAACTAAAAGTTTGGAATTGGAATTCAAGCGGTAATTGCGAATAAACCACTCCTCACACCTTAAAACAAACAACAACGATTGAAAAGAACATTGCTACTTTCTATTAGGGCTTGTGGCCGGCTTGTCTTGGCACTGCAGCTCTGCCATCCTTGTCTGGATGGTCTGCTGCAGCTTGTTGTGTTGCTGTAGCAGCTTATCCAGCTCATTGATGCGAGCCCTCTGCAGTTCCAGAACTTTGGTAATGTTTTCTGCGCCTGGTGCATTGAGCCAATTGTCTCCAAATTTCGCCTGGGTGTCCGTTTTACTTTGATTCCGGTTAGGACTCATACCTTCTTCAACCTTGTCTTCAGGATAACATCCATACATGTCCTCTTCGAGAACCAGGACATTGGCTTCGTCCTGCTGGTCCTTGGTATTGGGACCTGCAGTGGCAGCGCGACACACTCGGTAGCTGGGCATATCGACCTCCGGAAAAACGGCTCGTTCGTTGCAATCTGCCAGGTCAGACTCCTGTACGCAGATCTCTGGGTTGGGGCTTTCATAGGGTCTTTGGCTCGATCCGTTCATAAGGAGCACATTAACGGCATTGACGTAATTTACAGAGTATTGTTTATCCTCGCCGCCAGATTCAAAGTTAGGCATAAGGATATTTCCGGTGGACGACATATTCTTAGAACTGGACCTGTCGTACTTCGTGTCTAAACTAGCTGATGGATAGCAATCGCACCCCGTTCTTATTGAGATGGCTTTTCCTTCGGTGCTAGGGCCAGGTGCCACTGTCGTTGGAGAATGCTTAGATTGCAAGGAGTGCCTGGAACATTGCACCTCTTGATTCTTCAACTGGCAGTATATGCACGCCTGGCAGCACTTGTTCTTTACTTCCGGAATTGTTTGCTGGTGATTCTCGCTTATCATGGACCTAGTTTGTCCAGTGGAGGTGCTAACTGAGCTAAAGAAATCATCTGAAACGATCATCTGATCGTCCAGAAACTGCCCTTGATTACACGCCAAATAGGAGAGTTCATCAAAGGATGTGGGCTGGGTTTGCTGAGTATGATTTTGGGTGGTATTTTGCGTTGTTGGAAGATTGTTGGAGAAGCCCCGCTGCGGAGAGTACATATGTGCACAAGGTGCAGGCGCAGGACTGAGGCGCCGTATCAAAGGAAAGCTTGATTCTTCCGGCACAGCGTTGGAGTTTCGCAGTTTTGTATGGTTTATACAGGGACAACATTTCGAAACAGGTGGTTGGCTGGATTTTAAGTTCCGTCGCGGAGCAGTGCTGTTGGTTGATCCAGTTGATGGTTGACGACAACAGTTCTTCCGCATTTGGGAATACAGATTTTCCTGAATCATAGCTCCGCGACAACGTTGGAGTCCGATGTTGCATTTGTCCCCGTTGCTGCTTTCCTGTGGCATCGAGCCCAGATTCTGTTTACTTTGCCTTTTCGTCCCCACGTTTGACTTGTTATTGGTGGGATAGGAATAGTCTTGTGGCGCAGTTGGATGGCACCGAACCGTTTCAAAAGAGCTCCTTTTGGGGGCAGGTTTCATGCGTTGCGCTGAGGTCTTCCCGCCCACACGTCTTAGCGAACCAACAGCTTTTGGTATGCTTCCCAAATCCAAACGGCATTCCCGGTCCGTGTTCAAGTGCAAGGCACAAACGCAGCCGTGTTGGCACAAGGATTCCGTGTCCACGTCGAAGCTGCCGAGGTTAGCCAGATTTTGCCATCGTCGCGCCTCCGCGATGTTGCGCGGAAAGAAACATTTGTCGCCTGGCTTCTGGCCACAGATAATGCAACGACGAGGCATTTTCAAAAACTGACACCAACTACATAAACGGTCGAATTTTGAATTTTGATTGATAAAACTACGATAACATTTATCGGGATGGTTTCCTGACGGAAAAATCTGAAGGCGCACTTAGTTTTAATGTGCCCAGCCCTCGTGGAGGCGGAAAAACGCTTTTTTTCGTAGTGATTTTTAACATTATAATCGAAAAAGCCAGCGGGCAGACTGATGGTGAAGCGCAACTGTGTTTATTCTGTTTAGTTTAAAAATAGTAAATGCAACGAACTTTTAAGCTTGGCAGCTGAACAATGAGTTTAGCAAACGAACCTATCACCATGAGTCCCACCATTTTGGCTGCCACGGATCGTGGTGACCGGGAAAAGGTTTTAGCAATGCTGGTACTAGGACTGGGCAGCCTTTTGTCTGGCATGTTGCCCGCGTTCATTTCGGAGCGGAATCGACAGAGATTTCCTCTGACCACCTCAATACTCCTTTGTTATGGAGCTGGCATCCTTCTGGCCACGGCGCTGGTTCATATTCTACCAGAGGTGAGTTTTTGGCTGGCATTTAGGGACTTTGATACTGATATCTGATACTGCAACAGGTGCGCGAGCAAATGGACTCCAAATTCGCTGAGGTAGCAATGTGCGGCGGCTTCTTCGTAATCTACTTCATCGACGAGTTTATCCACTACTTCTTTGGCGAGGCCATTCAGCACACTCATTCCCATCCCGAACCCATATCGGAGCCCGAACCTATTAGGCAGAGCAATGGCTATGGCGCAGTGAGTGAGCGGGCGCCCTTGCTATCAGCGGAGCCTACGTCACATGCATCCCACTCGCAGTAGGTCGCCGATTGTAGTTCATTACCCATTCCCCAATTGATTGCTTTATGTTTTGCTTTTGATCAGCGTTCATGACCAAGATCACCCGTACCGTGCATCCGGATGTGATGACGCCAGCGTTGAGGACGCCAATGCCCGCATATGTCACACATCACACACAGAGCCCTGTGTCCAATCGATGACCGGGACTTTGGGCCTTTTTGTGGCCCTGTCTCTGCATTCCGCCATCGAAGGACTGGCGATTGGGGTCCAAAACTCATCCACTAAGGTCGTTGCCTTGACATGGTTCCTCCCTAGACATAAGGCGCGCGCAATCTTGTGCAAATATTGGCGCAGAGAAACGCGCTGGCTTAGTCTAATAACATAGATAACCGGAATCTGCTTTGTCTTGTTTTAGGTTCTATTTCTGCTAGGGGCCGTCGCCTGCCACAAGTTCGTGATGGGCTTTTGTTTGGGTCTGGAGTTCCGATCCAATCCGCGGACTAGTTTTCGCTCCCAGCTGGTCGGCATCTCTGTGTTCGCTGTGGGAGCTGTCATGGGAATCGGTCTGGGCATGCTTATCGTTGATGTGCCCGCCGCTTGGTCCACTAAAACGCTACCCATTATCCAAGCCCTGGCGGGTGGCACACTCTTTTACGTCACCGTCTGTGAAGTGATACCGCGCGAGAAGGCGCGCTGGCATTCTAATCCAACGCGTCGCTGGGCGGGATTTGCCCAGTTTGTGACTGTCGTGGCCGGATTTGCGACCATGTGCATTATAAACTTTTATCTTTCTGGTACTTTACACACAACATTCCCTTTTTCCTACTATGCCAATAATCTGCAAACCTTTCAGATGACGAATAGGAGAGAGTTTTCATGGATGGAATACTTGTGCTGTGACCTAATGTTGTGCCTCTGTATTTTTAAAGGATGTGCTTTTATGGATTTGGCAGCTGTTAAATGTTCAATATTAGGATAAGATCACATTACTTGCGTAATTTTAGCGAATCTTCATTTAGCATAAAGTATTATAGCTTGTTAATGACGGTTAATGGTAGTAATAAGTAAAAACCATTCATTTCACACAATTGTCTTTTGTCTAAACTTATATTTTTTGCTTTCTTCAGAGTGTATTTGTAATAGATTTTTGTTTTTTATATAATAAATCTTACAGGCTACAGGTCGGTAATCAAAAAATGGGGCATCATTTTTGTTTTTGTTTAATGTCACTAAATATTACAATCGTAAAACATCATCAGTTACTTAATAATCCGCGTTTACTTTATCCTTTGTTTTAAACCAATTAAAACAACATCCATGTAACTACATACATCTACTAATTTGTATGTATCTGGTATATATGTATACTAAATATGCATATATTTATTTATAAGTTGTTTTCCTAATTGCGAAATGTTGGTTGCTTGCTCCTCTGTTGGTGGTGTGGCGTTTTTGGGGGTGAACTAAACTCGGACACTCATAAATAGAGCAATGCTGGGTGGTGATTGGTCTCTGATCATTCATTCAAGGTTACGACTCCGTGGAGATTTACGAACATAAATGGGATGGGGGAGGGGGCATCGGATTTACAATTACGTGAGATGTGCAGATTTGATCTTATACACTTAAGCCTGTGCATATGCGTTTCTTATCCTCCACTCAATCCTCGTTAACAATTTAATTTACAATAGAAACCGAAAATTCTCGCCGCGCTCGCTGATCTGCGTCTGCACTCAATCGCCGAACTTAGAACATAAATAAATCTAGTAATTATAGCTCCTCTTTCGCTGCCGCACTAACGCCATTCTCATCCTCCTCCTCGTCATCGTCCCCCCATTCGCTAATGAGACTCTTGACCTTGTCCGCCCCACTGGCTCCTTCTGGGGCGGACACCGCTCCCTCAGTTTCTGCTACTGTAGTCGTAGAGACTTTGACTGTGCTTGCTGCATCATCGCATTTGTTTGGCTTATCCTCCGCACTCTCGTTTTTGTCCGTTGTCTTGGAACCTTCATCGCTCTTGGTTGACTTTTGGTCCGGTTTTGGTTCCTCACTTTCGGCCGGATGATTGGTAGCAGATTCCTGATCCTTGTCTTCCGTCGTTGCTGCTGTTGCAGCGGGCGACGCTGTCTGCTCAGGCTGAGCCCCATTCTTTTCCTCATCCTCCTCCTGGGGCTTTTCGGACTCGGCTATTAACTCATCAAGCAGTTCTTTCCGTATATTCTCTGCTTCCATGTGAACATCATCATCGCCGTCAGCGGCAGCTGCAGCTTCGCTTGATTCCGCCTCACCAGCCTCAGCTTCCGGTTCTGGCTCTGCTGTGGTTGGATCCTCCTTGATAAATTCCTCTTCTGCATCGATTTCAGACTCTTTCTTGATTTTGACGACATCAGACTCAGCAGCTGGAGTCTTATCTTTTTTGGTCACTTGGGTATCGACTTCCATTTTCTCGGGCTGACTATTTATGCTGGCGCTTGAATCTATCGCGTCATCGCCAGCTTCCTCGTTAACCTTTGCCGCAGATGGATCTTCAGGGCCCTTATGCAGAGACTTCAGGGCCAAGTCAATGTCGTCTTCTTCGTCCTCGTGGATTTGGTCGCCGGTTGTGGGTTCCGACTGCTTTGCGGCAAGTTCACCTTCCAGCTCTGTTGTAGCAGGCCTGTCATCTGCTTCTTCATCGTTTTCATCCTCGGTCCAGTCACCAGTTAGCTCTTTAAGCTTTTCGCTAATGTCATCGCGAGACTTTTCCGATTTTGGCTGTCAATTGAATATATTTATTAAGTGCACTTTAACACGACTTTGTAATGCAACTTACCTCCTTACTGCTCTGCTCCTCGGACTCGGCAATTAAATTTTCGGCCCATTCCAGATTGTCCATGGACTCCTTGCTCTCATCGGCGGTACTCTTCTTGCTACTCTCAACAGAGTCAGCGGCAGCCAGCTCACTGTAAATTTGGCTGTCGTCGTACTCCTCCTCGGTGCCAGCCAAAGATTTGGCATCAGTCTCCTGCTTACCGGTTTCCGCCTCGGGCTCACTAAGCACCATCACCACACCGCCGGCGGCGGCGCCTGCTTGCTGTTGATTGAGCTGCGATAAGATTTCCTTGCGCTGCTCGTCCGTAAGCTCAACCTCATTGCCATCAGCTCCCACAAACTTAACCTCCTGCTGCTGCACCTGATCTTGCTCCTGCTCCAACTCTTCCTGCAGCTGCTGTTGGTCAGCGGCTTGCTGTACTGCAATGGCACTAGTGGCTGGCGGCAGACTGATGTTCGAAAGGATGCGTACTTTGCCAGTCTGCTCCGGTTCTTGCTCCTCCTCGCCTTCCGCCTCATCCTCCTCGTCCTGTGAGCCGAGGAACTCCTCATCGGTCTCATCAATTATGCCATCTTCTAGGGCCTGCTCCTTGTGGTAGCTCTTCATGTGCCTGTACAGCTGAAGCTCCTGCTCGAATACCTTGTTGCAATAGATGCACTGTTGCTTATTGTCGTCCGTGTGCGCCTCATTAATGTGCGCCTCTAACTCGCTTTTATTCAGATACGACTGGTTGCACAATGCGCACTCGGCGAAGGTGTACAGCAGCGATTTGACCTGATGCTCTGTGTACATGTGGAAGTGCAGTTCCCGGTTGTTGCTCGACCGCCAACCGCAGTGTTCGCAGAGCGCAGGATCAATCGTCTCCTTGTGCGTATTGATGAGATGGCGTCGGAAGCCCCGGTATGACGGAATGCTGATGGGACGTCCATTGACACCACATCTCAGGCAAAGCCATGGACCTAGAAGCAAAATTTGTATGATTAACAGGCATACTACATATAAGGGGCTTATCCTTTACTGAACATCACTCACCAGTGGTATTTTCCGCGCCTTGGGCAATTAGGGCGTGCATTGTCTTGCTGTCGATGCGTCGCTTTTGTTGTGAGGCCGCATTTCCAGCTTGGTTCGTCGCTGCTGCCTGGGAACCGCCTGAAGACTGCGCGTTCGTATTCGTTTTTTGCTGAGAACTGGCGGCCTTCTGCTGGGCAGTGATCAGCGGCGTGGTCTTGTCTGCCTTAAATGAGACATGCAGCTTCTTATGGGGCGATGTCGATGCCGATGGCGGATTCGAGGCGGCTTGTACCGGGGATCCTCGCTTAATTTGCGCTGGAGACTTCTCAGCGGGAGTGGCTGGAGTATTCGGCATTATCTTTAGCTTGATGTTCTTGTGACCCTTGACAATGTGCGGGTACTGGCGGAGCACTTCAGCAATGATCTTGGTGTGATTCAGCTTGGCATTCGAAGAATCCTTCACTATTATCGTGGGCGTCTGGCTGGGTGAGTCCTGCTTCAGGATTATTGTGGTGGAGCCGTGCTCCAGCTGGGTCTGTGTGCCCTGCGGCGATGCTGTCAACTGCTGCTGCTTGGACGTAGAGGGCTGTGGTGGCATATCGTCGTCATCGTCGTCGCCAGCATGGACATCGTCGTATAGCATGCCGCTGTCATACTCGGGATCGTGATCCCCGAACTCTGCGGCTATTTGTTTGCGCATCCGCTGTTGTTCGGCAAACTCCTTGACCTCCTCCAAACTGGGCTTCTTCGATGGCGGCGATAGGAGGCTGGTCTGTGCCGGTCGCTTATTGTTGTTGTATCCCTTGCGCAACTGCTCGAACGGAGAGGTGGGCTCCTGCTTGACAATGGTGTTCGCACTCCGGATCATTGTGTTGGGTCCACGCTGAGTGTTGGCTCGCAGAGGCGTGGGCGTTCCTACACTGGACATGCCACGGCTCTGTGGCGATGTTCCCATAACGCGCTGTTGTGGAGTTCCCGAATTAGCTTGGCCAACAACGCGTCGGCGGATGCCCTTTGGACTGGGCGGCTATAAAAATAAATACAAATGTATGTAAGTAACTGATGACAAGCGTAAAGAATGCCAAGACTCACCCTCTGTTGACGATTCACGTTCTCCATGGTCCGACGATGTGCCTCGAGAAGCTTTAGCAGAACTGTCATATTCATCTCCTTGGCGGTGCGCAACAGCTTGCCATACATCTTCAACTCGAACTCCAGCGTGCCTGTGTACATGAAGTTGACGATGGGCACCACCACGTCCGCCTGGAACTCATTGGGCATGATGAGGGCATCGTCGACGATCTCGCACGTCTGCTCCAACACATTAAAGTAGTCTGTGCAGGCGCTGAGCACCAGGCGGTGCACCTTTAGCTGTGAGTTGTCGCGAAACTGGAGCGTCAGATCGCAGTAGTCCGTCTTGTTAAAGAAGTTCTGCAACTTCTGGAGGAAGAAGACGCCCCAGTTGTCCACCTTCACCGATTTAACTTCGCCCATCTCGCCGATGCTGCTTTGTCCTGTGTCCTGTATCCTGTGGCCTTGGCAAGTTTTTGTTTTCTTTCGCGCGCCCTCCCCGTTGTTTTGCTGGCTCTCTGGCTTGGTGGCGCAACTGTACTCCGCAGGGGTGAGGAGAGCAGGAGTTAGGGGTCGGGATATGCGAATTAGGACACGCCGCAGGCAAGTCCGGGAAAGAATGAAAACAAAAAACAATTAGAATTAGTGAATTTCGCGACGTTACGTTCAAATGCACAGCGCGTCAATTGATTTTCGGGTATTTTTCTTGCGGCCACGGCGCGCAATGCAGCTCACTTATATCGATATACGCGTGTACGTGTGTGTCCGAGTTGCTGTTGCTAGCGCATGTGTGGGTGCGTTTTGCGCGTCGCCAGGTTTTTTTTATTATTCTATCACCAATGCTAATCGCCAGCTAGCCCAGAATGATTCTAGTTCAAGTTTATTGTCCAGGCATCATTTGCTTGGTTGCATCTTCTGTGGTCTTTTTGGCGCCTCCCCACTTCACACAACAAGGCGTTTTTCGGAGGCACACTGTTTCCAACACCGCCTCAGTTTTTGGGCATCTTCGCGATAATCACATTTAAGCGTTAGCCTTCCGGAGTTTACACAATTAATACATACATTTACTCGTATTGCACTCTACTTTTGCCGGAAAAAAATTTATTCAATTCTTTCTCCAGATTCAGGCAGCCATGTTCTTTTCCAATCATCGTTTGCGTGACAGGGTTGCGTGGGGTGTTATCGATAAGCATGCGATTGCTGCTTTGCCGCCGACATGACGCTGTTAAGGTGACGCACGGCTGGAAACCGTTAAACTCGGATTTGAAATTTGAAACTTATTTGAAAATTAAATGAACTGCTGTTTTAAAAGCAATGCAAGCCATGAACAGGATTGCGAAATAATATATTTAAAATGTATAGCATTAGGTATACGTTTTTTGTGCAAAACCTGAGAATAAACTGGGAATTTGGGCTTAGGATGTTCTCTCTCTCCAATTTTAACCAAGTGACGTCACAAAACCACGTATTTGCACCACCTTTCACGGCAACCAAAATAACGCAAATAACGGGTTGGCAGCACTGCCACCACGAGATTCTGAAAAACAAAAGTTTGTATTTTTTAGTTTTGGAGCAATCTCACCATATACCGATCCAGAATGAGTGGTCGAAATAGAGGCAAGGGAAAGAGAGGCGGAGGACCCTACCGCAATGTAAAGACGAATCACAATTGCGCCCGCAGCTTCGCCCAGCAGGCCAACGAACTGGCTAGCAGCAGCGAAGGCGATAGCTCGGATTCGGAATCCTCTGGAGCCGGCGGCAGGGATGATCTCGGCCAGCCGCCAGAGTTTGCAGTGGCTATGTGGGACCTTAACCACTGCGATCCCAAGAAGTGCTCGGGCAGAAAGCTGGCACGTCTGGGACTGATCTCCAATCTCCGCCTGGGACAAAAGTTTGCCGGTCTTGTCCTGTCTCCCGTGGGCCAGCTGTGCGTCAGTCCGCTGGATCGGGATATTGTGGCCTCCTCTGGCGTGGCCGTGATCGATTGCTCATGGGCAAAGCTAGACGAGACACCATTTAACAGGATGCGTAGCCCTCATCCGCGCCTGCTGCCATTCCTTGTGGCCGCCAATCCCATAAACTACGGCAAGCCATGCAAACTCAGCTGCGTGGAGGCCATCGCTGCCACTCTGCATATCTGTGGATTCACGGATGAGGCGCGTTGGTTTCTGGGCAAGTTCTCCTGGGGCCACGCCTTTCTCGAGCTCAACGAGAAGCTTCTCAATGCATATGCGACGTGCAAGAGCAGCGATGAGATCCTTAAGGTGCAAAATGAGTACCTTGAAAAAGAACAGCAGGAGAAAGATAAACCACGAGATCTGCGTGACTTTTATCCCACCAGCAGCAGTAGCAGCGAGGCGGAAAGCGAAGAGAGCGATGCCGAAGAGACGGAGGCTAAAGCCAAGGGCTAATTTTTACAAGGTGCTGACATTTTATTATCATTACTATTAGCTTATTACAAAACTTGTTACGTGCGTTTTTTAATTTACAAACCAGTTGTGAAGAGCAACTAAAGAATTATTGCAAACTGTTTGGATGAAATATTCACTTCCGAGTAGTTGTTCCATCAAGTCAAAGGGAGAGAGATGTTTGATTGTCTGCGGACCGACGACTACTGTGAGTTTCGCACGTACTCGGGGTCCACGTTGATAAAGTTGCTCATGCTGAAGTACATGGCGCTATTCTTCACCAGGAACTTGAGGAAATCCTGCAGGTGTAAGATCAGGTTCTGCATGGACTGCTGGTCCAACGCCGAGTAACTGAGCATGGAACCCAGGCGCACGAAAAGTCGGAGCAAGTGGAAGGAGCCGTACAGCTCTGATAGCGGAGTATCGGGATGCTTTTGCATTACATCAGAGTACTGGGCGCGCTCGAACTTATACAACAACTGGGAGCCAAGCATGACATTAAAGTACTCCACAATGCCATCGAGAACATCGTTTATGGCCACCTCCTTGCTGGCGCTGGTCGACTTCACAGACTTCTTGTGAGCCAAATACTGTTCTGCGATCTGCTGCACTGTCACCTTGGCAGGTAGTTCCAATAGCTTGTGCTCCCGCACCACCGCATACCAGTCGTCGGTCAGATAGTGCTTTAGCTCGTCGGGTATCTTGATCTTTACCTCCACCTTGGCGGCGTAGGCTTCCTCGCTCTCCACACACGATGCCGACTCCGCCGTAGGTGTGGATGGTGTGGTGGGCGCCGGAACGGGCTTTTCTGCTGCAATATCGCTACCTGTCAGCGACGGACGCTGTTCGCTCATCCGCTTCTTTTTCGGCGCCACCGGTGTGGCTGCCTCGTCCTCCGTGATCTCCGCAGTCGTGTTGGCGTCCTCCTTTTTGTCAACTGGCGTGCCTGGCGTAGCCGCAACCGTCGCAGATTGTGTGGATTTTCGATTGGCCCGACTGGTAGAGGTGTTAGTGACGGTGGTGTTGGTGGTCGTGCTGGTGGTAACGGCATCCGACTTGGTCGTCGGTCCCGCACTGGTCGTAGGCGTGCTACTGGCGGTCGATTGCAATGTGTTGCTATCCTTGGAAGGTGTGGAGGCACGAGATTCATTCCTTATCTGCTCCATTTTCTTTGCCTTGGCGCTGCCTTAATAGGGGAAACAATCGTATTAGTGGTTTGACAACAAAAGCGAGCAGGACACACCTTTCTTATTGTCCTTTTTTGAAGGGGCGCTCTGGCTCGCCAGAAGCTCTTGGCGGCGCTTGACATTGTCCTCGTTGTACTTTAGCACTCGGGTTTCGGGCACCCACTCGTCCCAGCTGGAATTAAAAGGATATTCATGCAGAGCGCTTTCTTTGCTTACAAATCCTTGCATACTTTTTGCTCCAGCCTGCGTAGTGGATGTAGTACTCGACCGGCGTCGCATCTGGCTTGGTTTTGAGAACCTTCGCCTCGTAAATGAGCGGGCCGTGGAAGCACAGGACCCGTTCACCTGGAAGGCGGGAGAATTGGTTAGTGCAACTTATGTGTAGCGCGAGGGCGCCTTACCATCCGCAAACAGTGTGTTTGCATCAGATGTTCCTGTGCTCCAGTTTTCAACTTTTGCGGGCTTAACTTCTCCCATTTTATTTTGGAAAATAGAAAATATTAGAGATCAGTGTGACCGTGGTGGTAGCAGAGCAATATTGCATACAGTTGGTAGGAAAACAAATACCGAATATCTTTTTAGTATTAATTATGGTAGAAGATTAAATTCTATTATTTATTTATTAACTTTTTGTTCTTATTATTATTATACTCAAAGGTCTCAAATTTAGCTCTGCTTTACTCGAAGCTTTTAATAAAATCCCTATAAGAACATCATTCAGTTTTTATAAACCATTTTTATATATATTAATTTACAACTATATACAACAAACAGTCTGCTTTCAGCAAGTCCTCAACTTTGGAAACATTTGTGTGGTCGAAAAGGACATTTTTAACGCCCTCCTGGGGAGGAAAACTCTAAGACAGTGTGCCAAAATTGTTCCTAAATAACATAATTGTTAATGTTTAGCCGCCGTCGTCTGCCCCTCCTCCTCCCAGGGGCGCGGACCACGCTTGTTCTCCCAATTATCGATGTCCACGTTTTTCACCTTGTCGTACTCCGTTTCCAGCGTCACCTCTTGGCGTTTCTTCATGTTTACGCCGTACTTCTTCATCTCTTCCGGAGTCACCGGCTGTTTCTTGGAGTACTGATACCTGAGAGGGTGTAAATTCGAGTATATAACATGTATTTTAGGCGTTTACTGAATGCCAACCTGAGGTTCGAGAACTGCTGCAGACCAAAGGAGCCAGCGACCATCATAACCAGAAAGGGAACTCCATACCGAAACGATTTTCGTTTGCTGTAATGGTTTAATTTTTCGGCGAAAGACATAACTATTAGAGGTGACAAAAATTTGACATATCACTTTTTATACCATACCGTAAATCTCTCAGAAAAAGCGCGGATTACTTTAACAACGGCAGCTGGGCACACTAAAACATTCAACCAGCGTTGTGCAGTCTTTAACGTTTTTGTATAACACTGTTTTATAAACTGTGATAAAAAAAGGTTTGAGACATTAATAAGAATGTGCAAAACTTTGCTGAAAAAAACTTTTGCTTGTTTTTTGTTTGTTTTTATCATTTCTTAAAATTAAAGATCACCTTTTGTTCATTTGTATAAAATTAAAATTTATTTCCTTCAATATTATTATTAAATTATGCAATCAATAAGTCTTTTCAATAAAAGCGATATATAAAATTGTAATTGAAGAACATTAAAATGTGTTTCAACATTATTATTAAATTATTCAGTCAATAATATAACAATAATAACAGCAATGTTAAGGTTTTGGAAATACTAAATTACAATTTAAATTTAGTCACAACTGGAATGTTTGACCTTAAATCAAACCATGTATTCTTTGTTTATTATGAAATCTTCAATAGATTCCATAGTGCAAAACAAGTACTTTTGACCTTGACCTAAATTCATAAAAGTAAATAAAGAATTCTCTGTTCATCTATTTTCAGTTATAAATAACCACTAAGTTTTTCTGTTTACATATATTTATATGTATAATTCATAATTAATATACATATTTCGTAAAAAAATATTGGCAACACGTCAAAAGGGTCTGCAAATTGCAATTTGTTTCTCCTAAGACTCGTAACAGTTTGTAGAATGTTTCTGGGTACATTTTCAATGGATTTCTTAATTATTTTAACCCAACAAAGCTTTCATAAATTCGTAAAATACATTTTTAATTCACACTCTGTTCCCATTTCTTTCAAAATAAAGCTACAAACACTGTTGGTTTACGTCAATCTTTTTCTGCAGCTGTTGCAAGCATTAAAATAGCGCTGCCCTTGAAACGAATGCGAATCAAAAGAATTGTGCGCCCTGCCAAGTGCGAGAATAATCTGAATCTCTAAACAACAATTGTTTTCCGGCGTTCGTCTAATTTATATGTTTTTACATGCGGTTTGGCGATAAGTTCAAGGTCTCGGGTGTCTCTTTAATTCGCAAATAATTGACACTGACAACGTTGAAGAGCGCCAAAACGCTGTTCACAAGCACACCACACATGACATTCGATCCGGCTCACCTTGGCCACCTTGGCAAACTTTGGGAAGGCAAGTAGCAGCTTGCACCGAAGATTTCCTTTTGGCACCAGAAAGCTCCCCAACCAGAACCAGTTCTCATTCGCTTCATTCACAAGGAGCCGGCGCCAATTGAGTCATCAATAGCTGGTCCACACCCCCTAAAACACTCCTTGATGCCGACTCGTACTGCTGCGTACTCCAGCACTCCGCAGATTATATTTCATTATTCGTAGCACCCTTCCCATTGTTGTTCACTGAGCATTCATTTGAAATTGAACTTATATTGAACTTATATTTGGAGATTTCACAATGATTGAAATTGTGGCCAAAAGTATGCAACAAATTTCACAGATTTCTGTGGCATCCTTTTACATGTAGATCCTTACACTGACTAAAACTTATGAAAAAAATAATCAAGAGATCAAAGTCTTAAAAGATTATTCCAAGATGTCTCTAAAAACTGTGAAGATAAGAATTATATTGAGATCTACAGAGTTTAATGCCCATCAATAAATGTATAAATAACAACGCTTTTCTAAACTATGCAACCATTTTTAATTTAATTTATTTAATTTAAAAACATATTTTTAAGAGGGCCAAATCTTTAATTTTTATGTTTATATCACAAATTTTTCTGGTAAATGCTTGGGAAGAATTAAAAAACCTTCTTGACTAAATATCTGACCTTTAAAAAATAGTTTAAGAACAAACTGATCTGTTCAGTAACTCGATCCATTATCTAGAATATATGCACGATTTATTAATTTTTATAATTAAGCTCAGAATATCTAGCTAACATCTTTAAATTTCACCTAAAATTTTTCGAAACAAGGGTTAAATTTGTACTTTTAATACATTTTAAAATATATATATTATTTAATATATATATATATACATATTTTTCCAATGTTATGTTATTATGGGTTAAATCTCCTTCACGCTCTTGGTAAACTCAACATTAATATTAGACTTTGACTGAGCAAATCTACTTGTTTTCGACTTTTGTGAGTCGTCTATGCCCCTAGGTCACGATGCACTTTTCCATGCTATTTTCGCCAAATATGGTTGTGATTTTTCCAGCAAGATTGCGTGCACTTGACTGAGCTAACTTGGGAGCTACAAACATAAATATGTTTATATATACAAACATAGACTTGTACCTATTATATATATATCTATTTTTTTTTTTTTGGAATTATGAAAAGTTTGGTTTTCCATAACTAACACATGTTAGCAGCTTTGTTGACCATGATTTTGTTTTCTTATTTAGCAAGTTGCTTTGACTTTTTCGCTGTTTTACAATATTTTCAACGTTTCTCAAGGGCCTTTCTCATGCCTATTATTTTTTGTGAGTATAAAAATATATATTGATCTAGTTTACTTTTTTCACAACTTTTTTGTTTTGAATGAAAACAATTACGTCATTGGGTGGGTGTTTGCTATTTTTAATTATAAACTTTTTCAGCGCGTCGGTGCTGCCAAAAAAAAAAAAAGAAACATCTTTTTCTCCAAGACCCGACGACAAACAAGAAAAATGAGGAGTACATTTTCTTATATCAATTTAGCTGATATTTATAGCTGGGTTTGGTTGCATTCATTCGATTTTTTTGTATTATGCGATCTTCTATATATAGAAGGGATTTTAGCTCATGAATTATCGTGTTAACTGCAAGGATAAAATAAGTAATATTGAAAGGAAAATAATATTTTCAGGATGCCAAACAATCGATATATTCCAGTTTTAAGTTTATTAAATATAAAATATATTAAAAAAAACTTAATTTCTAATAGTCTTAAGTTGGCTTTAAAAGCGATATTAAAAATAAAGTTTTATTATTTAATATATATTTTTTATTTCTTATTATTATTAAGATAACTTTTAAGGAATTATTATTATAATTAAATAATTATTACCATATAGATATATAATATAGATGCATGAAAGTTGCACTATTATTCTTCTTTTTATACAATTCTGTTGCTTGAAAATATTTACCATGTTCATTAAAATTCATAGTTTTACTAATTTTTAAAACATATATATTTTTACGGGGCAAGTTTAGAACTGAAAACAATCAATTTAGCAAACTTAATTATATCCCCAACTATGGCGCATGCATAATCAATATATCTTTACATTTTATTTAAATATTTATTTTATTAAAGATCCTTACTATGTATTTTTTGATCTTTTTCTGAAATACATGAGACAGTTTCATTTTATTTAAAATTTTTTCATGTGTTTTTATATAAAATATTGTTCTTATATTCTTGTTTAGACAATTTAAAAGTATAAGTGAACTTTCATCTTTATGGCAAAAGTCCCTAAAATAAAGTATATAATAATAATATAATATTTATCTTAAGCCAAAAGTATGTGCATAAATAAATAATCCAAATATTGATATATTTGTATGTATTGTTTTTCAGATTTAATTTAATCACTTCAAAAATCTTCACAAGTTCCCAAATATCCCAAAGCTTAATTTTAAAATTAATAAGCGGATATCAGAGTAGAAAAAGTGAGCGTGACCCAAGTGGTCGATAAAAAGAATCTGCAAGGCCAAAGATACATTTATATGTACACTTCTTGAGATCAGATCTACATAAAACGAACATGAGGAAATTGAATTCAAGAGATTTTCACGTTTTGATCTCTTACGATGAATCATTGATGCGTTTCTTTCCGAGACAGTTACAAAAATCGTATACCTTCATCGGAGACATAAATGATTGCCAAACGAAATGTTTTCCGTTCAGAGACATGACGTTGAAAAACCTATGGAAATCGAGGAGAACAACAAAAATAATAATCTGTAGACCTACACATATAGCTAAGTGAAACAAGATTTTTTTTGGCATATCAATAACTGAAAATTAAAAATAGAAGCCGAGAACATCAGAAAGCAAAACAAAAAGATCCACGATAGCACACACTCGCAAAGGAAAGAGAAATGCTTGGCTTGGTGTTGGAAATATATTTTGCAATCGGAAAAATACTGGGCGAGGAAAGCTTTTCAAAATACGGGGAAATATTCAAAAATAGGCAGAATGAAAATTTTTCGATTCCAAAGGCCTCCGCGCACCCACACAAACACACGCACGCCCACCGAACAGGTGAAAGCCCCACAAATCCGCGCGGGAGAAAGGATTGAGCGGAGAGCGGAAGAGCGAAGAAAGGCGAAGGCGCAGGCGCCGGCTCCTCTTGTGCTGCGCCAGCCGAAGTCCAATGCGGGGCTCTCTCGGGCAAGGTAAATGTATTGGATATTGTGACGCGCTACACTGGCAGAAACAAAGCTGGAAAATTGTTCTGATTAAGTGCTGAAAGATCTTTTCAGTAAGAGTTAAGCTAGCTAAAGTATATGAATTACATAAATATAAATAGAACAAATTAATGAAAGTAAATTATATACCTGTATGTATTGATGGTTCTGTATGTTTTCTCCATTGAAATTAACTTTACATCATTATAATGCTTTAGCTAAATTGAGCTGGGATCCATACATATAAAGTAGTTGAACTTTTCTTTAATACAAAATATATATCTAAAATTATTTAAATAATAAAATACAAACTAAATTTGTTTAATATACATAATGTAATGTTTCTCCCAAAATTGTATGCTCTTATAGATTATAAGTTACAGATACTCGCCTTATATACATAGATACACACAGAGCGGTGCCAAAATATCTTTATTTTGGCATTTCTGAAATTTCTGAGTTATCTGTACTATTAATAAACAAATAATTAAAGCTTTTGAATTAATTCTTCTTCTGTATTCATGGGTTTTTAAACTAATTGATTGATTTTAATTTTAAATCTTTTTTTTATAATATATTACAAAGTAGCAGACACTGCAAGTATTTCCTAAAAACGACTTACTAAAGTTCGACTTTTCTCTCAAATGTTTCCTTAGAATAACTCTTTATTCAAAAGATCACAATATTTTAATAAAATATCGATATATGTAAATATTTATACATATAAATGAAAAATTACTACACTATACTGCAAAACAATATTTAATTATAACTAAATAAGTTTAATCACAATTTTTGTATTAAGATTATTATTAAATAATATATTTTATTATAAATAACTAACTTTAAGACACCCGGCACTCACTGCTCCTGTAAAAAATATGTAGCATATATCCAACGCTTTTAAAGAAGCTTCCTTGAAACTGATTAAATTTTGCACATCAAACTTATTTGGCAATTGTTTCGCACAGTGCACGAGTTCACCCAATACACTTCTCCGGATGGTTCTCTTGACGCAGATCGAGAGCAGCGGCAGAATGCAGTTCCAAAATAAACGTGGCCAACAACAACAGCAAGATAGCTTTGGATACCGATTCCGATTCGGATTCGGATTCGCCTCGCGTTTTTGGCCGAAAAGTGCCCGCTCTCGCACACAGATACTCTCGCACGCACACACGAAGGCAGATCGGTCGGAATCGACCAAAGCTAGCATCGAACGTCAACATATTGAATAAATATTTTCAGTTGAACATCACAATCCGTTCAAGTCGCGGATAACTCCGAATAAAAGTTTTGTAAGTAAGAAAAAAAGGAATACGCTAGCGTTTTAACCCAACAAATCAACAAGATAATGCTGAATTTTTAAAAACTAAACGAAAGTGCTTCAAAATCAAAAGAACAACTGGCCCACATTTTGGATTTTTAGCCAAAAAATAGGCCCAAATCCTATCAAAATAATTACATAATATAAAACGTTGCTGCCAAAGTAATCAAAGTGCTGTGAAAATCGAAAGTTTAAGAAACCGCAAGTATAATGAAAAAAAAGGACGCAGGGAAAACGCTTGAAATATTTTTTAGTCAGAGCCCAAAAACCCAAATAGAGGTTAAGCACCTTTGCCTAGCTCGATAAGAACTAATAATAACGATGCTCTGGGCCTTGTCAAGTTTGTATGCTGACCGCAAGTTGCCATATAGGGTTTCCGCTTCCATTAAAAGCATTTCATGAGATGTATAAACATTGCCAATGGTCTTTAAATTGTATCTTTAGTTTTAACTAAAGTTATTGCTAAGGAAAATGTATGCAGGAAGGATAATAACATGGCTTGTAACCTTCAAAAAAAGTGATAACAAACGAACAGAAACAGAAAGTAATTGATTTATTGATGGTTTTTTTATTTATTAAAGTAAACTTGCAGAGATACAATGTAAAATGGTAGAGATACAATCTCTTTAAAAATTGTTTCTTTTATAATTCCAAATTTAAAACATTTATTTTGCAATTTTGTATCTGCGAAATCCGATACGCACGACCACTGGCCACAGATGCCAAATGGTTCTGAGGCGAACGTAGGCGAAATCCACTAAGAATTCTTCTTTCCCGGAAAGCTCCGTTCTCCCAGATTCTCAATTTAGTATTAAGTAATATTGCCGAGGGGCAAAGATATTCAACAGATGCCTCGGTGGGACTATTTTTAGATACTTTCCGAGAGATAAAGCGCCACAGACTATAGAGAGTGGAAGAGCTTTTCAGTTTGAGTGCGGCCACAGGCATTAGCTAAAGAATCTATATATGCATTAGACCTAAATACGTAAGCCAACGAGTGTATGTATTGGAATCCTATAATTAGAAAATTCTCTATTCAGTATAAAGAAAATCAGATTTTTCCGTTGGATAATTTGGAAATTTTATGTATAAAAAAAGTACATGTGGAAAAGATAGATTTAAATTTATAAAGTAAAATAGAGTAAAAAAAGAAAAAGGAGGTATGTTTTGCATCTGGGATAAAAATGCAAGTTAAACATATAAAAATATATATGATTAAAATATATATTATCAAATAAATAATGCGCTTAATGTAAAAATGAGTTAGTTAGGTATGAAATAGGATCTAAATTGTTGCATCTTCAAGATATCAAAGAACCCCTTCCCACAAGCCTTCTTCTTACTGACATACTTTCCTGATATAGGCCCAGTTTTTGTTAAATATATATATCTATGTCATTGCCGAAAGTTATAAGAAGTCATGCTGCTGATTTTTGTGCTGAATCAACGCAAACATAACTCAATGTGTCACCTCAATCGACATATATCACATGCATATGAAGATATATATATTTATATATATAAACATGTTCCATTGAACAAAAAAATTTGCCTTGATTGCAATTTCATTAAAATTCAACATTTAATTTGGGCTTTTTTTGTTGTGCTTTGGCACTTCTCTTCGGTGGGATCAGAACGAACTGTGGAATGTAAACAGAGGTTTTAAAAATAAATGACAGCGAGGAGTCGTCGTAATAAAGAATTAAAATTTCACAATGCGAAACTCGAGTCAATTAGCCGGCGCACGGCGGTTGCATTCGGTTCAAGCCATGACAAATGTTGGTCAAGTGGGCCTCGGAGGGAGTGGATACTAAGGAGGGGCCAAGAACCCTCCAGCTGCGTCCACACTGAGTCAGAAGTTCTGGGATAGTGAGTTGGCCAAGGGAGAGAATAGGCCACAGCAGCCGTGTTCAGGTGATTCATCCGAGGGGAATCTTTAGTTGGAGAGTCTTTCCCTTAAAGTTTACTGATAACAAAAGAATTTAGAAGAGAAGAATGTTTAAAAAGATAAGCAAGAGATTAACCAAGGAAAGAACTTTAAAAGCAGATAAAAAAATAAATAAAGATAATATA
Source organism: Drosophila punjabiensis (assembly GCA_008042585.1). Classification (NCBI taxonomy): domain Eukaryota; kingdom Metazoa; phylum Arthropoda; class Insecta; order Diptera; family Drosophilidae; genus Drosophila; species Drosophila punjabiensis. Next base: position 45,768 of record VNJR01009645.1, read on the forward strand.
TATGCATTTAAGAACGCTTTAAATAATAGTAATGATATTTATTATGTCACATTATTCCATGTTATTATTCTTGCCCCAGTTACAAATTTATCCAATCCACTGACACAATTTTTTGGTTTGGTGACAGAACTCTCTCTAGTCCCCAGCTTCGCTTGGCTCCACAGTTTCAAACAGAGATCCCATGTGATCGGCATAAATAAAGACAAGAATTCGAAACAGAAACGTGCACTTTACCTATTCAGGTATTCCTTCGCCTTAATGATTTACTGTGAGATGAGAAAACACTCTCAAAAAACAAATTGAAGCCCAGTTGGAGAAAGAAGATCACCAGCGTTGGGAATGGAATGGGAATCGGGCAATAAAAGTCGTGAGGAAACGCCGGCGAAATATTAAATTCTCAATTTATCAGCTGGTTGAGCTTGAACAATGTGTCCGACTGACGTTTGGGGTGGCTCAACTTTTTGGACAAGACCCAATAATTAATTGGTTTTGTCACCTTTTTTGCCCAATAAGGAAAACAATTGTTAAAAATCGCTTAATGATTGTCTTGAAAGGGAAAGATAGACTTAAAAGTTCATAGTGATTAGACAATGATAAGGAAAGCGAGGCTTAAAAATATATTTTTGATGCTAACTTTACCTAATAAATAAATCAGTTTATTTTAAGAGTAAACTCTAAATCAATTTTCTGAATTATTGTTAATATTTTAAATAATTTCGTCAGATATTAAAAGGGATATCTTATGAGAGAAAATTATATTATCATGCATTTTAGCGATAATAAGTAGAGTTATTTAACATATAAATAATTACAGTAATTATCTTCAGTTGATATTTTTTCCTGCTCCATTAACACAAAATGTATTCTTTGCAAAAATTATAAGATTTTAATTTAAAATAATAAATTACGAAGTTAGACATATCACAGTTCAATAACCAACAACTAAAACTCAAAAACAATCACGTCTTTGAACCAAATATAATTTATTATCAAAAGATAATAAGATGAGAGTTTCTTAACCTTACACAAAAATAAATGGCAGATGGTAAAATGCAAATGAATTCCTCAACACAGTTTCACTTTCGCACAAGTCGGGTTTTCATTTATTTTGTTTTTTGTTTTGCTACTGATGATTATCGCATAAATTTGCTAATTGCCTTATTGGCTGCAGTTTAACAATAGTTTCGATTTCGACTTCAATTTCGATTTCAATCTCTATGTTCGTTCAATTGCAGTTTCTTTCGAGTAGTGTAAAAGCAAAACAAACACAAACATGGATGCCATCAAGAAGAAGATGCAAGCGATGAAAGTCGACAAGGACGGAGCTCTGGAGCGCGCTCTCGTCTGCGAGCAGGAGGCACGCGATGCCAACACCCGCGCCGAGAAGGTGAGTCAGCTACAAGCCACTCGTCATCCGCCATCCGCCTAGCGAACCCCCTCCTGAAGCATAAACACTCAGATACACACAGAGAGAAAAAAGTTACAATCTATTTTAATTGATGATTAAGATGTTTTTATTTAGATTCATACAGAAAGAAACAAAATAATCCAAGTAATAGGTTTTGATATGTTTAATCGGTTTCTCAAATTGTTACTGTCTTCCATAGTATCCATTGGATACTATCCAATTAATAGCTGATTTCTTAAGTTAATATAAAAACAATCAGATAAATAATATAAAAACATAATCAATGTTTGTATTCCTCAACCTGAACTTAAATTATTTATACATTTTTGTAGTTCCTGAAGCTTAAATTATGTTGACTTTAATTAGCAATTTAGGGAACTAACTTAAATTAATCTAAACAGTTAAAAGAAAAAATCTATATTATTAAAAAATATAAAGACATAAAGAAAAAATCTACATTATTAAAATATTATACTTTAAAATTATAAACCAATATCTAAATTACTTTAACTCAATTTTCATTTATCCGAAAGTAAATCAATTATTTATATTTCAAGAACATTGATAAAAATTTAACATTTCGACTACTTATGTATCTCAATGTGATATTTTTCTCTGTGTAATTAAAAGCACCTTGCAATTCAACGCACCGAAAACCATTTTGCTGTTACAAAAAGCATAAAGAACGGCTTACACACAACAAACAGCATAAATCTTGTTAACACATGCGATTCCCGTGTCGATCTGTTTTGATTTCTAATTGCACTTTTGTATACATTTAAAATAACGCAACTGTAGGCCGAGGAGGAGGCTCGCCAGCTGCAGAAGAAGATCCAGACCGTTGAGAACGACCTGGATCAGACCCAGGAGGCCCTGACTGTCGTCACCGGCAAGCTGGAGGAGAAGAACAAGGCCCTGCAGAACGTAAGTTTATGATTAATTTTTTCATAAGTTACATATTTTCGAATACAATTTAAGTTAAGATTTTAAGGGTTAGATTAGGGAGCACCTTTTCAGAGAACACTTTTTCGAAATTCCTTAAATAAAAGCTAAGTTTAAACTAAGATATTCTACATAATATTAGGAAGAAACACTATGTTTCACTATAAAACTATATTAAAAAAATTAAAAAGAAAAATTTGAAGTCTTAGTGTAAGTGTAATTTTCATATTTTTATTTTTTACCAAAAACAAGCATAAGCATTCCTTATTCTTCCTCATTTGTTAGTTACTTAATTCTTAAAAATTAAATCTAGTTTAACTTTGACAAATGTGACAAAACATGAAAAAGTAGCCCAAGAATTTTAAGAGCACGCCCAAAAAAAAATCATAATTACTTAGATCACTTAACAAAAAAAAAAGAAAACATAAACCAGAAGGAAAACATTCCATTAATCATTTGAAATCGACTCCGCCATTTGTCAGATTTAAAATATCTCGAATCCTAAAACATTTTCTGATTTTCCCCAACAAGTTTTCCACATGTCAGTTTAGTTCTTAAGAAAAATACATATATATAAATAATACATATATTTTATGCTTCTGCTCAATATTTTGAAATGCATGCAAGGCAAGAAATACACATAAATTTATAGCAGCAATTTCTGATACGAGTTGGTGACAGGCCACGGTTTTTTTTTGGGGGGGAAAGTGTCTAGGAAATGGGGCCGCGGCAATTTAACGCCAATTTCATGGCACCTTGACTGTTTGAAATTGGAGAAAATGTTTGAGGGGGGAAACGGCAAACATGCCAGGTTTTTGGAAATTCCAAAATGGAAAAAATCATAAATTCTTTTTCAAATTTCAAACAAATAAAAGAGCAGTCAGCAATTGACACGCAGCAATGCCGCTCTCTGACTCACTTTGGCTCTCTCTCGCTCTCTCTCTCTTAGCTGTTGGCAACGCCTGTAGGAGAGAGGCGCTATTTTTAAATTTTTTGAAAATAGCATGCGGCGAGTGCGAAAGAGAGGCGGCTATGCATTTTGGGGTAATATCAAATAACGCAGTTGAATCTTTGTTCGCTTGCCAAAAAGATTTACTCGCAAAAAAGCACACACACACACACACACAGATGCTGTGTGAATCTAGATTCTAGAACATTTCTCACTGTGCGGCCGCAGTGTTTCCAAAAAGAATACGAATTGCGATTCGTCTTTTGATTGGGAGACATTTCGGGAAAGTATTCCAAGGACATTGCCAATTGGCAGCGTTTCAAAAAAATCGAAATAAAAAACTATACATAGGTGTGGTGTGCAGGTAACACTTATCTCTCGAAAACTTATAAAAAGTAAATACGCTTATCAGACAGCATAGAACTATTATCGGGCAGCATGTTTGCTTGGCCCAGCCCCGGGCTTTAAAATAAGCATGATGACAACGGATGCCTCACTGACTAATAACCAGAAAACGAAGACAAAAGAAGAGATAAGCAATTAAATGAATCAAATGCGGCGCGGGAGCGGCAAGAATGGAAAACTCTCAGAAAGAGAGCGTACGCATTTCCTCGCTCGTGCTTTCTTTTTCTTTCGCCCTGCGATCTAACTGCATATTAGACATATCGCTGGCCCGCTCCCACACACTTGCCACACGGGGGGCAGTTGAGAGAGAGCGCCAGTGAGAGAGGCACATTTTCAAATGGCCCCAAAAAAAAATGATCGCCGCGGCGAACACATTTTCAAGTACAACACTGCGTGGAAAAAGCAGCAGCAGCAGCAGCAGACAAACCAGCAAGCAGCAGCAGCGCCCCGCCAGCAGGAAAATTAAATAATTAACAAGCAATCAATTGACATTAATTAATTAAATAAATATATTCAAATCACTGCTTTCATTTGAGTCGCCTCAAACGCAATTCTAGTGATATTTAAAATTACATAAAGTTCAAAAAACAGCTGAGAGTTACAGTGTAGCGGAAACTTTGCTCGGCATTTTTCACGCGCTAATGAAAATCTGCCAAAGAGCCAACTATAACAACAACAATATAGAAAAAAAAAGAAAAGAAAAGAAAAGAAAATCTGTATTAAATCATCAATAAAAATAGGCAAACTAGCGGTACAATGAGCTCAGCTGTTTGAAAAAAAACTACATACATATAACGAAGTAAAAGCAATAACAACCCAGCAACACGCACCAAATCACACAAGCAACAACAATACCAACAAAATATGTACGAAAAAACATTAACTCAGGGAACTGCGAAAGTTAATAATGCATATGAATGGCAAAAAGTGAGATACAACAACAGCAACAATAATAATAATAATAATAATAATAGCAAAACAACAACAATAGCAGCAGCAGCAAAGTCGGTTAAAGTCAAGCAGCAGCAACAACAACAAAGTAGCAGTGCAAAAAATGCAACAAAAGCAATAGCAACAACAACAAAAGCAGCAAATACAACATTACCGTTGCAAACATGCAACAGCATAACCGTTAAGCCGCCAGCACAAAATCAAAGCGTTAAAATCAAATTCGTTGGCAACTCGGCGCGCCGGCAAACGTTGGCCCATCAAATAAAGCGAGCTCATCGGCATTTACTCACCAGCGGCGGCAACGATAAACAACCGACGCAGCAAAAGCGTAAATTTCTACAATTCTAAATTAAAAGTGTTTTTTAAATTCACAGAAAGTCAAACGTGTCGTAGCACTTAGCTTTCACTCTTCACTTGTCAGCTGTTAGTGTTGCCAGAATTTTCAAGGAAATTTCTAAACAAATTTAAAAGCATTTAATTTTGATTTTTTAAAAGTATTCTTGTTCCTGAAATTGTATTTTCCTTGGAGTAATTCAAATTAAGATAATTTTATATTTCCTTAAAAATTCTGGCTACACTAACAGCTGTTCCCATTGAGTCTCAAGCAATGTGGGAGAGAGAGAGCAACACTGGTTTCTGGAAAAGCTACTCTTCGTAGCCGTGACTTAAACCCCATTCGATAACTCGACTGCCACCAAAATCGTCCCTGCAGCGGAATTTTGGCCAGAAATTTGCTCTCAAAAACACACACAAATAAATTGGATTCCGTAAATACCCCCAAAAATAATTAACACGGAAGAGTGCTCGACCCCCGCCGACGTCGATCGCCCTTCCCAGCTAAGTATTATTCAATTTTCAGAAAAGCAGCAAGTGTTAGCGCAGTCTGGCAGCAAAACAGTTGCCAAACCGAAACAGAGGCAGAAACAATTGTTGAAAAGTGATAAGAAACCGAATCATCATCAGCAGCAGCAGCAGCAAAGAAAGCGTGCAACCAGGAACACTCGCCATCCGGGAGGCCAGAGTGACGGCGCTGAATCTGGCCTCTCCTCGCGCTGGTGCTCCATCGAGGCGCAGCTGAACGTGCTGGACGACCTGCTCTACTACTGCGATGAGGAGGCCGAGCTGCACCTAGCGCAGCTCTACCAACAGTTCAGAAGGGGCAGCAGCAGCAGCGGCAGCAGAAGCTACTCCCCGGTCAGCGACTTCTGGAGCGACTCGGACATGGACAACGACAACGACTCGAGCACCAGTGGCACTGGCAGCCACAGCAACAATAGTCAGGGCCACAGCTTGACGCCAGCCTCGCTGAAGCGACGTGGCCATCAGCATCATCCGCGCTTCTCCGGTACCCGCCGTCCCAATGTCCCGAATGTGCAGGAGATTCTGGCCGCTCTCTATCGCGGCGACTCGAAGGGCGTCCTGTCCAATCTCAGGGGTGAAACTGCGCCCGTGGAGGAGGAGCAGCAGCAACAGGAGATGGCGCCCAGCAGGAGCACCTTAAGCTTGCCGCTAAGCGAATCTGTGACAAATTCCCTGGGCAGCAATAGTCCCACGCCCACGGACGAGAGTAGTGTGCAGGATGAGAGTGCAGCAGCGAACACGGCAGCAACGCCAGGAGCAGCCGGCGTGCCGCCAGCAGCTCCTCCGAGCACCAAGAGCAAGAAAAAGAAGCGAGAGAAGGGCGAAAAGTCGGAGAAGTCGGAGAAATCGGAAAAATCGGACAAGAGCGAACGCAAGAAAAAGTCCTCCTCGTCGTCGGGCAAAAAGGAGCGCAGCAAGCGATCCGCTGCCTCCGGGAATCCCATGGAGCTGAGCAGCGATAGTCTGGCCACCGATCTCAGTGCCGGGGCCATTGACGAGGGCATTGCATTGGCCGATGACGACGATAACCAGGCGGCGGAGTGGTCAAAACTTCGCTGCACCAGCGAAGCGGCCGAGATCGTGGCTGAGCGTGAGGCTCGCCGGAACAAGGGTCGATGTGCTGACTACCCCGGACTGGCGTTCGGCAGGTCCATCTTCAGCTCAGACACCATGATGAAGTTCAACATCATCCGGAACGAGCTACACAACATCATGAACACGCAGCTCAAGCGGGTAATAAGGGGAACTTTGACTTTTTACTACTAATCTCTGTACATCTTCTGTGTTTATTCCCAAACCAAGCTAATGGAGAAGCCACCTCGTTGTTGTTGCTGCACCGTTCCAAGTAGTGTCCAAAGTTTGGTTAGGTTCTGCGATTGCTCCAGTTTGTTTTTGTCTCATATTCTCCTTCGCGCTGCTCTTTTGCATTGCAAAGCGATTACGTCGTCGTCGTCGTCGCTGTCGCCTTCGTCTTTTCGCGATTTTCGCTATTTTCTTAACCCTACGATGGCCCCGCGGTCTTGTTTCGGCCTTCGCTTCGAATTTTCTTGCAAGACTTGACCTCGTTTAGGTTTACGCATATGTATTTCGTTAAGCTTTTACTGCTGAGATTGTCTTTCGGTGCAAGTGTAGCTTTAAAACTTGTAAAATTTTATGGAATTTTCACTCATTTTCGAAAAGATTTCTCCTTAAAATTCCCCAAATCTGTTACTATTTCCACAACCCTCGTTAAAACGGTATTCCAGATATTTTTGGACATATAAGTTTACTTAATTGCAGGCAATTGTTTAATTAGTTACGCAATTTGCTGGAATGCCTAACGGTACCAGCCGGCCACCTGTTGCTCTCCTCGCACTCTCTTTTACTCTCTGTGCGGGTGAAACCGTAAATGGGCAAAAAGAGAGCTTGAGATAAGCGCGCTAAATGGTATTAGTACACCCCCCTTCACCCTCTCAGTATTTATACGCTTTTCCAGCGCATTTTTTTCGATTCTCTGTAGTCTGAAAATGGCAACAGTTTGAAACACTAAAAGGAAAACCCGGCCATATTTGGCCAAAGCATAAAACCACACGCGTCCGAAGCTCGACTTTGCCAAATTGGCGAACAAATTAATTATTAGGCTCGGCGACCTTCGCCTTTTTGTATTTTTGTATTTACTTTTAATTTCCTTTCAATGCCGCCGGCTAAAAATGGACGAGCGCTCATTGAGTGTTTGCATTATCAAAACAATTACGCCATCGCGCCGGGAAAAACATAACTACAGGTGGTTGCGAACTTCGCGAAAAGCGGCCAATAGGAGAAAGAGAGGGAGAGAGTCAGATTAGTCATTACGTTTCGCCTTACGTCGTTTGCTGATAAGCCCGATGATAAAGCGCCGGCATTGTGTTTTCCGTTTTCCCCCCCTTACAATTAGTGGAAGGTGTGGGAGGGAGAGGGAGCGATGGCTATGGCGGTGACGAGAGAGGGAGCCGTTAAGTTGCGTTGGCAAATACAGACACCGACACACATGCAAAGCACGTTACACACGTTACCTGCTCGCATCATCTTTGGGCTCTTTACACTCTGGCCGCTTTTGCATAATATTATTTGCCTGGAAATGACAAAAATCCTAAATATTTCTTAACTAATTAATGCCAAACAACAACAAACAGTCGACAGAATTTTAGCGGCTTTTAACAGGTTTTCCAGCGGCACTCACACACACATACAGTAGCGCAGCGTTTTAGGCGAGGCAGACAGACTGGAAAGTCACACGCATGCAGCACAGCAGTTGTCCCGCTCGCACAAACCACCACCGCCGCTTCAACAGCGCTGCCAAGTGTTTCGGATTCATTTCCAATTTCGTACTCGTCGCAATCGCGTCGTTGTCCTCTCTCTCCGTCGATCCGTGTGTGTTTTTGCCACCAAGTAGCAATATTTAATATTTAAACACAAGTTATTCCACTCCGCATAGTGTTCCCAACCGATTTTTGCCACAAAACACTGCCGCAAAGTCGAAGAAAAAGCAGTTGAAGAGAAAGAAGAAAAGAAAAACCGGTGGTTCACTGTATGTGTGTTCGTTCGTTCCTCACTCGATTCAATTGTGTGTGTGTATGTGTGTCCGTTCCTCGAGATTTCAAGTTGTAAATTGAATTCGGTGCTGCCATAGAGAGAAATTGTCGAAAAAGGCAGAGTGCTCGCTCAACTCAAGTGCAAAACACTTTGTCAGGAAAACACCCACAACTTCATTTGCCGTTGGATATAAAAGGGAAGAAGAAAAACCACAAAAATGACGACCAGCATTCCACAAGGCACTCTCTTGGACGTGCTGAAGAAGAAGATGCGCCAGACCAAAGAGGAGATGGAAAAGTATAAAGATGAGTGCGAGGAGTTCCACAAGCGCCTGCAGTTGGAGGTTGTGCGACGCGAAGAAGTAAGCCGCCTTCCATTATACTACGTAGTGTCTTAGTTGAATTTTTGCTACCCTTTTGGTATGGGAAAAACTACTGCGTGACCTGTCTTATAAATTTTGCATAAATCCTACCTAAATGGAAAAAGATAGTCGAGCATTTCTTCTTTCGTTTGCCCTCTCTCTCTCTCTCTGCCACCGTTTTCGGTGTGCTGTGTGTGCGTGTGTGGGAGCGGGACAACGCAAGTGTCAGTCTCGTCGTCTGAGCGCTCTCTGGCTTGCGCTCTTAAGTGACTGTTGTTGCTGTGGTTGTTTTTACTCTTCAGTGGTTTTTCCTGTCTTTCTGTTGTTCTTTTCGTGATGAACGAATTTTGGGCAAATTGTTGGACACACGGGATACAGGGTGTTCTGGGTTAACTGTTCTTATCGGTGACCGAATTCATTCACCTCTTGAAAATTCAGTGTGTGTTGTGTTATCTCTCTCGCTTCACGGCGCACAGCGCAGCATTAGCATAAAACAGGCGGAGAACACACACACGCATTTACATAAGGCCAAAAAGGAGAAAGAAGTCTTTTGTAAATTGAGTGATTCTTCTGGCTTTCTGATACAATCTGCTTTCTCAGCGACAAAAAAGAAAACCGGTCGAAGAAGAGTCCGCCGCCGAAGAAGTAGAAGTAGAAGCCACATCGTTTAGCTAGCGGTGTTCTAAATTCGATTAATTATGATTTTTACGCCACGCTCATCAATAAGTGGTTTAATTCTCTTAATGCCTTTCAGCTTGCAGCTTTTATTCGCCCGTTGGCTCTGTCATGTTCTTAATTCAATTCTAATTAGACAATTGAGTGCGCGAGGGCTCCTTCTCTCTCTCTGTATGTGTGTTGAGTGTGACGTCACTGCAGAGAGGATTGCGATTTTATTCCGATTTTTTTTTAAAGCTTGATTTCCCCCGTTTTTCACGCTGCCAGCAAGTGATTGACGTTTTGCTTCCCCCTTTTTGAAAAGTGAACAAAACGAAGTCTAAAACAAAAAACATAATTTGCTTTATTGTCGATTTCTATACAAAAACTGCTTTCAATGTCACTCTGTCGCTCTCTTTAGCCCCCCATTTCCTTTTCTTCTATCCCACTCTGTCCCCCTCTTGCAATTGAACGTTGATAATTTCAATGCGCGCATTGTGACAAATTGGTTTTGATTTGTACTCGCTTTGCCTTTTGCCAGTTTCGTAATTCCGAGATTACAGCATATGACGCCATCGCTACACCCTGCCTGCCTGCCTGCCCTTTTCCCCCTCCCCGTGCCACAGCTGAATTTTTGAAAAATATTTTATGATTGAGAGCATCGTCTTTGGAAAAGCAGTGAGTGTATTTTAACATTTTCATGGCTTATTTTTCGGTTCATAATTAAAAATGCATCAACATACAATACAGCGCAACACGCCCTACGTGTAGCGCTCCAATAAGTCTTTATTCTGTTGTTATTTATTTCGGTTGCCAGGGCAATAACAACGAAGTAAGTAACCAGGTTTCAAGGTGTGTGTGACTAAGCCGTCAACAATTTTTCGGTTTTGCATTGACTTTTTTCTTTTTCTTTTTGTACGCGAGAGTTGTTTTTTTTCGGCATTTCAATTTTTTGCATTTTGCCGGTCATTTTTCATGAATTCCACAACAATGGAGGCCACTCTCTTTGCTCTCTTCAGCTTAATCTTGGCCCCAGCTCTCTCTCTTTCTCTGTCTCTCTTGAAAACGTGTTCTTCGCCCTGTGATTTGTGAGCCCCTCCTCCCTTTTGTGACCCGTTAATAAAGCGTTTAATCTTCAATACGTTTTGTTAATGAGTTCAAACACCGAGAGGGTGAGCGGGATGGAGCGAGACTCCCTCTACAAAACGAAACCCAACTGGAATCCACTCTTTGACTTCTTTGCTCTGTGTCTTTCGGTGTCTCCTCGGTTTTTGGCATTTTTCGTTGTTCATCGGCGGTTTGTTGTGTGACTTTCGTGTTTGGAAAGCTGCGGCGGCGGCGCTGCCTGCTATGCTCCCCCAATTCGAAATGCTTTTTATCGTTTAAAGCGCGTGTGTGCTTGTGTTCGTATATTACGATGACGTAAGCCAACACGGTTGGTTCCAATTCATAATCACACGATACAGTCTGCACTCGATAGGGTGAACTAAGAACTTTCTTGGGTGAGGATGAATTTTAAAGTTTTTGAAAATTTAAAGATACATATTTTTGAAAATATTTAAGAAAATATTCTTATAATATTTAAAAAATATTTTTTCTTAACTATTTACATAATGTTTAGCCAGTAAAGCGAAGCCTGTACCTTTTATGATCCGCACTTACATCGTCTCGGTTCTAGGCGTCGTCAGTTGGTCAGTTGCTCAGCTAGTCATTCGCTCATTCCGTCACTTTGTCATTCTGCCAATACCCCTATGTGCATACATACATATCAGTAGCCACTGGTGTACACCTATCTGTATCTATGCCCGGCACCATATCAGTCATTGGACATGGTTTCGGACATGGACATGGAACTTGGAACTGGCACTGGCACTAGCTCTGGCACCGGACTGCCTTGTCCAATTGCTTTTCAGCCGTTTTCGATTCAAACTTTGTTTTCATTTTGTATTTTTATACTTTTTTCACCATTTTTGGGCGTATATGATTCGAACGCCGACCGTTTTCGCTTTTCATCGTTTAACGTGCGGGGCTGCTCGCTGCTCTATAAGGTTACACATAGCATCGAATATTTTCCGTTCTTTAATGGGTATAATTCTTTGGTCGGTGGGAAAAACTCTCGATTAGTCTAACTCGATGACGTCAGGGGGCCAAAAACCTTGAATTGGCTTCATTTGGGAATTTCTACCCATATCACGTATCGCACGTATCCAGTGTTGTTGAACTTTGTTTAGCTTTGATGGCCAGTATCGATTGCACTTGGCCAAAATAACACGCGATTTTGTAGCTTTGGGCCAATTTTCCTCATTCTTCTTCGTAATACACAATGCCGCAGCAACAACAACAACGAGAAGGTGGAAAAGACACTTTTCTTTACAGGTAGAAGCCACAAAACAGAAATTGGACGAATGGTCGACTTTGTAGGGAACCAGAAATTAAGTTTACAAATTTAAGAACTTTATTATGGGGTAAAAGAGAGCGCAAAATCATTTGGGGTGTGTAGTTTTCCATTGAAATCAAAGAAATCAGGAGTTATTCATAGTTTCCCTATACCAAAGGTAGCAAGCAGGCAGTTTCCCTATACCAAAACTAGCATTATTGTGTATATTTCTTGCCTTAAACGCACTAAGCACTTTAGTCTAGAGTTTAAGACGTAAACTAAATTATTAAGTCTAGAACATAAGAATTGGCGTATGGTTATGCTATATCTGGTTCGTTCGACCTTCGAACGCTTGTCTTATAGGCCGAATCCGAGGTTGCTGCTCTGAACCGTCGCATCCAGTTGCTCGAGGAAGACTTGGAGCGCTCTGAGGAGCGTCTGGGCTCCGCCACAGCCAAGCTGTCGGAAGCCTCTCAGGCCGCCGATGAGAGCGAACGGTTAGTACCACGTTACCTTTCCTATTATGACCCGCCCCAATCTATACCCCCCAATTGTATACCCCCAATTATGTACTTTATAAGTTTACAGCGTTTACTATTGCGAATTACCTAAGTTCGAGTTACTCTATATATAAATATTATACCATTAACCGTATCTATATGTCATTCCGCAATGCTGCGAAAAAATTCAGGATACGAAAAGCGCTCGAGAATCGCACAAATATGGAAGACGACAAAGTAGCTCTCTTGGAGAACCAATTAGCACAAGCAAAATTAATTGCAGAAGAAGCTGATAAGAAATACGAAGAGGTATAGTCATGGTATCCATATTTATCCACGGAAATTGGTATCCGTTCTATAGGGCTCTAGGGTTATTAGGCTCTTGAGATTCTTGTCTCCCGTGAGGTTAGGTTCACTTGGTCAACATTTGCGTTACTAATTAGGTTTTGGGTCTTCTCTGTCTATATCTATCTGCGCTCTCTTTTTTCTAATTTCTACCTAACCAACTCTGCAACGAGAACGATATAATTGTTGTTCTAATAATGGTCATAATGATGATGTTCTTAAGTTAGTGTGTAAGAATTTCTGTAAACAGCATTTAGTTTTCTAAGTTGAAAGATGTCGACCCGCCGCTGGAACTGGAACACCATGGATGCTCGCCCTACATTCTTATAAACATTGTAAAATTATATATAGGAAAGCATGATGTCCTAGATAAGCTTATGGTAGTCTATTAGTCAAATGGCTGTTTAGCAATTATGTTTAAAAAAAGAATTCAAACAAAAGTTCCCCGCAGTGTTTGTAATGAGACGAAACTTAAATAGTGTTTGGTTCTTGGAATTAGTCTGTCAGCATCAGTCTAAACTGTCTGCGTTCTTGATCTAGATCAACAGTCTAGACAAGTCCGTTAAATCAATTCTAAAATTAATGCTACCTAATTTGGTCAATACAGTTTTCAATTTTGACTAAAGATGATGCCAAACATGGTTTAAGTTTCATGCTTATCCCCTCCTCCTTGCCCACCTCTAGTCTCCACATCCTCTTGTATAAATACTTGTTAATTAAGTAGACAAAATCCGAATTGTTAACTCAACTGGCAACAACAAATTTCTGTCTCTTTTTACCAACAACAACAACAACCACGCCAAACAATTCACAAAACCAAAAAATATCTATCTCTATCTGTGAATGTGTTTGTAAACCATCTGTTTGTCATAACAACAACTGCAACAACTACAACAACAACATCAACAACAACAACACCACCACAACAACCACCACCACCATCACCACCGACTCTAAAACCCATATGATGTGGACGATGACGTCGAATGATATTCACACGAAACCTTTTTCGGCTGTACCAACTGCAATTCCGATGGGGAACGGCAAATCATCGCTAACCACTTGGTCACTGTCTTCTATGGGCATGGTCGTCGTCGCCGTCTGTTCTATATGAAAAACTACATCGAATGTGTAGTGCTCGCAAGATTCTTGAGAACCGCGCCCTTGCCGATGAAGAACGCATGGACGCTCTTGAGAATCAGCTGAAGGAAGCGCGTTTCCTTGCTGAGGAGGCTGACAAGAAATACGATGAGGTGCAGCTAAAAACCAATTTGTCTTCTACTATGATAAGCAACAATAACAACAATAGTAACAATAGTAACAATATCAGTAAATCAGAACTATGTAATGCTAATGCCAACAATAACGCATCCAGAACTATTGCTGCTGTTGGTGAAGAAACTTCCACTTTGTCCTCCACAACAACAAGCCCCGAACACAACAACAATCCCAATAACGACACCTGAGATCTGGTTCCCTTGCCAAAGCGAACATATCGAATTGACTTAATTTGATTTGAATTGAATGAGAGGAGAACCCCTCCTCGGCCCCGAAACTTGGCACAGGAATCAATCACCAGGAGTTGATGTAAAACTTGTGCTTACCGCGATGATTAGTAGATGATGATGAATCCAGACGATGATAACGAATGAAGCTTGCTGGCAGTTTTAGCTTAGATCTAGGCACGCAATGCCCGCCGCCTGACAATATGCAATATATATATATGTGTATAGATGATGATGATGATGATGATGTATTAGTCGATGTACATACAATGTGAATCCAATCCAATGAACTATTGATTGTAACTCGTGAACAAATCCCCCCAGAAAATGGAGGCGGTCCTAGAGAAGGCCTCGTCGCGTGTCTTAATTTGTAAAATACCAATAGCATTATGTAAAGTAAATGTTAAGCGGTCCATACGAAGACGATGTCCACAAGTAGTCTGCTGATTGTACTCAATATACATGTATGCTCTTCCATCATGAGAAATACTTTGCTTGAAAAGCATATATTGATAAAGAATTGATTGTTTTAAACGTAAAGTGTAATTGGGTTATATTCCCTCGATTTGTTTGTTTATTTCCATTCGATTTACGTATTTGTAAAGAAAATGTAAGGTTTATTCACGGTATATATGCATAAAACACCACACACCTTAAAATTATAAATTATAACCCAAGAAAATGCCTAATTTTTGATTAATATTTTTGCAAATTTATGTTTATATAACATATTATATATATATATATAAAAGAAAAAAAGAAAACAAAAAAGAATATATAAATACAAATATATAATTGCAGCAAAAAAAAAAAAAAACTAACTTGATCTTATTGACCAAAAAAAAAGGGGAGCAGATAATATTCGGTTGTTTCCTATTGTTGTACATTTTACTGGAAATATGGGTATTGGTTTCTTGATGAATCAGTTGGAGGTTTGCAGTGTTGGAAAGTATAGTAAGAGTTTTTCTTGGCTTAGGCAGTTTAAGATGGGAATTTTAATTCATTTGAATAATGTTGTATTTAAGGAAAATTGAGCTCAGTTTATAGAAAAGCTTTATAGTGAACAAGAAAACTAAGAACCTTGCCAATACTTATTAACTTGAAATGAAATTTCTTAAATATAGGGTATTATGACTCCAAAGAAGTGTTTTTAAATATTTTAATTACTACAGTTTCGTCATATTAAAAATAAAAAATTAGCAAGACTTAAAACAGCTAGAAACATAAAGCTGTTCTTAAACCTATGAAATCCCTGGTAAACTAACTAGCTTAGACGCCAAAGTTACATTTCTTTTTTAGTAATAACAAGGTTTACCTTACTCCACGATCCATGCAGAATGCTTACGTGTTTTTCACGTCAATCTGATCGAAGAAATAAACCAACTGATAACCAGCATTGGTAGATAAGCCTACTCTTTCCTTGCCTTTGCTTTTCTTATCTTTTCGCAGAAACTAAGGCAAAATTGTATAGAGTACAAAATATAGAAAATGAGACCCATAACTGGGAGTGAGAGAGTGTAAAAAATAAGAGTTTGTTTAACTCGACTGGCGATAAGAGAAGGCCGCTCCCCGATGGGCATGGATTCGTGTAGATTTCGCAAGCCTGGAGCTCACACCGCTGGCCATGACATAAGCGGCTAAAAACTCAGTTGCCAAAACGATCGATGATGAATCAAGCGACGTTGGAGGCTCACTTGACCCTCAGACGTAGGCCGATCGAAAGGGGTCTGAGTCAGTGGCAAGAAATGTGCGTGGAGTGAGAGTACTGGCCCATATGCATTGGTTATCTTTTCCACCTAAGGATGATGTGACGACACTTTAGTCATCTGGCCAACTCAAAGCGGGCTTGATGCAGCACTCATTCAGTCACTTTCGTGATTCACTGAAAAATATTAGCATACAGCCAACAGGAAATTAAGACAGTTTTCGTTAATATGACCATTAAAATCAATAGGCATGGAGTCGAACATGGCCCAAAGCAATTTCCTCTGTTCTTAAAGAATTTTTCAGCTTAACTGGTTTCTATATACAGTTTATTTAAAGCTTAGTAGAAGCTCCAGTTTCCTCAATTCGTTTTCATTTTGACGAGAAGCGGAAGTTTGCTACGAAAGCTGAAGTTCCTAAAAAGATTTAGTCCATATTTGAACATTTATTGTTATTAGTTGATTTAAAGTTCTTAATTTCCTTTGTCAAAAGTTGGGCTTCAAAATTAGGCGGATTTACAGAATATTATGGCTAAAAATTGTTTTTTTTTTTTAAGGGAACTATATTAGGTTTAGTTGAGCTTTTTTTTGATTTGGAATACATAAAACAAGGCAGTTTTTATTTGTTTTAAAGTAAGGAATAATTATTGTTAAGAGATCAGGAAGGCAGAAGTTTTTCTAATAGAAAATGTACAACAACTTGGAATTTACAAAGAATATATGCCCTTTAAGGTGGAATTGCTGCATTATATATTTACGGCTTGAGTACAACAAAAAATCGTATGGTTCTGCAAGACGCCAAAGCACAAGTTTTATGGGATAAAAACAAATTGAAACACAAGAAAATAACCTTAAAATTAAGCACACTGTTTTGTTATTACTAAAATATCCTAAGGCACTACATAGAAACACATTTAAAACATAAACAAAAAAAAACATTGAAATCTAATGATAAACTTCACCTAATACGCTTTCTTTGTGTTGTTTCGCCAAATGAAATCTGTGTAAAAACTACATGAAATTTAATACATTTTCTATATGTTCTCCCGTGTACCCGACGTTCCTTGTATTATATATATCAATCAATCAATCAATCAACAATGAATCAATGAATCGATATGTATATGAATATATATGAGAAAAGGTTGCCCGTAAATTGGCCATGGTTGAAGCTGATTTGGAACGTGCCGAAGAGCGTGCCGAGCAGGGTGAAAAGTACGTTATAAGTCCACATACAAACTATATTGTTCAAGTTGTTCCAACCCCGTTTATTATTGTGCCTAATACTGAAAGCAATGTTGACACTGCCTCAACAACCTAACCTCAATTGAAAAGAAAACAACGCCCTTTTGCATTTGTCCATTTACAATTAAATTTTTAATGTTGAGTTTGATTTTGTTCTCGTTTTGTTTAGCTAGCTAGCTTTTGCCTACATATATTTTTGTTTTATGCTTGGTCAAAAATGTGAATATCCTCGACAGCAATAATAATAATAATAATAATATTTTGTATGTTAAAAGCATGTACTTAATAGATTAGATCAAATAGAAGAAGCACAGACATGGAGCAGTTAAAGGAGGAGTTAAAAAAGGTGATCAAGTTGAAATTCTCAGGCAACCCTCTTATTGTGAGCTACAATGACCTGAAGTTTTAGGTCATTGCGCTTTAAAGATTCCAAAGAGAGCGGTGAAATGCAACCAAAAACGAAAGAGAATCGAGTAAAAACTTGACAGAGAACTTGCACCTTTTTAGCCCCAAACAACAACTGCTCCATGTGACCATGAATCATGAATGAAAAGCAAAACCAGGACACAGTATTCACATTTTTTGCCAATCTGCCGCCGTCCCAGCCAGACACGAAACTAATTTTGAAAACTGTTTTTTCTATGCCATCCCTATATATAACCCATGCCAATAAAAATACCCCACTTTGTGTGTACTTAACACAATGCTAACACATTGCCACGCCCCGCCATGCCATGCCATGCCCTGCCACGCCACGCTACGCTACGTCCAAAGGTTGCCAGAAAACTCGTGCTCATGGAACAGGATCTGGAGCGTTCCGAGGAGAAGGTTGAGCTCAGCGAAAGGTTTGTCCACTGCTACGCATCCATCCGCCCCTCCTTCAATGTCTATTTTTTTTTTGTCTACTAACTGCATTTGGTTAAATATAATACACATTCGTTTTTTTTGCGCCATTTATGCCCGAGAGAAGCTACGCAAATATTTATTTATAATTTCCATAGTTTAAAAATAGCCAAAAAAAAAGAGTAAGGCCAGAAAAAGTGAAATCTTTTCAATTGCCGAACCGAAAAAACAATTGTTATTATAACAAAAATATTTGCCAGACCTTCGCATCATGATTTGACGGATTTCTCGTCTCGGCTCTTGGCCAACACCATAACTCATCATAGCTCATCGCCTCCGTTGGCAGCCACAAGATCTTTTTCGAAAGTGAAGTGTGGTGTATGAGTGTCAACTTTGGCATTGCGGCTTGGGCATAAATAGCGTTCGAAAGAGACCACATTTATATTTAACAATTGCATGAGTTGTACTATTCCTCGTTCCCAGCTTATATTTTTAAGACAACTATTTAATGACAATATCTTTTCCCCTTATCCAGCAAAATTGTGGAGCTTGAGGAAGAGCTGCGCGTGGTTGGCAACAACCTGAAGTCCCTGGAAGTCTCTGAGGAGAAGGTCAGTATCTGTTTATTAGGATTGTTTACCCCACTTTCTCCACTGGGAGTAATTTGACTTTAAAACCATATGATCTTAAATATCTCTATTCAATATTCCCCAATATATCCCAAAAATTAAAACTCCCTGCGAAACAACAACAACAAAAACAACGATTCAATGATATAGGCCAACCAACGTGAGGAAGAGTACAAGAACCAGATCAAGACCCTGAACACTCGTCTAAAGGAGGTAGATACGATTGAAAGCGCCTAAGCCAAGTTACCAAAAAGTGGCCCAGAAAAGCGTCAAGAGTTTCCCAGATCTCGAAATCGAAATTGAAATCGATATCTAAAGCGAAAATTGAGAGTGTCCAAACCAGCGTATCTTTTGTTGTTGTTTCTTGTTTTGTTAATTATTTAATTCCAATGTCCCCACGCGGGAAAGGGATATATACAGACAATATTCCGTCAGAAAAGAGGGGACTTCTTCGAGAAGCCACTCTTCCTCTCTTCGATTGTTTTATGTACTAATTCCTATAAAATGTCTACCGACATGATATACATATGTGGTTTACAGATAAACCAAAAAAATACTTAATCCGACATTTTATCTAATCCAAATTTTGTATTTTTCTCTTACTTTCATATATATTGTTTGTACGTTGCCGCTAAAACACGCCCAATATCCAATTATTATTTGCGCACCTGCTGGATGTTATACCAACCTTATTTGTTTTTGCATGAATTCTTTACAAATTTGCGTTCAATGTAACCAATAAAAACCCGCTTGCCAACACTGATCACTAATTGAAATAGGCAACACAAAAAGAGGAAACCTTTGAGACGCAAATCAAAGTCTTGGATCATTCTCTGAAAGAGGTATATTACGACCAAAAGCGAGTCGAATTTACATATAAGCCACGTGGTCTCGGTCAATCTCTCTGGTGTTGGTTAATCCCCGCTGCTAATCTAAGCCCTAACATAGTCTAAGCAATAAACAGTTAACACTAAGCTGAAACCAAAAAAGAAAAAAGAAAATATTGAATTGCACAAATCGTTATTCTCAATTTTAAATGTTTCTGTACATATTCGTCAATTCGACATTTAATATTTTCTTTTTATGCCAAGAAGCGCTTTGAGTGTGAAAATACAGCAAACGAAAGCGGAATAACACAAATTATGAGTGATGTAAAATAGATCGATCGGTCGATATAGCGTGCATATCATGGGCAAGTATTAGGTGTTTCGTAAATAAGAACTACTGTGTGTGTGTACATTTGTTTTTAAAATTGAAAACAACTTTTTGTGCATTGATTGCAAGCCAACAAAAAAACCAAGTAAAACCCATTGAAAATTCAACAGTTTTCCAGCACTGCCAAGTAGATCTCAATTAATGATCGATTAATTACCGATTAACGATCGATATGTCTTGCCACAGCATTCCTATAGAAAGAATTAATTCTCGTTAAGTAGTCAGAGTCCAATTATTAATTCCAAAACAGAGATATCTTATATCGGTAGATATTTTATACTATTATCCCCTCCTACACGCACACACACAAACCACACACTGAAACTGAAACTCTATCGATCTATTTTTGTGATAATCTATAATTTGTGTTGTATTTCCCTCTCGACGTCTAGGCACGCGTTAATCAGAAATATTACGAAAAGGAGCTCCTACAGTTCAAATTAAGTGTAGAAGCTGTAAGTCGCCCCAGATTGAATGGGCGTAGATATATAAAGAGATATCTTAACAGCATTTTTCGATTTATTGTGCAGTGACTGCGTAGAAGTAATATCATTCCCTTAATGACTTAATGTGTCTGATTTAGGTTTTGTCTAAAAACCAACCCCATAAATAAAATAAAAATAAAGAAAGCGTCAGCAGTTTGTAAGCATTTTATTTTAATTACTTTAGGTTTAAAAGTGACTACCATTGAATGTCTTTTAACCTTAACCTTTATTATATTTATATTTATATTAAACCTATTCATATATCGCTCGTATTGTAATCATTTTCATTTAATGTCTTTCACAAGTTTATATTATTATTTATATGCTGGTTTTGGTAGAATATTTGGGAAGCTGCTTGGCTTGGTAAAATAATGATTAAATCTAAATTCTGTGTGGCAGCTATTACTCTTTAAACTTTATCTTATATAGCAAGTACACAGCATTTAGATATTTTGACAGTCGGAAGGGATAAAGGAAGTAATTAACACGATTTCCTTCATCCCCATGCCTGCTGTTGGTAGCCACTTTTTGTTGCTTGTTCCTCAGTCTATATATCTTACTAATTTTTATATTTTACCCAACCATTTAGGCTGAGGCTCGCGCTGAGTTCGCTGAACGTTCCGTTCAGAAGTTGCAGAAGGAAGTCGACAGGCTCGAAGGTATGTCCGTCCCAGATTTTATACGAATTTTACTGAGAATGTAAGAGAGTAGCCACAGAAAGTCACTTTATTCAATTAAAAGTACAATTGCCTTAGGCGTTGAAAGGTTTTTCAGTTGTTTAATTATGAATTTTTATAAATATTTAGTTTGTAAGTAGGATCAAAATTAATTTCCTTATTCCAAATATATCCAGTACCGATTGTTTGTCTAGTGATATCCTTATGTACCTCGATTTTTTGATTACCTGTTTTAATTTGATTTTCTTTATTGTTTACTTTTCATATATCTATTATTTTGTTGTCGTTGTGCCTAACAAAATACTACAACTTGCGCTCGCTGTTATTTGCTAAAATCAATTGTTGCATGCCCCGCCCTGCCCCACCAAAAAAACACCAAACAAACTGCCTGCCTGCCCTGCAAATAAAAAATAAAACCAATCAGATGACCTGCTGAACGAGCGGGGCAAGAACAAGCTGCTGCAGGAGGAGATGGAGGCCACCTTACAAGACATACAGAACATGTAAACATCGTAATTTGCGCTTATGTAAATGAACTCTAAACTGCCTGCTTTGACGTCAAAACAAACCAACAAACAAACAAGAAACGCACACAAAACTGGCGCTTTCCATAATTAAATATACTAGAGAACACAAACACATCTATCTCCAAACATGCCCACCCTACACCCCACATACACACACACCGAACACCCAAGGACGCCAGGTGTCTTCCAAGCGGATGCGGAAGCGACGCCATCAACGGGGGAGAGTTGAGTTAATCAAAAGAAAAATAGCGTTAAACAAAAACACTCTAAACATAAAAACTAAAAGACAAAAGCAGATGAAAGGCAGTAAAGAAAAAACAAAAAACTAAAACAAGACATTCTCGTAGCAAGCGCATTCCAATTAACGTTTACTTTTGACTTCGATCTGCGATTTCGATTTCCATTGACTTGGCATTTAGCGCCATTTTTTTTATGAAACTTAAAAGTTTAAACTGTTGCAATACAATTTTCGTTGAATCAAAAACAAAACAAAACAAAAGAAACTTTAATTATTCCATTTACTTATACTCTTTGCTTTTGCTACCCCAAAACCTTGTTTTGTTTTAACTTTTTATAACTTATATAAATTTTAAATTATAAATTATATACCTTGTATACTTGTGTACTTTTGTATTTTTGACGAGATGATGACAAAACAAAACAAAACAAACTTGGACAACACAAGTGCCGCCTTCTTCTTAGTAGTTTACGTGTATTAAATATAGAGAGAGACAAACAAAACAAAACCAATCGCTGTTATTTATATTTAAAGAGTAAAACATTCTATGCTAAACTTGTACTCTTTGTCGCCAGCTTAACTGTATTAATAATATGCTAATGTTTACCTTGTTTATACATTATTTAAACAAATTGTCGTCGTGTTTGCAAAACGTTGTGTAATATTTGCCTACTTTTAAGTTGCCGCCACACACCACACACTCTACCCACACCTACACCTCTCTCGACGGAGATTCCCAGCAAAAAAAAAAACAAGACAAACTAGCGCCGCACATCATTCCAATTGATCGATTAAAGCCAGCTTTTATTTGGAAAATAAAAACGATACCCAATTCCCACACACTCTAACTAATCCCGCTTCCGATTCTGACCAAGAAAAGCCACCCAATAACCCATTAATAATATTATATAGTGGAGAAGAATGCTGCAACGCAAGCAATGGCATTGAAAATTCGATTTGAAATTCGATCTATTTACGATTTACATAAATTAATTATTTATACTTTAATATATTACCTATACATACCATACTATATACAATACATACAACCATGCTGCTGCAATTTGCACAAATAAAGTATTTTTCCGAAAAATGTGTGCCCAATCCCATCGTTACCCGCTACCCCGTCCAGCGTCAGTGTCACCGATTCCGTTGTCGTGCGTCCAACCCCACATTTGGCCGTCACTGGAGGTTCTTCTCTCGCCCCGATCTTTCTCTCAACTCTCTCGTATCTGCTCTAATCCGAATTTCTAACCCGTCGCTCCACTAAACCACCACCACACCATCCACCACCGCCGAATCCATCCGAAATGCCAGACGAGCTGATCAAGGAGATAGAGCACTACGCCCTCGTCGGCGACAGCTTGGACTGGACCTTCGTGGAGATGATGGGCATGCCGCCCTTCTACAACGAGCGCTATCCCAAGCCGCCCACACCGGAGCTCACCGAGGAGGAGAAGGCAGAACTCGAGGCAGCTGCCTTGGCCAAGGCTGAGGCCAAGGCCAGGGCTGAGGAGCTGGCCGCTCTGGGAGAAGAGGCTGCAGCTGCCGGCGAGGGTGGTGAGAAGCCGGAGGGCGCTGCACCTGGCGAGGGTGAAGCAGCAGCCGGTGAAGCCGGCGAGGCGGCAGCTGTTCCTGCCGAACCCGTTAGGATTCCCACTCCGCCGCCACCACCACCATTCGAGTACTCCATTGATCTGCCACCAGAGGGAGCTGAGGTGCCGTATGTGAAGAATGCTGAGCCTGGTGATTTCGCGCCTCCCGCTGAGGCCCTGCCCGAGGGAGCTGCTCCGCCAGCCGAAGGAGAAGCCCCTGCAGCTGCACCCGTGGAGGGTGAAGCTCCGCCAGCTGCGCCGGCCGCCGAAGGCGAGGCTGCTCCACCAGCAGCGCCAGCTGCCGAGGGAGATGCTGCCGCTGCAGCACCACCACCACCACCGACTGAGGGCGAAGCTGCCCCAGCACCAGCACCTGAAGCAGCCCCAGCTGCAGCTCCAGCTGAGGGCGAAGCTCCGCCAGCACCGCCTGCCGAAGCAGCTCCCGCTGCTGCACCTGCCGAAGCACCACCTGCCTAGAAAAAGAAACTATGGAAATATCGATTTGTTGCGATCAATGAAAATAGAGCAAAGGATCTCTAGAAGGATCTCGTCGTTAAAGAACTGGCCAAAGTGTTTTCCTATCACTAACTATACCGGAAACAACCCCTCTGGAACGAACCCCTTCGCTTGTTACCCCTCCGAGCCCACGTCCACTCCCGCTCCCACTGTTTCCATCCTTAACTCTCTTGAAGATTACTCTTTAGTTTCCATGCTTCTGCCTCACTTTCACTCCTTATTTTTAATCTCTCTATGCTCTATCCCCCATTTACTCCATCGCTTGCATTGCTTTTCTCACAACCACCATCCGCATCGCGTGGTCGATCTCCAGACGACCTAATCGTTGAAAAAGAGCGCTATTGCCTGGTCGGCGACAGCCTGGACGAAGCCTTCGTGGACTTGATTGTGGGCCTGGAGCCCTTCTGGAATCCGCGCAACCCCAAGCCGCCGACGCCAAAGTTGCCCACGCCCACGCCCGAGGAGCTGGCCGCTATGGAGGCAGCGCGTGCAGAAGCGGAAGCTGCCGCTGCTGCCGAGGCGGAAGCGAAAGCAGCCGCTGCTGGCGCGGAGGCCGGAGCCGGAGGCGAAGGCGAAGGCGCAGCTCCCGGAGAGCCGGGTGCACCACCCAAGGAGCCGACGCCGCCACCCAAGGAGCCAACACCGCCACCACCACCACCGCCGCCATTCGAGTACTCGATCGATCTGCCCCCAGAGGGCGCCGAAGTGCCTTATGTCAAGAACTACGAGCCACCACCACCCGGATCCGAGCCAGAGCCAGCGCCAGCGGCTGAGGGAGAGGCTGCCCCGGCTGCCGATGGTGCTGCTCCTCCTCCAGCTGAGGGTGCTGCTCCCGCTGCCGAGGGCGCTGCTCCTCCAGCTGAGGGTGCTGCCCCTGCGGCCGAGGGTGCGGCTCCTCCAGCTGAGGGTGCTGCTCCAGCTCCCGCAGAAGGAGCTGCTCCCGCTGCTGAGGGTGAAGCTGCACCGGCTGCTGAGGCAGCTCCTGCCGCTGAAGCTGCTCCTGCTGCTGAGGCTGCTCCTGCTGCTGAGGCTGCTCCTGCTGCCGAGGCTGCTCCCGCCGAAGCCGCTCCCGCTGCCGAGGGCGAGGCACCTCCAGCTTAAACCAACGAATCAAGCCAATCCCCGCCAGAAACTGCTGCACAAAACCGAAAGAATAAACCACAACTGCTACCAAATGCTGCCCCTGCTTTTAAAAACCTAAAATTAAGAGCACGTTTTTTGGAAACATTTTTTATTCACAAAACCGAACGAACAAATTGAATTAAAAAAGTTCAGTTAACCGACGAAGCATTGCAAAAACCAAAATGCTGCTTTCCTTTTTTATTTTGCTATATTTTTATTTAAAACATTAACAGCTAGCACGACACTTTGCCGATCCTGCGAACTCAACTGCAGTTTACTTGCTGCTCGGCTGGCTTTTTATTTATTTACCCCAAAAAAAAAGAGGTAATTATTATTTATTTATTGTTTAATGTGAAGGTCTTAAGTTTGTGTCTGTCAGGTTTTTCAGTGTAATTTAAGTGATTTGTTCTCAAACCTATTTTTATTAATTTACGTTCCTTATTCTTTTGCGTTCTCTTATGATTTTACGAACATCCACCTTGAACAGACGACCTGGTCCTGGAGAAGGAGCGCTACAAGGATATCGGAGACGATCTCGACACCGCCTTCGTCGAGCTCATCCTCAAGGAATAAGCTGCGCCCCGACCTTGACGGCCGCCCCTCGACCTCAGCCCCAAAATCTGTCCACACTTTGTCCGCGCGCCGCAGCACACATTTCCTTCGATTGTTTTTACTGTAGCATACTCGTAGGCGCACTGTACCCGTATCTTGTAGCCTTGTGTAGCTTTTGATTGACTTGTGTATTTGTTGTAGATAATTTGTAGATAGATTTTGACTGCGGACCAATAAGAGGAAGCATTGAAACAATTGTGTATTTGTTTGACTCAAACGTTTTTATTTATTATTTGTATCCAAAACTATAAGCAATAAAGCAATCAACTTGAAAATATATATATATCAATCTTGATCCCATTTTTTATTCTCTCTCGCTGCCCGCGCTAACAGACGAGGTTAGCAAAGGTAAGGAAAAGTACAAAACAATTGCCCAGGAACTGGAGTACGCCGATCTCAACAACTATTAAGGGGACGTGGAGGGACGAGAAGCAACTACAACCAGAACAACAAATGCAGCCTGCGATCTACAAACAAAAAGAACACATAATAATGGAGTCTGAAGGCATTTCGACGTCCAATTTACAAATTATTTTTAATATTACACTCACAACCACTTTTCGCCTAAGCATTCCAAAACAAACAAATACTTAAATAAGAGCCAGAGTGTTGAGTAAAGTAAATTTTATAGCGTTTATCGAAGCAATCAGTAAGAGTTCGCTGCCATTTTATTTGAAATACACTTCCCAGCTAAAAAACAATGTATGTGTAATTATTTAATAAGTTTATAAAAACACCCTTCAGCCCACCAGTCGATATCTCGTACATTTTATAAACCACAACCATAACGCTTGAGCCGGAGTCAATTTCCCCTTACTTACAAGTTGCTTTATTCCTTGGCAGTATAAAAATTGTAACTAGAAATTTCTATGGCCTTCGTACTATGAGATTAAAACCAAATATTACAGTAGAGTATATAAAGGAAGCGTATAAATTAAATTTACAATTTTGACATAGCTTTTGTAATTCTATGAAGCCGCATGCAAATCAAATAAAACAATGTATGTATTTTTATTTACTCCCAAATATTTTTATGATCAATAAACTGAAAACATTCTTTTGCATATAAAATCTGATTGTATTTATTTTGAAGGGGGAGAGAGGAGGGATGTTCTTTTTTGTATACTATAACTGCAATAATGATCAGATCATCCTGGAAAATGCAATTGTAGAGTTTGGTGTGAAACAGGCAAATTTCCATATCTAGATCATCTCGCCTGAGGATGCTTCTTTTGAATATGTAGCATACTTTGGGGAGTCGGAAGTATATCCTTGGCTTGTATCTATTAAGTGGAATGTTGTTTTTGTTTTTCAGATATTCAATATTGTCGACATGTACATATTTCTTTTATGTAGTATAAATAAAAATATATGTTAAAATAAATACATTGCTTGGTGCACCAAAAATGGTTTTTAAGAGGATCAGTTCTAGCTATGCATATTAACTTGTATTATCATACGTGTTGAGTATTAGAAGAGAGAGAGAAGAGCGAAATAGAGCAATTTTCCCAAAGATGTTATAATTTTCACAGTTCACAGAAAGAAAATTAACGCCTTAATTGTCATATAAAACTACAAAGTTTTTAATATTTCCTGACATTGTACTTGCATTATCTATTATTATTGGGTAATCAGTGATCGTTACGAAATTTCTGTGATTTTTAATTATTGTGTTGTAATAATATAAATAAGTCTCAAATTATTTTTAGAGTTCCACTCCTTGTAAAATATAATGTTTACTATATTGAGGATAACAAATTATTATTATATTAACAATAATTATTAACCAAATTTGGAAATTAATTTTCATCTAAAATTTTAATTAGATCAAACATAAAAATTATATATTAATGGATTTTAGCACCAGTCTAGAATTAGATTATGTCATGAATTGAATGAATTTTACTAAAATGCATTAAGAATTTGTTTTTATTACTGAGTACACTATTTTATCCAGGATTATACAATACAAATCCATGTCGAAAATTTCCGATTTTAAGCCAGATAAATTTATTTAACCTAATATTGAATTTTCTATTTGTTAAGAAAAGAAGGTCTTTCGAATATTTATGGAAATCTCTCAAACAAATATGTAATGGATTTTTATATATAGATAAAAAATATATTTAATAATGAATTTCTTTTTAATACACTTTAAATCTTCTGAAGATGAACCGTAGGTTTCAGAGAAAAAGCTTTTTAAATTAAATCTGTACAACAATAAATATTTCCTGAATGTTTAATCCTTTATTTAATACTTTTTTTCCATCTGCTCCGTCTACTTTAGACTTTGGAAAGCAAAAGAAAATTGGAGGAAAACGGTATGTTGCCTTCTGCTGTTTGGCTCCGATCAAAATTCCAAATATTTCTCAATATTTTTTAGCAGGCGAAAATAGATTTTCATCTTGTTAGGCTTGTTGTTCTTGCTGCTTGCTGCTGGCAAGGCATCTAACATTTATGCGCTATTTTTAGCATCGTATCTGACGGATACAGACACACACACACACACACACAGCCCGAGAGTGGTGTTGCCGAGAGTAAAAAAATAAATTGAATTTAAATTTAAGAAGGAAAGAACGCATAATTTTCCCGAGAATGCAGGGAGAGCAAGAAAAAAGAAACAGGGGGAAAAGAGAGCCGTGCACACGGATAGCGAATAGCTTTTTCGGGGAAATTCAGAGGGAAATTTTCGAGATGATCGCCGAGGAAAGTTGCGAAAGCGCTTTAGCGCTTATATTTTTTACTGGGAAATTTTGAGGCGAGAAAAATTATTCAATGCTGTGTGTATGTGTGTGTGTGCTTGTGTTGGTGTAAGATTTTCCGAGCGCCAGGCGTGCGTGTGTGTGCGTCGCCTTGCGTCGGATCTCGGGGTCGCTTTCTGGGCTAAGCAACTTGGTCAGCATCAGTGTTCTCGGGGTTTCGACAGCGTATAGTGTGTTTGAAACGCTAAGGTTGGTCACGCCAGGATTTCTGTCCGTCTAAAAAAAAATTAGCTGCAAAAAATAATAAAATAATTGAAACTCTCGCCATTATTGCTAACAAAAAAATTGGTATTTTCAACTGATTTCGAATGGATAAACCCCTAAACATAGTGAAAAGTGCAGTGCATCAACAGATGCATAAATCCCAGAAAATTCTCAATTTTCCATCAATCCAACTTATATGGAAAACTTGGATAATTCACGAAAGAAATTATAATAATAATAATGTGTGCATATGTATATGTGTTTCCAAAAACAAAAAGAAAGTTCTAAAAGTGATGGAAAAGCAACCATTATAATTCCAGTGAAAAGTTAATAAAAAAGTTAAACAAAATAAAAATGAAATCTGCACTAAAAAAATGAAAAAGATGAAAACTCTTTTTTAAATGGAAAATTTATGATATCTTTTCGGACGTTTAAAAAAATTCGCTTATAAGGAATTTTGTAACTAAATCTGACGATGCCTGTGTGTGTGTGAGTGCGAGGAAATATTTTGCACACACACAGGCAAGAGACCTTGTGTGGGAAAAGCTCCACACCGATGATGGGACACATATACATATACATATACATATACACACACACACACACCTATTGCTACGCACAATTTTCCCGAGGAAAATTCTTTAAAATTAACTGCAGACAGACACCTGCCTGTCACGCATACATATCCATTTATTTTTAAATCCAAATGAAACTTAGACGAAAAAGCTTTTCCGTCTAGCTTTCTGTGTGATCTCATAGAGAGAACCAAAAAAATAGAAAAGAAGAAAGAAAGAAAATGTCGGCATTTATCCTTGAGATTGTTTTCGAAAGCCTCTGGTCTCGCCAGAACGAGAGAAAGAGATGGAAAGAGACTTTGGAAATATTGCGGATTGAGAATTGCCAGATGTAGAGGTAGAGAAGTATCTCAGAAAGCCAAGAGATCTGTATCTATATCAGAGGAAATATGTATATTCGAGAACCACCCACACGGATTTCTTTTTTGAGTTCTGAACAAATATTTTTCAACCGTTTCTGAATGGCTTCGAAGGCCAGGAAAATATGGATTTTAGTAGATATTTTAATGGCCTGAGAACGAGTGTTCATTTGGCAAACATCGGAAAATATAATATGTTAAGGAAAGCACTGGGCAATGGGCAGTGAAAAATGAAATCCAATTGAAACGATTTAGAAAATGTCATTTCCTCATTTCTAAAATAAGATCTCTTTATAAATATACAAATATCTAGAAACCCTTTTAAAATTCTCATAAATATAATCTTTTACCTTTAATTAGCTCATATAATTCTATTCCACATTAAACAATTTTTGTCGTCATGAAGAGATATATCTGTTGAGCATAAAAAAAGACCTCCAAGAGATCAGCAACTACAACATAAATGACTTTGTCCTACTTAGAGTGGAGACAGCATATACATATACACACAGAGATACTAGAACACCACCCACCACCACACACTCGCTCATTGAATGACCCCAAAGAATTGAAAAGTTTTCAAATTGCAATCTCTCTCTGCTATATCTATTTGTGTGTATTTCGAAATAATATGGGGAAACTCTAGAATTACATTTAGCACACACAATGTCCAAAAAAGCATAGCTTCTTGTGTGTGTGTGTGAACTGGATATTTTTCTCACATGCAAAAGCATATAAAGTTTATTTTTAACTCTTGAGAATCGTGCAGCAAATAAATATATAGCACACCACCGCCGGATCCGGATTCGAATTCGGATTCGGATTCTGAGAGCGGGGGCGTATTGAAAATGGAAAATGGAAATTACGTGAGATCTCCTAACTGCTAGGCGGCCAAATACAAAATGTGTTTACATTTAAATTTTAAAATTTATTGCCCAGATACATGTATACATTATAGTATGTATATAAACAGACAAGCATATAATATAATTAGAAGCACTTGATATAGATTATACCGAATGCGCCTGGAGCTTACCCATAAACACATTATCACTTGCATTCCTAAGACTTTAGTTGGAAAGCTTAAAATGGACAAGTGTTGAGAGAAACACTACAATTTGTAAATCTTAAATTAAGGAATTTGCTCTAAAAACAAATAGCTATAAAGCTCATGATATTTTAATAATAAATGAAGCTTGAAAGTGGCTAGATTACTACAATATTCTATATATTTTTACATGAATGTTTAAAAAAATAGTAATTTTTACAAAAGTAAATAGTTATAATTATCGCTTAGTTGATGTACTTTAAGTCCCGGGTTTTGTTGGAGATACCATTTTTTGCTAGCTTTAAAACTAAAATAAATAACACAAAAAAGTTATTCTTTTTGTGTGAAAAATAATAATTCTAATAGGTCCCTATCTGAACACCTCTGTTATCCCAACTAATCTTTATGTATCCCTTTTTTGTCACAGTGCTTTTTTCCAGTTTTCTTCCCATCTGAGCCAACAACAAAAACACAAACACCATGGACGCCATCAAGAAGAAGATGCAAGCGATGAAGCTTGAGAAGGATAACGCCATTGACAAGGCCGATACCTGCGAGAACCAAGCCAAGGATGCCAACTCCCGCGCCGACAAACTGAACGAGGAGGTGCGCGATCTGGAGAAGAAGTTCGTCCAGGTTGAGGTCGATCTCGTTACTGCCAAGGAGCAGCTGGAGAAGGCCAACACCGAGCTGGAGGAGAAGGAGAAGCTCCTGACCGCCACCGAGTCCGAGGTGGCCACTCTTAACCGCAAGGTGCAGCAGATTGAGGAGGATCTGGAGAAGTCCGAGGAGCGCTCGACCACCGCCCAACAGAAGCTGCTGGAGGCCACCCAGTCGGCTGATGAGAACAACCGCATGTGCAAGGTGCTGGAGAACCGTTCCCAGCAGGATGAGGAGCGCATGGACCAGCTGACCAACCAGCTGAAGGAAGCCCGCATGCTCGCTGAGGATGCTGATACCAAGTCCGACGAGGTCTCCCGCAAGCTGGCCTTCGTTGAAGACGAGTTGGAAGTGGCTGAGGATCGTGTCCGCTCCGGCGAGTCCAAGATCATGGAGCTGGAGGAGGAGCTGAAGGTGCGTCTCAGTTGTACTTTTGCCAACTAATGTGATGCTCAGTATTTTCTTTCTTTCCAATTCCCATCCCATCTCTCCAGGTTGTCGGCAACTCCCTGAAGTCCCTGGAGGTCTCTGAGGAGAAGGCCAACCAGCGCGTTGAGGAGTTCAAGCGCGAGATGAAGACCCTGTCCATCAAGTTGAAGGAGGCCGAGCAGCGCGCCGAGCACGCCGAGAAGCAAGTGAAGCGCCTGCAGAAGGAGGTCGACAGGCTAGAGGGTATGTATCCAGTTTCCAATCCCGCATCTCCCGCGGCGGCATCTCTCCAGCAAAGGACGTCGGAGATGATGCTGCCAGGCTGTGATCCGACTCGAGTTGGATCGCTGGCTTCAACTAATGCTCGCATTGTATATATCGCCAGAAGGATATTAATATTTTGTACTTGGTACTCTGCTTTCATTAATTGACGATGAATACATCCACTCATCTCGCTCTCGCCCTTTAATAATAAATTATCATTAATAATAATAATAATATATCTGTATAAATGAACAACAACAACAACGTGCCTTTTGCAGACCGTCTCTTCCATGAGAAGGAAAAGTACAAAGCAATCTGCGACGATTTGGACCAGACATTTGCCGAACTTACTGGATATTAAAAAAGATCGAAACAAAAAACTCCCACAGAGCCCTCTTCTTCCCGAAAAAAAAGAGAACACGAAATTCAGTGCCCGATATCCCCCACAGTTTACTATACTATACATTTCCTTCTCGATCGAAGCTCCCCTGACAGTCAGTGTTTTTAGCCCCGACCTCTCACACCCGCCACACTCTATTGTGTCACGACCCCCTATTTCTATACACTGTAAATAATTTGTTTAGTCTCGCTTGAATGTGGCCACTCCCACCACGAAACACTCAAACACTCAGATCCCCGCGCCAGTACACTGTAAAAATAGGCTGAGATCCAGCCGCCAAACCAAGTTGCAACTGTAGTTAATTGTGCTTTCAACACACAGGTGAATTTATCAATGTATATATTGTTTGTATGCCAGATTCTATCCCGTGTTTACTGTGGCATGATCTCTTCTTCACCACCTGTCTTGCCTGCCCGGATATTCTCAGATCAGCACTCTATCTCAATCTGTTCTCTCTCAGTTCTCGATGATCACTCCGTGTCCGTGTCTGTGCCATTAAGTGGTTTTCTCGCTGATTTCGCACAGGCCTTTGTTCGAGTGAATCTCTTTCATTTCCACACAAGTCACACCAGATGTCTGCAGTGTTTCGGTTGGATAGATCCCGTAGAGACCCCATAGATAAACCCCAATGCCAAAAGTACCAACGCCCACGCACAGTATCGCTAACTAACCGAAAACTAGAAACAAAGGTTGTCACATATCTGAAAGATATTACTTGATAGTATGGCTTCTTTTCACAAGTAGTTATGCTGTTGGAATAAAAGTTTTTGGTAGATTCAAGATTAAAGATCAAGAGTAATATTGGATCTTCCAATATTTCTAAAGACTTGAAAAATATTTTGAAAGATTTGTGACAATCCTACTTGAAACGCTTGCCAGAACAGCGCCGCCACTAACCCGAGCTGAGGCTCCAACGAATCCGCACAGTGTAAAGTTTAAGTGTTTTCTGTGTTCAGTTACCTAAGTGTTGCTGTGTCCTCAAATATTTTCACATAAAGATCACAGATTCTAATCTTAATTTTATTCAATTTCCCCTCCACAGACGAGTTGGGCATCAACAAGGACAGGTACAAGTCTCTGGCCGACGAGATGGACTCCACATTCGCCGAGTTGGCTGGCTATTAAGATGGTCCACTAGTCCCAAAAACAACAACAACTTTTTCAACAACAACATCAAAAGAAGAAGAAGAACATCAACAACAACGAGCAGCAGCGGAGGAAGAAGAAAGAGAAGAAGAAGACGACGACGAGGAACTCTACTAATTGTAAACGAATATCTCAGAATGATTTGGCCAGCAAGCAAGATCAATGGCTGCCATCACGATACCAAGAACAACATCCATTGTGTATACAATTCTTTATAAATCTATATAATTTCTTAATAAATAAATAACAACACCAACAAGATCAACAACAGCAACAACAACCAAGCATAGATTGTGTAGAACCAAGGATCCACAAAAGATTTTCGAAAGAATAAAATTAATCTAAAGAAATACAGCAGTAGCAGCATGTAAAAAAAAAACGCAAAACCTAAAAACGAATTTTGTATTTTTAAAGCAAATGTTTAAAAATATTAAGAACCGGAAGTAGCGAGGCAATAATAGAGAGAAAGATAGAGAGAAAGCCAGCGAGAGAGACACCTGTGGAGAATTAAGCCTGCTTAAATTTGAATTTATATCGTAAAATTACACACAAACAAAAAAAGAAAAAAGAAAACAATCACCAAAAAAAGTATAAAAAGATTTATAAAAATTTGCTAAAAAAAAATTATATGTTTGATGTTTGCTTTTAATGAGAATGCCTAAAAATTTGATTTAAACTCCGAACTTCGGGTTTTCAGCCGGACTTGGCGGTTATGCAAAGTTGGTTTTGGTTTTTTCGATTACTATTTGTTTTTTTGGGAAACCCCGAGATAACCGAGATCAAACGTGCGTCATCTTGACTTGACATCGTCGATGGATCACGATCCGCAAACCGAGGCCTTCGTTGCAACATCGTTAACATCCGCTAATTGTCAAAGCAATGAATAACGAAAGTTCCGTAGCCTTTGGGTGTAGAGTGAGGGATCTCTCTGACGGCTGGATGTGGGCAGTTCGCTGCTTGACCATCAATAATCCAGTTAAGGCCGCGCTCGACATGGGGGTCTGCGTCTGAGTGTCTCTCTCCAGCTGTTGGCCAAATTGATTCACTCGCTCTGGGCGCCTTTCTCATTGATGGATCTTTAATTCTCCATCTGTCCACCGGTCTTTCTCTCTGCATATTTCTTTCTCCTCTTCGCGATGTGGCGTGGTGCTGGTGCTGGTCCCATAAAATAGTTATTAAAACTTTAAGTGGTGTGTTAAATTACACATTAAAAAGCTCAAGTCATTATTTACATAAGCCGCATTATGCTATGATTGCTATCTAATAAGAGTGAGGTATATAAACTTGAAAAGTAAAAGCCATATCAGGCTGAAAAATATTTTGTTTCTTTTTTATTAAGTCAAGTTTAATTAGAGTTGCGAATATATTAGAAAAAATATTTCGAAGAAAAGGTTTTAAAAAAGCTCAGCTTACAAGTTTCAAGTTTTTTCTAAAAGATTTGTATTTTTATTAAAAATGAATTTGTATCATTGGTTTTAAAATTAAATTATAGGAGGATTTGTACAAAATTCTTTTGCCAACTTTATAATTTAATATTCTTTTTAAAAGTATTTTAAAATGTTTTAGTATTCTTTAAACTCCATTATTATACAGATATATATATATAAATATATATTTATCCCATACAGCTGGGTTTAAGTATATGCAAATCTCTTTCTGATCAGTCTAACTTAATTCTGTCAAAAGCTACTTTCTTTCAATAGAGTTTATAGCCAAAAAACCAATTAATGTCAGCTTATCAGTTTGGAAAATGTGTTGGAAATAAAAATTCCCAAAAAGCATTTGAAATCAATATCTCATGACTAAAAAATTTTAAATATAAAGATGCATCGAGTAACTATCAAATGATACTTAATCTAGTTCCTATTATTCAATGGCTATTTTGACTTCAATTGACCAACATTAATTATCCAAGTCTGGAACAATTTAATGGAGTCCAAACAATGCGTCAGCTAAAGGCGGGCGGGCGTTGACGGGCAACAAAGGCGGCGAGAGAAACACAGATGAAAAGCCCAATGACTTACATTTGTCAAGAGCCAACCGAAGGAGAAAGTGAAATTTTGCATTTCTCGGCGCGAGCGGCAGCATTGAATTGGTCTGGGCCATTGCCATTGGCGGTGAGTGGGACAGAGAGGCCGGAGCGGATCGGACCGGCTGCAGAGCAGACAGAAAGCCCAGCTCAAGCTCCAGCTCCAGTCCATCGGTAGACACACTTCAGTCGCGGTTTTGAACTCGACGAATGCAAAACGAACGCGGCTATAACCGCACGCAGCTAAAACGCACGGGAAACGCACCGAAATCGAAAGTGTTTAGCGCGCGACTTGAATCTCCAAGTGCTTCTCTGGAGGCGGGGGCAATATACCCGTGCACATTACGTGTCATCATGCCGCCGGCTAGCAAACAACTCCGGGTCGGAGCCCTTGTTTACCTGGTCTTGGGCCTGGCTTATGGGCCCGGGCTCTTATGCAACGCGAGCGATGGGGAAACTATGCAAAAATACGCCAATGAATCACTCGCCGCCACTGCGGAGACAGATGTCGGTGCTCCAGTTTGGTCGCAGTTTCTCGAAGATTACGTCTTGAGGTGGGTTCGGTTTGTTTGAACAATCTTATGAGAATACTGATAGTCATAATCTTGCCCAAAAATTGTAGCCAAGGCAGCAGTCAGCGAAAGTCCAAGGATCTGCCTTACATGGGCGGAGGAGACATGGGCATGAACGGACCGCTTAATTACCACTCTTCTGCCTACAAGCGGCCTGGCAACAACATCTACATCACTCGTCGGATTGGTGAAGCCGTGGAGCTGGAGCCCCATCTGCGGAAGCCCGTAGAGAGCCAGAGTCCCATTGTGAATCCCCAGTTTCGACCTATGACCAATCAGATGTTGCATCAACAGCAGCAGCAGCAGCAACACCAACAGATGCAACAGCAAATGCAACAGCAGCAGCAACGCCAGCAGCCCGGTTTCCTGGAACAACTGTTTGGCTTTGGGGGAACTACCAGCGGTGGTGGCAATCCTTCCCAGCAGCATCAACGCCCTGTGCAGCAACAACAAGTGCAACAGATTCCCCAGCAACGTCCGCAGCAGCAGCAGCAGCAGCACCTCCTGGGCGGTGCTGGCAGCCAGCCTACCACTTTCAGGGCCGTTTCTGAAAACGACCTGTATCTCCTAGGAGCCATCGAAAAGTTGGTGTACAGAGTGGGTAAGAGATCAATGCCGCAAAGTCCGATAAATCACGAGTCCTAATTACATGCTCATTGCAGATTACTTGGAAAGTCGCGTCAGACGATCGGAGCAGCTGATATACTATCTAATGGCAGGGAACAACCAGAAGGAGGTAAAGGATCCCTGCCCGACTAACTTCACCCGCATCAGCGACAACTGCTACTACATCAACAGCCAGCAGCAGGTGAACTGGAAGACGGCCAACTCCGCCTGCAAGGCCCTGAATTCGCATCTGGCCGAGTTCGAGAAGGTCTCGGAGAACGAGGAGATCATGGCCTATCTGCTGAATCAGCCCGCCCACCGGGGTCGCGACTATTGGCTGGGTGGCCTAAACCCGGGCCTCCTCTGGATCTGGTCGAACTCAGCCAAGCCCGTGAATCCAAACATGAATCTAACTTCCATAGCAATGGCTCAGAAGGGTGAGAACTCAACGGCGTCCAATCTGGTGGATAGCTCGGAGCAGGCGGCGTCCCAGGAGGAGGGTGCCGCAGACGCCGTGCTGAACAACACGGTGCAGATAGAGGGCAAGGGTCGCTGCCTCCGTTTGAGCTACAATGCCGGGAAGCATAGCTACGTGTACTACGGACAGGAGTGCACATCCAGGCACTACTACATCTGCGAGCACGAGGACAAGACACTGGACAACAAGATCAAGAAGATTAGCCGCGAGTTGAAGCTCTTGGAGGAGTGAGGATCCGTTCCTCATGTGATACATCCAGTTCGTAACCTCTAGCCATATATTTATCGCATAATTTCGAATGAATTTATTCTTGTGTTACACATTAAATATTTATAAATATTTATACACTTAATAAACGTAAGCTGATAGTGTTCAAAACGGTTTAAGGATACTTTGTTATTGCACAGCAAAGCTTGAAGGATATTCTCAACAAAAATTCAAGAAGGAAACATTAACAAACATAAGAATCAAAAGCGGAACTCTGCGGCTGAGCCGGATCGGTTCCGCTGCCATATAAGCGGAAAGTATTCACAGAGATCTAGAGACACTAGTCCGGGTACAGGTAGTCCTGCAGGATGTTCTGGAAGGCAATCTTAATCTTGCCGCGGTCGCGTCCATTCAACTTCTGGATGTCCGGCAGCAGGCTCATCAAGAACATGGCGTCCGGATCGGTTTTGCAGTCGCACAGCTCTACGCCGCCACTAACGCCACCATTGGATCCGCCGCCCGCTGAATTGGTAGCCTCCACTCTCATCGGCAACGGTGGCGGCGCTGCTTGGTGGTGACCACCATGAGTATGGTTGTGGACATGTCGCTGGCCTGGGTAGCTGCTGCTGGCGTTGGCACTGTTACTAGGCGCGATTATGGGTGTGGCCACCGCCGCCGCCGTGGAGGGTGTGGGTAACCCTGCTTCAGATGACGTAGCCGTGGCTGCCCCTCCACCACCAGCTCCGATTCCCGAGGTGTGCGTTGTGGTGCTCACCAGATCAACGGGTTTGCTGAACGTGGGACGCACAAAGGAAATGTTCGAATGGGTACCTTGCTGGGAGGCAAAGTTCGCACCTGCCACGGCTGCTGTTGTAGCCTGCTGCTCCTGGGAACGCGGACGAATCACTCCTCGCATGTCGTCCAGATAAGCCCGCATCTGCGGGCGGCCCAACTGCATTCGAGCGGCGTGCGGTTGGAGCTGCGGTTGCTGATGGTGCCCATAGCGACGTTGGATCTCCATGGCTGAAGAAGAAATGGAGGAGGTGGCTGCCATCTTCTGCATATCCTGGTCCTCCTGGTCATCCTCCTCCTGGTCGTGCGCCTCATGCTCGTAGTCATCTGCTGGTTCCTCGCACTCTGACTTGATGTCGTTGCTGTCTAGCTGATTGTGGTACCGGCTGCTGCGTTGCTGCTGCTGCTCCTCCTCCATAATGTCCTCCAGCTCGGAGTTGTTGTGGTCCGCCTCGTCAAAGTAGTCCAGGTAGTTGTCCAGTTGTTGCGCCTGCGGCGACTGATGGGCCGAGGGCGTGGGCTGGCCACTACTGCTGCTGGCCGGGATGACCACAGACCGCTCCCGCTGCATGCGGTTTGAAAGGCTAGAGAGATGGGCGAGCGCGTCCTGCACCTGAGTATCCAGAGACTTGGGCTGCTGGTGTTTTTTGCGCAAATACGGATGCAGGAAGAACATGCGATCAAAGTAGGACCAGCAAGGCGGTACCTTCTCCTCCAGGTAGTTGGTGTACTCGCGACGAAAGGAGATGCGCAGATTGGTCCACTTGGCCAGGCTAGCGCCGGGGTTCTTCTCCAGCTTCTGGTCCACTTCGCGCCAGAAGTTCTCTACGTACGGCCGGCAGAAGTAGTACTTGTGGCGCGGATTATAGATGGCCTCGTCGCGTTGGACAATGTCGATCAGCTTGAACACCTCCTCCGTCAGCCAGCGGGATGCACTGCAGCTGGCGTTCGGATTGCTGGACACGAATGGGCTGGCCCCGAAGTCGGTCGACATCGTGTGTGGCTGGCAGAGGCTCCAAGACGGTCGTTGTCCAAGGGATTTGCCTCTACACGTCCTTTTCAGCGCTTGCCATGACTTTCGCGAAATATTTTTATTGTTTTTCCCCAAGTGTTCTTTTAAGTGCTGTTAGTGGTTCCGGCGCGAACCGCAATGCCAACGGAACTAGTTCAAAGTATGGAGCTTTCGTAAAAGCTTTCGTTTATGCGTTGAAAATCTTGTAAAATGTAAAGTTTGTGCTAGCTACATTAATGTAGCGTTTTGTTCGTTGTTGGTGGAAGCTTTTACTTTTAATCAAATCAGAAGCAATATTTATTCAAAGGGCTAGGATAGAGAATTCAAAATATTGTTTGTATTTGAGTAATCATTTTATTTGCCTCATTACTCATAAGTCTTATGATCTCTAGTATTTCTTCAACATTGTAACAATTACAAAATACAAGTTCCGGAATTCTTTCTAGCTCATATTTCGCGTATTTTCGTAATTCAGTTAGTTTTACTGATATCGATAACAATTATCTTATTTACCTTTCCAGATAGTGTGAGGACACCGGATCGCTGCCCAGCAGTCGGAGTTTAATGCCCCACCCACAGGCATGGCGGTCCAGGTGCAATTTGAGATTGGACACACTTCAAGACTGCGCACAAAAAAGACACCGAATCCGCATACGTTGTTTCACGACTGGGAGATCTACGTGAAGGGCGTAAACCAGGCGGACATTAGCAACTTTGTGGATAAGGTCGTCTTTCTGCTGCACCCTTCATTTCCTAAGCCCAAGCGCGGTAAGTATCCCTTAAAGCCAGACATCGCTCGTTTCCCCTACATCATCATTTACGGTTTTATTTTTCAGTGGTCAAAGAACCGCCGTATGCCATACAAGCGTTTGCTGGTGCCGGCTTCCTGCTGCCAGTGGAGATTTATTTTCGCACCAGAGACGAACCGAGACGCATCGTGTACAATTACGACCTAATGCTGCCATCGCAGCACCACGTACAGTTAAAGACCCACATATTTGAGGACCCGTCAAGGGAATTTCGTGCAAAGCTGATGCGCGGTGGCGGAGTTCCGGTTTTTGGAGCCAACGAGATTGACGTAGTAAAGGCGAACGGCTGTCCGGAACCATCTCCATGAAAGTGGATCTGGGAGTGGTAAAGAAGCACAAGGCGCGCGCTGTGATTCTAACAATTTAAATCAAATTTAAATCTGATAATATATGTAAATATTGTCTGTGCTTGTATTTGAGTAATCATTTTATTTTCTTACAAATAAATCTTATGATCTTTAGTATTTCTTAAACATTTTACCAATTACAATTTCCAATTACAAAATACAAGTTCTGAAACACTTTCAGGCTAATTTTTCGCGTAGCACCACGTACAGGTAAAGACCCACATATTTGAGGACCCGTCAAAGGAATTTCGTGCAAAGCTGATGCGCAGTGATGGAGTTCCTGTGCTTGAGGCCAACATCGGTGCCTGCAGCAGTTTCAGCGTGGGAAGCGTTGGTGAGACAACGTCCAACAACGAGATAGATGTAGATAGATAGATGGCTAACGGCTGTCTGGAACCATCTCAATGAAAGTGGATCTGGGAGCAGCAGAGAAGAAT
This sequence comes from Drosophila punjabiensis, assembly GCA_008042585.1. Lineage (NCBI taxonomy): Eukaryota > Metazoa > Arthropoda > Insecta > Diptera > Drosophilidae > Drosophila > Drosophila punjabiensis. The sequence goes on from VNJR01009645.1 coordinate 86,620, forward strand.
AAGTCTCGCGCAGTGATCCCGGCAATTTAAATCAAATTTAAACCTGATAATATATACATTTGTAAATATTTTTGCAAGTATTGGTTTTTTTATTTTCTTAATTACTGATAAGTCCTATGATCTGTTGACTTTCTAAAGCATTTTCATCAGGGACCGTAATCATTAAAGGTTTTATTATAAAAATCACCTGATAATTATTACACATTGATTTGTATTTTTTTGATCATTAATAATGATTAAAATTGAGTTATATTATATAAATCAATAAAAACACAGGTCGACAAAAATCGCACTTTTTGTCCGGAGACTAAACGCAGCTGATTCTGAAAGATCTTTTTCTGTACATTGTTATTCGAAAACGAAAAGTTTCCATGGCGTATAAAATATTAGGCTTGCGATTTTCTCAAAATTTGTCGTTTTTAGTACTCGTTTTTTTAATTTTATTTTTATTTTTTTTTTTTTGACGACCTGTGTAATCATTCTTTTTGCTCAAAATAAAAGTCTACAAATTGATCCCTCGAATGTCCTCTATAAGGACATCTAACAAACTAGACAATGAAGTGCTTGAACTTCTTGTAATTTAAGTAGACTTTTATTTTGAAAACAAAAAATAAAAATCATTATTGTTGGTTTTTATTTTTTTGCTCGAAAATAAATAAAAAATAATATTGATTTATATAATTTAACTCAATTTTAATCATTATTATATATGAATATCTCAAAAAAAATAAAAACAATCTCGGAAATGGATTGATTATCCAACAAGGATTCACACGATATTATCCATTTTTTCTAAGTAGATTCTAAGTGGTTGATTTTTTAACTTAAAAATTGTCCCGATACTCATTACTTACGGTCCCTGATCTTAAGAAAAAACAAATTAACAATTAAATATTTATTGCTGAACTCTTTTAAGCTTATTTTTCGCGTATTTTAGTATTTCAGTATAATCTAGTATATTTTCCTGAGCCGCCTGATATTTTGCATCGCCTTAAGAACGGTCACACTCACCAACATCACAACTCCGGATTTTCTGTGTGTTTTTCCAGAAATACCCAAAATTGCAAGTTAAATTATTTGCTTTTCTGCCGAAAATAGCGTACAATTGCATGCGGGTGCACAAATCAGCAAGTGTAAGTATGAAAAGGGGCTGAAAGCCGAGGCGGCTGCTGCAAAACATGACCAGAGCGAAAGAAAGCTTGCTACACGGAAGGACGGGCACAATGTGGCACACATTCGCACACAAACAATAACAGATTGCGCCCGCTCGTTAGGGGAAAACATAACAAAAAATGGTGGCAAAGTTGTGTTTTAGTTCGCCAAGCTCGTTGTCTGATATTACCGGCATCCTATCCAAAGATTATTCGTGGCGGATGTCCACAAGGAGGACGTGACTGGCGACAGGAGTCGCCTCTTTCTCAACACGCATGCACCACCCTGGTGCACAGTGCTGGTGGACTCATTAGTTGTCACAGACATCGTTTATATATCACCCTTTCGGGGTTTCTCTCAACTTTCAGCTTTTTTTGGACTTAAAAACTGGGCAAAACTTTTTGGCGCGCTGATAACAATATTCTTATTTGCCTTTCCAGACATTGTGAGGAAACCGGATCGCAGCCCAGCAGACGGAGTTTAATGCCCCACCCACAGGCATGGCGGTCAAGGTGCAATTCGAGATTGGCCACACGTCGAGGCTGCGCAGCAAGAAGACACCGCATCCGCAGGCCTTTACGCACGACTGGGAGATCTACGTGAAGGGCGTGAACCAGGCGGACATAAGCAATTTTGTGGACAAGGTGGTCTTTCTCCTGCACGATTCATTTCCTAAGCCCAAGCGCGGTAAGTATTCCTTAAAGCCCGTCATCCCCTTGTTCCTCCGATCATCCTCATTTACGGTTTCATTTTTCAGTTGTCAAGGAACCGCCGTATGCCATACAAGAGTCCGGTTATGCCGGCTTCCTGCTGCCAGTGGAGATTTTTTTCCGCAACAGAGACGAACCGAAACGCATCATGTACCAGTACGACCTGGTGCTGCAGTCCACGGGTCCGCCGCAGCACCACGTACAGGTAAAGACCCACATATTTGAGGCCCCGTCAGAGGAGTTTCGCGCAAAGCTGATGCGCGGCGGCGGAGTTCCTGTTTTTGGAGCCAACATCGGTGCCAGCAGCATCAGTCGAACGCTCTCGCCCAGCGTTGGAAGCGTTGGTGAGACACCGCCCAACAACGAGATAGGTGTTGTGAAGGCAAAAGGCGGTGCCGGCACCATCTCAATGAACGTGGATCTGGGAGCGGGCAAGAAGCACAAGTCGCGCGCAGAGGATCCCGGCAAAAGCAATGCATTTTCTGCCCTCTTTGGCCCACCTATCACAAAGGGCAGTACGGCCGGGAATAGTCAGTCCCTGGTCCCAGTATCCAAGCACTCTCCCGACGCAAAAAATTCGTCGGTTAGCAGCAAGGGTGGCTCACACGATAGCAAGGAAAAGGCTAGCAAGGAACGCGACAAGTCAAGCAGCGGTGATAAGCCCCGGGAAAAGGACAAGAAGGATCGCCATGGCCGTGACAAGGACCGGAAATCAAGCAAGTCCGAAGGCAAACACGAGCGAGACAAGGATAAGCCGAAGAAGGATAAGACACGCGATAAGGAGCGTGAACGTGAGCAAAGCTCAGGCAGCGCATCAGCCTCTGGAGCTCTTTCGGCGGCAACCACTAGTCTCCCGGCGGTAGCTGCAGCTGGTGGTTTGGTAAAGCGTACGGCCAGTCCCAAGCCAGGAAAGCCGACCGAAATGAGTGCACCCAGCCCTAAGAAGGGAGGAGCTTCTGAACAGTCCACAGCTGCAGCGGCACCCACTTCGCGATCCAAAGAACGCGACGAGCACAAGTCTAGTAAGACGGAGTCCAAGGACAAGGAGCGCAGCTCCAGTAAAAAGTCAAAGAAGGATAAAAAGGACAAGGACAAGGAGCGCGATCGGGAGAAGCAACGCGATGAGCACAAAGACAAGCGGCAGCCCAAGGAGGAGCGAGCTGGTCAGAGTGACAGTCCCGCTGTCGGAATTCCACAGCACCCTGCTCAGCACCAGTCCCAAGCAGCCGCTACAGGTAAGGCCACCCCCACCTCCGTGGGCAGTAATAGCAGCAGCAGCATGGCGTCCACCAGCGGCAGGCACAAAGAGGAGGCCATTGGCAAGCATAGCGAAAAGACTGCAGATCCCAAGGCGACAGACAAGGGCACGAGCAATGGTAGTGCGGCAGCAGATACCAAAAAGTCCCACAAGCACAAAAAGAAAGACAAAAGTAAGGACAAGGACAAGGAGCGCAGCGATCGTGACAAGGACAAGGACAAGGAGCGCGATAAGGAGAAACCAAAGGAGAAGGAGAAAGATAAGCAGTCAACGACAGCACCATCAGAGAAGTCATCGGCGGCCGAGCCATCGCCCAAAACAGAGGGAGCCAGTCCGGCCACCGAGGGAGGGATCTCGGACAAGACTGCGTCCAGTGCCAACTCAAGCAGCAGCAGCAAAAAGGACAAGCACAAGAAGTCCAAGGATAAGTCCTCTGGCAAGGATGAGAAGCGTCAACGGGAGCTGGGCGATAAGCAACAGGAGCCCAAGATAGCCGGGAAGCAGGCGCAGCAAGGACATCCGCTGCCTGCCCAGCAAAATAAGGCTCCCAGAAACCTGGATCTCAGTGATGTGGACTCTGCTCAGTCAGCGCCGGATCTGACTGCCACCAGCGCTTTAACCGCAGCGTCGGCAGCTGCGGCCACACTACAGCATTCGGATAGCTCCAACAGCAGCTTTCCGGACCTACCCGCTAAGGGGAGCAATCAAGCGAAGCCAGCGAAGGGCAGTGCAGGGTCCGGAAAGGAGGCAAAGCCCTCTAATAAGGAGCACAAGGCCAAAACCAAGCAGAGTGACAAGAGCACTGACAAGACGGAAAAGCCCAATAAAACGCCGGACGCCAAGTCTGAGAAGTCCGAGAAGGCCGACAAAGAGGAGAAGAAGCGCATTCGGAGGAGCTCACAAAATAGCAACAGCGGCAGTGGCGGTGGTGGAGGAGGAACAGGTGGCTTTATCGAGCCCCCTGTGAAGGCCTCAAAGAAGGAGCAGAACAAAACGCCGCGGGAAAAGTCTAAATCGCCCTCGCTACGCCCTTCCAGGGAGACCAACTCCACGGGTGGTGCAACCAATACAGGATTAGGCTTTCTGCCACCGCCGCCATCATCTTCGCCAAGTAACAATCACGTTGGCGGACCAACTGCAGCTAGCTTAAGCAACAATAATAACAATAACAACACTAACAGCAATAACGCTCATTCGCCGGCTGACCTAACGGCGTCCGGACAACTGCAGTTGCCAACAGAGTATCTGAGTGAGCTGCAGGAGCTGCATCACAAGATCATGACCCTGCAGGACAACGAGGAGTTGCAGCACGTGGTCGAGATGATAGCGGCCACCGGCTGCTATGAGATCACACATAAAACGTTCGACTTTGACCTGTGCAAGCTGGACCGGGTCACCGTGCAGCGGCTCCAGGAGTTTCTCGCCACCTCGGTGTCGTGACACGCCCTGGCCCCCGCGACTACCACTGGCCCGGCGGCTCTCTACAGCTAGACGATGCACACACAAGCACACACACACACACTCACACACAACTCCCTCATGCACATAACCAAATCATTTAGCTTAGTGTTAAAGTTGTAAACCAAAAGCGATATAACCATAACCAGGCTTGAAATACCAGCCCGAATTCCTCCCCATCTCCCCCTAGATCCTAAGTTGTTTGTTAACCCAAAGGGTTGAGCAAAATCCGCAAAATTGACCTTCAGTTTTTGAGACTCATTTGATTTAAGATCACATTTAGATATATATGCGTTTTGGTTTCCTATTCGTTTGTAATTCTTTTTTTTTGTTACTCCACACTACACACTTCCACTCTGTAGACTCTTCATTTTTATATGAATACGCTATTTAATTTATTGAGTATCTTTTTGCGAATAAATTACTTCTTTTGTACGATATTTACGTATGTACACCTCTTTTGTTTTTATCTTAAATCATCTAAAAAGCGCTCAGTATAACAAACGTTGTCTCAAGTATTATATAGTTAACCATCTAAGATACAACTTAAAACCAAAATTAACATTTTTGTGAATGATCCGCGGTCTGGCTAAAGTTAAGGATTAGTGATGAATCCAGGGAAGTCACTCCAGAGTACAGCAGTGTGGAGCGAGTCTGAAAAGCTCGCATCAGCCTTGAAATATATAAGATATCTAAGGTATAAACCAAAGGAATAATATCTAGTTTGCTAAGTCGATTGGTTGGTTGCATATTGTATATACGCGAATACGAATTTACGCAAGCAGTTAATTTTAACCCATATCCCCCCTTCCCGCACCCCTAATGCGTATATACTTATCGTAAACTCCAAGCGAAAATCTTATTACATGCCACAAAAAAGAAAACTAACGAAGAATACAATATTATTATACCCACAATAAGTGCTAAGAAATTGGAATGACCATTTCTTATATTTTATTCACATTACACAAATGGTATTTTTAATGAAACAATACTACAATCGTTGATTAAAGGAACCTACATATATTACAAACTGAGGCAGATCTTTGAACTTAAGAGAGGCAATAATAGTTTTGAGAGCTACGACGACAACACACACACTTGGGAAAAAGACCATAAAATAACAAGCTTACAATCAACATATCATTTTTTTCAAACACTCTGTTCGCACTAATGAAAGCGTTTTATTTTTTAATTCCTACTTGCTGTGTGCATACGGAAATTCCAATGTATGGGCGTTACCTGCACCTTGTTATTTTAAGGTCTTTGTTAGGGGGTTGTGCTAAAATCTATTCGAGTTGTTGATTGCTTAGCAGTTCTCTGGTTTGGACTAGATAGTTTGTGCGCGCGGACTAGTCGCGACAATAGCAATACTTTCGTAACTCCGGATCCCGATCGTATATGCATCGGGCCTGGTTGCCATACTTGTTGACTCGGGATATGTCCGTGAGTTTCGTTGTGGCAGTAAACGTGTGCAAGCTGTAGCTGACACTTGCCTCGAAGAGCCCCTCGCCGGGCTCTGTAACCAGCTGCAGCTGGTACATTTCATCGCGGACCAGCGTCTGGCCTGTCATATCCGCCAGAAAACCGTCCCGGTCACTGTTTGTTTTAAACTGCAGCAACTCTTTATGTGGTTGCAGGCGCAGGGCCCAATTGACGCGAAGTACCTAAGGGAAGAGTTAGCAATATACGATCATAAAAATAAAGAAAATAATGGAGAATGGCTATCACGTCTTAATAAATGTGTACATATATCGAAAGAAGACCGGTCTGATATACCGACTAAAATGTAGCTCCCGGTATCATTTCAAAAATATCGTAAAAATCAAAAAAAACCTCTCTCGACTTTCGCGATACATTATCGATCTTTACATTTTCTGCCTTAGAAATCAAACAAAATTTGTTACCTTTAAGGAAGCACAGAGCTGACGTTGCTCCACAGTGGCCGTATTGATGGCATCCACAATGCTCTGGGCAGCCTTGAGAATGATCCCCATGTGTTGGGTGTCGTTTAGTTGCAGCGGCAGCCAGTTAAGGCAGGCACACCAGTGTGGCTCTATGTAGGCATCGGCACATGAGCGATTGCTCGGAATGGGGTCCAGGAGCGACATGGCGCGTCCACGAGCCAGCTCTGAGATATGTATCACCGGATGGCTTTGCTCGAGTTCTGCTCTAATGTCGTTTCTCTCGCCCAACTGATCATCATCTCCGCCGGCGGTTTGCAACTCTATAGAGTAGGAATAAATGAAACATTCAAAGAGGTCCTTAATTGTCCTTCTTACTTATAATGTGCTCCAGAGTTGCGTGTATATCAAATGGAGTGGTAAGGTGCTCTTCGTTGGCCAGGAAATTTTTATACTCCTGCGGAAATCGCTTCTTAAACGATTCAGGAAATGCGAAGCTGAAGAAAGGCAGTCGCTCCTCTTGTTTGCCCTGCAAAGTTGCGCGAACCTCAGCGAAACGATTACCGTGATCGGCCATCATGATCAGAATGGTGTCGTCGAGTAGCGATCGCTCCTTGAGCGCCACCAGCCAATCGTGAACATCATCATCGGCGGCACCGATCAGATTAATGGAGTCGTGCGAGAGCCCGCCGTGGAAGCTGAACACAAAGCGTGGGGCATCCCGATATTTCAGCATGAACTGCCAAAAGAAAATAATTAATTTATAAAGAACAGATGAGAATTCCTTTGAAATACTTACATTTTTGGTGTACTCTAGCATGGTGACATGGTCCGGCTGGTGGCCAATGCAGTTGGGTTGGCTCTCGGCGGCCATATGTTCCGCCTGGACGTAGTAGGTGCGCAGGTAATGGTCCACGGGCTGGGTCTCGAAGCCGTTCATGCGATAGGTGAAGGTGCCCACATTGGGCAGATCCTCATTGAACGAGGTCATGTATCCAAGGCGGGCAAAGTCCTGCCAAATCATGGGATATGAGTCCACGCTGCCCGCACCCGACAGTCGCTTTCTCGTCTCCGGTAGCTCCAGTTCGGTGTAACCTGTAAGCAGCGGCACTAATGCCTGTGGCGTGCCGTCACCCACGATATTGTAGCCCTTGAGGACAGTGGCACCCAATTGCTTCGTGAGATACTCATACGTCCGGGGTAGCTTCCGGATGAAGGCATTTCGGCTCAGGGAATCAAAGCCGAACATAAGGACGTTGTAGAAGGACGCCGTGGGCACTTCCTGTTGCATTTGTTGCTGAGCCTGGGCGACAGCTTCAGGGGGTAGAACGGCCAAATTCGGTGAGAAATTCGCGGACGAGGGACGAGGCACTGCGTCACGGATGCCGTGGGCCATGCCAAACCAACTGAGAGAGGAAAATAAAAATGTTTACAATACCTAATAATGCCATAGAAGATGCAATATCACCTCTCGCCGCTGGAGGAGCGGCAGGCCACCTTAACAAAGTCACTGGCCTGCAGGACATAGGGCTCTTTCAAGCGCAGCGTCCTCCCGAAGCGCACCTTGTAGTCGGACTTGCGAATAATATCCGTGTAGGAGCAGGTCACGTCTTCGTGGCTCGCCGCAATCTCCGGCCGGACAAAACATATGGATTTCTGTTGAAACAAGGAATGTGAGCAAAGTGGTTTCCAGCCTTCCTTCTCTCCCTCCCCTCACCTACCTCGCACATCACCCAATCCAGTCCCTCGCCACAGTTTATACGCTCCACGGGCTTGTAGAACCTCATAATGTCCGGATTGTCCAGGGGCAGATGTGGATGCCGGCACTGACCCTGATTCACCACCGACCGTATAGACCGCTCGATAATGTCTCTTTATCATTAATAAGTAAGCAAATGGGCAACGCAACGAAGCTTATCAATATCCAAACACACTCACGATACAGACCTACATACATACATTTTAATATTTTTATCCACATCCTGCTCGTCGTTCATTACGTAGAAGGTAATCATCAAACCGACCACAAAGCATCCTAGTCCGATTTTTTGCACTGTTCCTCGGCGCAGAACCCGCATTTTGAATTATTTATAAGCAGCAGGAGCAAGCTTGCAAATAACCTGTGACTGCACGCGCTTCGGATTAACTCGCTAATCCGTGCACATTAACTATTTGGCCAATTTCGGGGATGCAGCCGTTCTGCGCTCTCTTAATCCTAGGTGTGTATACTAATTACAGTTTATTGTTTATACGGCACATCATAAACTAAATTAAACAAAACGAACAACCTAGCCGCTCAGCTGGCGGTAGAACTGCAAAAACAGCGATATTTTTATCGATGTAATCGATATATAGATAGTTCATTTACCATTTTTTTTTAAAACGCATTCCAAAATTTATGGGTAAATATTTATATTATTTAATTTTAAATTCAAAATGTTATTTTCTATTTATAGGGCTGGAACTTTTAAGATAATTGCAAAGCAATTGATTTTTTTTTTCTAAAGCAAAAACACCTCTTAAGGGGAACTATGGTGAATTTTGTGACTAATAATGGTTATATTTAGTCAACAATAATTTACAAATGGATAATTATTTTGTTTTCTAGTTGTCACACTGCTCTTAAATTATATTATACATTGTTTTATTTTTGCTAAAAATATTATGAATAAAATCAACGCCATAAAGGCGACATTTGCGACCTTATTTAGTATTTATATTCTTGAGCAGCATCAACAGCCAAGTCGATCTAGCCATGTCCATTTCTACACAAAATATCTCTAAAATAAATTTAAATTAAAAAAAAAAGATATAAAAGAATGGAAACACGAACGTATTAATATTGTTAATAATTTGTTTAAGTCAACTTACGACATTTTAAACTTACTGGCACAGAAAATATATTTATCAGTGTCTCCGAACATTCCCAAGACTTAGTCCAAAGCTCATTTATTGACTTTTAAAATCATTTAGCGAGCAATTTACAGAAATTACCATGCGCCAAACTATCCGGCTTTGTCTTAGAAAAACAACATTTTCGAAGGCTTTATTTTGTGAAATCCAATTATGTTTAAATCTTTTATTTCTATAATAGCATCATTCTTTTTTTACGAACTTCATTTACCATACAATGAAGCTGTAATAAAAACATTATATGGGATATTAAAACATAAGCGGTTATGTCGACTTTAATTTAAACAATATAAATGATTACATTATATTAACATATGAAAGTGTTAACTAGAAAAGTCTGTAAGCTGTTGTTATGAACGATTCTATTGGTGTAAACCCAACTAAAAAGATTTATATATTATAACGAATGATACACGGCTAAATGAAAAGTGTAAACTATAAATCCAAGTGTTTCTTACAATTATCTAAATTTCGGAGAAACGTTTCGAAAAGCAAACTTATTGTTTAATCGTGATGGGGCGTGAAACTAATCAAAGGCACCACCTAACTCCACTTCCGACCACACCAAGTCGATGTTATGACCTCTTTTATGCTGACTTAAGCTTACTTACACTTATCGATTGGGCCCATTTCCCAATAGCTCATCATCATCATCGGGTTCATCATAGAAGCTGTGGTCCATCATGCTGCTATCTCCACTTTCCATCTTCATAAAGCTCATGTTCTCCAAGTTCCTGAGCTCGGCCTCCAGTTCTTCGCGCCGGCATTCTATGAAGATGTCGGCATCATTTTTGCTTTTACTAAGCAATTTCTCCGTTATCGCAGAGTGCGCTTTTGGCCGATAGAAGAGATGGGGTTTAGTTATGGTTCTAATATTATTTTTGGAATATGTCATGGTGGCTTCCCAGCTCTTGAAGTCCTTCAGCCGGGCCATTTTGTATTCCAATCTTCGGATCTCGAATTGCTTCTGTTTCCTATTCAAGAACAGCGATTCGCGCTCTTTCCTGAGTTGAGCCCTTTCCTGGAGCTCCTGCTTCTCCACTTTCTTCTCTATCTCGGCCTTTTTGTCCTCCTTGCTCTTCAGCCGCGACTCCTCCTGGCAGAACTTCTGCAATGTGCCCAGCAGCGATCCGAACATCCGGCGATTTCGTGCTCGCGACTCGGAATCTGTTCCCTGCGCCTCAACCACCTCCTTTTTGGATGGCAGTTCCCGAATGACCCGAGAGTTTATCCGCGGTGGGCGACCATCGTTCTCCTCGATGGGAAACCGGGGCGTCGCCGACTTGGAGTCGTAGATACGACGCTTGTTGTTGAAGGGGCCGTTCCCGGGAGCGTTCCGCATGAACTGTCTGTTGTCGCCGCCGTTGCTGTCATTGTTGTTGTTGTTCTTCTTTCCATCCTGGTTGTATTTGTACTTGTCCGTCCTAAAGCGGCAACGGAAATACCATTAGTTTGATAAACAATTCCCAATTGGGAGCAGTACCTCTGCTGGCCATGGGGGGCATCCTTCGTATGGACATGGACGCGGCCAGATATGCGGCGAATATTCTCATTCAGGATAACCAGGGACTGCTTGGCGTTGTTTAGCTTTTTCTCCAAGTCATCAACAGTCGAAAGACCCGAGTCATTAACCATTATTCCCAAGTAATTCGTCGGCTTCTATTTAAATCTTAATTTGCACACCGATTTTCATGAAAGAATTAAAAAAAAGTTTGTTCGAGATGGCATTTGACAAATAATACTGGTTCGATTAAACTGATTCCAAAAGGTGGTATTTTTCTTGGTGGCTGCTAGTTCGTTGGGCTGTGTTGCCAACACAGCTATTTTAGAGTCAGATCTAGCAATTTTGCAAGAGTCTAGAACTGGAAACCTTTAAATTTTGCAGGAGCGCGGAAATTTTGCTTTCTTACAAAATCAATTGGCCTTCTTTAGCTATTTTAAATAATTTAATGGTCTTAAAATAATCCTATACAAGTTGCAAAGGACATTCAGAAACTGTAATAATAATATATAACAATATAATCTGGCATTCAACGGATGAAAAGGGGCTTGAAGGCTCTCTGAAAAGGCTGCTCACTTTGAGGTCCTGGTGGTAGTTACAAATACAAGGAATATTACCGTATTTAATCTGAAGCCTAAGGATTAGTATATTTTGTTTCTTTCGGAAATAATTTAAATAATAATAATAAATTCTATGTTTTATCTAAATACGTAATGTTTTTATCGCAGAGGTTAAGAAAGGTTGGCAACTTTTAAAGAAACCTCTTTTATAAATATGTGTAAATTAGTAATCTTTTAGCACTGCTTCATTTCCGACCCTATAAATAATATATATTTTTACTCAGCATTAAACGCGGAATATTTCTAGTGATGCCCGCCAAAAATAAAAACAAGTATCAATAGTTTGCCAAAATTTTTTTATTTTAAATTCAGTATGAAGTTTTGTTAAAGATATAAAAAAATAATACAGAAAAGTTTTTCGAATTGAAATTAAGGCTTTTTTGGCTGATTTATGATCAATTTGATACTGCAAGGGTATACAAAACTTCGGTTCCCCGAATTTAGCATTCTTTCTTGTTTAAAATATATAAAAAAAAGGCTTGTTCTATATTGCATTTAAATTACTTATTCTTTTCTTTGATTCAGTTGTTTCTAACATCTAACGGACCTCTTAAGTTTATTCCAAGTTAAATATTTTAACTAATAGATCTCCAATTCTTTATTAACTTGTATATACCAAGAGTTTACCATTTGAGTTTGGATTATTTCTCATTACTGACCCACCCTGCCGCCCCGAAAACTCTCGGGATATGTGTACTCGCAATTGAAATGAAACTAGATACATTGGGCGGACTCCGACTGCGACTCCGACCGTTTTAGTTTCTTTGTCCGGCAAAAAGGATAAGACGTTACGTTCATCTGTGCGAGAGGAGAAGTCGAGAGAATAGGTGCATAAACGGCAGCTGTCCGCCCGGAGAGCTTTCACTGTATATGTACGGGTACATTATAAGGTCGGACTTGCACGTCTCTGCTGTGCCGTCTAAGCTTGTTATTAAAATAAAATACCCTCGGCGTCT
>VNJR01009646.1:0-36640 GCA_008042585.1 Drosophila punjabiensis
ACGGTCGTGAAATTTTCAGAAAAAAAATTATAGCTTTGTCAGCTTTCAACATAATTTCTTCTACTTTGAGATACTAGTATTTCATATTTTTTCAGAATTTTGTTGTAAATTTCATTAGAATCGGACGACTATATCATATAGCTGCCATACAAACGATAGGTAAACGTGGAGAAAAATTACATTTTAGTTTACATGTAAAAATGTGAAAAAATGTAAAAAAAATGTAAAACTGTAAAAATTGTATGAATATGAAAGTAGTTCATATTATATTATATTGGGATAGATTATAATTTATACAATTGGAATCTGCAAGGGTATACGAACTTCGGCGTGCCGAAGTTAGCTTCCTTTCTTGTTGCCTATGATATTCTTTATTGTGTTTCCAATTCTGTTCGAAATTGGATGTTTTTTGGAAGGGACCAGTTTTTTTTTGACCACGCCGCCGTATCCACTCTTCTTTCCATTATCGCAGACAGACTTCTCTCATTGGCCGTTGGAAATCCATTTCTCCACGTCGACGGGGCAAAAAGGAGAAACAATTAAAACGAAAATCAAGGAGATCGCGGCGAGGAAAATAACGGCGGAGAAAAGTGTTAGTAAAATGTTAGTGGAACAGCTCCAAAGCGAAAGTCGGGCCCTTATTTATTATTAATACTTATATATACTTATATTTTCATTTAATATATATTTTAGTTTTAACTCTTATTTTATTTAGTTTTTAGCTCTCTTTCCACCACTGTGCCGCTGTCGAAGCCTTTTTGGCTGCGAGTCAAGGCATTTTGGATGCATAAATCAAACATTTATATGCGGCGCAGCTTCGGCATTGCCTCGCCTTGCCCTTGCCCAAAAGCAGCCCCACCCAGCTCCACCTCTTCGCCGCACTATCCCCACTCCCCTTAGCCCCGTATTCCCTCTCTCTCCCTCCTGGACAATCACACATGTGCAGTGCTTGCAGGAGACGGCACTTGAATGTGATTACGCAGCAAGAGATGGTCCAGGGGTCGGCGGTGGGGTACGGGACGGGGACAGAGACTCGAGACTGCCAGACTCGTACTCAGACTGGCCCCAGTAAGAAGGCCCCCCCACCTTCCGCCAATATCTGAGTCATGGCCCGGGCATCAAAGGCGTCTCCGACTCCGCGGCATGCCGCTGCAAAATGAAGACGATTACGATAACTGTGATGGCACTGGGAGAAAGTTTTAAGCAATTTGATACTATTTTATATATTTATTTTTATGTTTTTTTACAAGAAAACTATATTATCATTTAACATTACCCTGAAGGGTTCAGATTGAAACATGATTTAAATCTTCTTTCTGACGTACGAAACATTATAATCAAAATAAAGTGTTTATCATCAGTGTGTTTTATTCTGGAATTGCTTGCTGGAATTTCCAACTAAAATAACACAATACCATTACTTATAATTGTGTAAAATAATTGCATATTAAAAACAACCATTAAAAATAAAAAAAATCGTAAATTAACTTTTTCTTTAAGTATTTTCTGTTATTCAAGAGTTTAAGATAGTAAATTAATAACTTTATCTTATAAATTTCATTAAAAACCAATAACAGATCCTTAAATATTTTCTTAAGTGTGGATCTCTGGAAGACGAAGGGATTGAGAAATGGGAAATGAGTGTGGGGACCTCGACTGCAATGATGGATATTATTCCTAAGGCGAAAAGTCTTTGCCCAGCGGTGCTTTGCGACACCAAAGCGATTTGCGCTTTGATTGATTGCTTCATTGCGCTGCTGCCTTGCTGCATGCAACATGATGCCAGCGCAGGATTTTGGCAAAGGATCTTTTCTCCGCCCATTTATTTTCGCTAACTCTTGCTTTGAAGAGGTCAAATAGGATTTCACAATGATAACTATATTTTAAAGAATATATATGATAGAGGATGTAATAAACTTATACATATATGTTTCTTAGTTGAATAAACAAACATTTTCTATATACAATAAATCAATAAAAGTATCAGATAACATTCATTGTGTATTAATTATTTTATAGGCAGTAATAAAAGGATAAACTAACTTTAAGGACATAAGAACTTCGACTTCCCCTCTTGGAATATTTTCAGCGTGCTACAAAAATAATTGTCCTCCCCTCTGAAGCCTTACACTGATTATCTCAGTAAGATAAACTCACAAGAATCACACTGCTTTGACATGTTTAAAAAACAATATTCATAAACAAAACGTTCATTAACTCGACCACGTTCTCCGGCAGAATATCTGGTAACAAGGATCTAAGTTATGGCCACCATTAGAGTAATGCCGGCCTGCCCTCATCCTTAAATAGCAAATATTCCAGGACGGGAAACAAAGTTGCAGCGGCATCGAAATTGAAGATGCGACAAATAGCCCTGGCTCCACCCCAGTCTGTTGCGGCTAAATTGAAATCAGGGCAGAACTTATAATTTGGAAGCCATCCAAGAGAATCTTTTTCCCTCAAAATAGAAAATAATAGAAGCGTTTTCCCCACCGACTGACTGACAGACTAACTGTCTGTCTTATTGGGTGACTAACAAAAAAAAAGAACCGCAAGCAAAATGCGCCAAAATAATACGGAAAAAATACATAGTTTTTCTCCTTCTCCCCATCTTTTTCTCCCTTCCTTTTTTTTTAGTTTGTTCTGGCTTGGCACAAATTTATTTTTTACTTAAAACTTTCTGTTGTAAGCATTGAGAAATGGCAAAACAAACTTTTTGGCTTTTCAGCAGAATAAATAAAAAACGAATTTTTTTGTTGGTTATTTTGTTGGTTTTTCTCTTGTGGCAAAAGTATCGAATTGATTTCAATAGAAAGAAGTTTAGAATTTTCAAATGCAAACGGCTAATTTATGCACAAGTTCCGCCTTCTCAGCTTATTTGACTTCGTTGGAGGATTTTTTCCTTAATTTATATACTTTGCTTCCTTTTTTCGAAGAGGACATAATAAATGGCAAAGGGTCCTTTCTTAACAGAAGGAAGTAATCGATGATTCATACAAAAGGAATTTCAAATAACTAATAAAAATAATCAGGAAACGAAAAATATATTTTAACAAACAGAATAAAAACTATTTAATAATCTTTAAAAAAACATTTAATACATTTTAAAGAAATATCAGCTAGCGTAACATTTAATCCAGTGTTGTTTTTTCTTTTTTGTTGCTGTCAAAATCCCTTGTATTAAGCCGTCGTAAGTATAATTTATATATTGGTTTAAATTTATTGTTTTGAAAATCAAATTATTTGCCAAAAACTTGAGTCAACAACCAAAAACGATCCCACAAAGGGGGTCGAAGGCAAAGACCAGTTTGGCTGCAGGCTGCAGGCAAAAAACATGAGACAATATTTTAATAGTTTAAAGCAAAACAATAAATAAACTAAAATCAATTGAGCGGTGGAATGGGGGGAGCCGGGGGATGAGAGGATATTGCTGACAAAACAAAAGGCAAACAGCCCTAGAGCGCAAATAATACGACATGTAAAACTATGAAAACGAAAACAATAAATGCATGCGAGTGGAGTAGTTGCAATAAAATCGTTTGTTTCCGGCTACTGGAATTTATTCTCGTTCGAACAACAAACACAGAAGGCCGAAACTGCAAATCGGCAAAAGCAAAGTGCAAACATGGTACTTGTGATACCTGGTAATCGGGGAATAGAGAGGTATATTGCGGTGAGGAAAGGTTTGTAACAGGAATGTTTTTGGATGTAAACTTTAGTCTTAGAGGTTTCTCTTAAGTGAGTTAACAAAAATAAATAAAATAAATAAATAATAATAATAAATTACTAAATTACTAACAAGTGAACATGAGAACAAGTTACTTTCCAAATGTTCCTTTTTAGTTCACTTGTTCATTTTTGCTTCTTTTTATTTTTGCTTAAAAGCAGGAAAGCCATAATTTCTTCTTAAGCTTAAATTAACAAGTGAGGAATAATGAACAAATAAGAAAAAGAAAAATAAGCAAAAATGAACAAGTGAACACGTGAACAAGTTACGTTCCAATTGTATCATTTTGTTCTCTTGTTCATTTTTGCTAATATGTCTTTTGCTTATTTCATTTTTCCTGACTTTTTAAATTGAGCCTAATAAGAAATTATGGCTTTTCTCCATATTTTTTTAGTTGCTTTTTTTTGCCTTATTTTTATACTTGAAGTATGAGAATAAAAATAGATATAAATCGTAAACTTTTATGACACGTATGGTGTTTTTGCTGAGTTGCTAATGAGCAGGGATCAATAGTGTATTCATGAACAATGAATAAGTGAACAACTGAGCTTAGAATAGTGAACAAGTAAGCAAAATTGGCTAGTAAACCTTAAAAAACAAAATTAAAAAGTTTTTCCTTCCGCCTTTTTAGCGACTACAATTTTTATTTATTTATTACCAAAATAGTAAATATCTGCCAATATAAGCCAACCCTTACCTCTAACCAAATCAGGAGAGTTTTTTTTTTTACGATTTTACAACGTTTCAAGACATTTGTCTATAGTTTAACTCCACGATCATAGTTTTCCACCTTTAATAACTTAAAGGACAAGGTATTTTATGATCCATACACTAGTTCCCGTTGCTTTCTTGTTTTTGTTGTCTCTCGAAGCTTGACTATTTGCTAAAGTCATTGCGGTGTTTGCCAGCCACACCCACTGCACACTCTCCTTAATGCACAAGCCACCCCCACCACCCACTGGAAGTCCCCGGAGTCGGGTGCAATATACATTCATATAGAATGAAGCTCCAGCACAATGCCAAAGGCGACACGAGCAACAACAACAACAACAACAACAATTTCAGTAATAATATTCACATTTATGGATTTGTAAGTGGTTCCGCATGACTAACCCAGCATCCTGAATCCCCGACCGAGGACGCTCTCTCTCCTTGCGGACTGTTTGCATTGTGCAAGGCATCAAGGTTTCAATAAGGTTCACTCTAATTCGAGTCCTCACTTTTCAATTGTTTTATTGCTGCGGTAAGTGGGGCAGGAGATCTGGAGGCTTATAAATTCATAAGTCACTCACAGATCAGATTATGAGGGGTTTAATTTGAGGACTCTGAAGTGGGAGTATCTGTTAGTTAGTTCCTGTTATATTTTCAGAGGAAGAGTATTTAGTTGTGTGACATTTAATATTACATACATATGACATTTAATATTAATATTAATTAATATTATTTATTTCTAATATTTAAGATTAAATGTATTCTACAAAACTAGAGAATAACGTTTCCTCCAATAAATAATTTTTTAGTGGAAAGTGGTAGCTTTCTTTTGGTTATTGAATATGGTGAAAATTATGTACTAATTTACTGAAGTTGTTTATATTTAATATGGTATTTAATTTACAAATTTTATTTAATTTACTATCCATGGAAAAGCTTTAAATTTCAGTGAATTATTTACTGCTTATTCAGTACCATACAGCTTAAAGGTCCCGTTTCCAATAGAGCCATTTTCCACTTCCTGTACAACATTTTCCAGCGAATAAACAGACTTTGGAAAAAATGGTAACCAAAGAATTTATGTGGCGAAATAATTAATTCTGTCAGCAAGAATGCGCTGCAGCAGAAATTGACAGAATGAATGAATAAATAAAGCGACCGGAGAGTGCACAGGCTTGGAATCGCTTTTCGATTATGTTAATTTCCCACTGCCATTGCCCAAGACGAGGAGCAACATGGGGATGTCCGTGTGGATTGCGATTTGTATTCGTATTCGGATTCGGATTCGGATTTGGATTGGGAGCGAGTGTGGCACACATGCCGGCAATATGTCCAATGGCGCGTTGGGAATAAATCCAAATCATGCGATCCAATGATCACATTGTGCCGCAACTTGAGTTATGGCGATGGCACAAACACAAACACACACTCGAACATACACACACACACACACTTAAACAGTCACACACTCAAATAAATAAACAAACAAACAGGAGCAAATGAATAAACAACTTCGATGCCTGATGATGGCAAATAAATTGCAGATGTGAACACGACAAATATTCAACGGAAAAACAAATATTTTGTTCTAAAAGGTTTGTGGAATACATTTTAAATTATTTTATACTTTAGTTTCTTAAAAAGTCTAGCCAAAGTATTTACTTTCTTATGACTTTATGGCTATATATCCCCTTCTAGCCTTCTATCTATAAGTCTTTGCTATTTCTTCCCTGACCAATCTTGCAGATCCCCCAACCGCGGGGCACTGTCTCAGTCTGCTTAAATGGATGTCAAGCATTTCGGGCACTGGCATCGAGACAGAAGATTATAATATTTTCCTTTATTTTGTTTTATTTGTATTTTTTATTTCTTTTTCTGACTTGCTTATTTCTGTCTCCAATTTGAATTACGTAGTCGACTCGTATGTGCGTCTTGCAATTTTGAATGCTATTTGTTTTATATGCCGCAGATTTTTTTCTTCCAAGTGAAATACGTTTTAATTTATGACTTGGTCCCCGGGCACATTATTCGCATGAAACTCGTGAGTTCTACATGCACTTGGCAGGCATCAGACAGGATATGTATGGAGAATTCTTGAGCACCAAGGCGGGGTCTCTTTTTCTCGGTTTTTTTTTTTGGCAGGGGAACAGCTTGACATTTTTTTATACTCGGGTACTAAAGGGTACAAAGGGTATTATTACTTTGGGAAGACAGAAAGAGGTATATCAATAATAATTTAATAAATATAATAGTAATACGTTTCAGCATCGCAAGCGGTGTTGATTTACCCAAGTTCCTTTGTAAAAAATATAAAATAATAACTTTTTAATTATTTTCCCTTTTTAAGTCGATCCTGAAAAAATAAAAGCTAAATCATAATTGAAATAAAAACGATTAGTTGATATATAATCGATTTATTTCCAGCTCTAGCTTACAGTTCAATATCGATAATATCGACACCGAATAGTTATCTTTATCGTTTCTTTAATCCCTGATCAAGAATCAAATATATTTGCCCAAGAATGGGTAAAATTGCGTAATGCTTTCCATACTGATCCCAATATATTACACAATAAATAAATAATAGAATTTAACCAGGTCTAATTGTTTTTTTTTTATATATATATTTTTATATTTTTATTTTAAGAATTAACATTATACCAACACCATAAAGTGGTTTATTTATCGAATCTACAGACTCCAACAGCAAAACGAATTAAATCATTAAGCCCAAACATTTCGATCCTCCTTGCTGGCGCTAATTAATGTTCAACCGGGGAGTTAAGGATAGTGTGAGTCATTGACCAATATTGCGCCACTTGAGCCGGGGCGATACCCGGGCCGAATCTGAATTGCTTTTCACCATAAATTGCAAACGAAATCGAAGGGAAACCGTGAACATCGTAAACAACATTTGCAGTTTTCCTTTCCCCGATTCTTTCTTTCTTTCTTTCTATTTTCCTCCTGCTTTCCTTCGCTGAGGCAATTTGTAATTTTCCGTATTTCATTCGCATACACTTCATTAACATCGTTTGGGGGAAGAGTTGCCTTCGGTCGGAGGTGGCTGCATCATTAGAGCCGAGCCGGGTCCTTTGGAAATTTACGTCCCTTTTGGCAGAGACCATCTCTCTCTAATTCCTTCAAGGAGTCCGCCATGTGTGGGGCAGGAGCAGGGGGAAGGCCCTTCTCTTGGCCCTTTTTTGGCCGGGCTTCCGTTCGCTTTTGCTTCGGTCGCATCAGCGACAAGCGACACAAAAAGTCCTTGGCCAATGACAGCGCCAGGAGTCCGCAGAAGGAGCTGGCTCACAGGCTCACAGGCTCTGGCTCAGTGGCAGGCTGAGACAGGAAAATGTTTTTTCACGATAAAAATGATGGATGACATCATAAATAACGTTGGAGTGCGCCCAAACAGAGGGTTTCCAGTGGTTGTTTATTTCGATATAAATGAAATTCCTCTTTCTTTCTTTTCTCCTCTTATTTTTTTTCGGCCAGAGAGAAGAAAAAGAAAACTTTCTGGCCCAAAAATATACCAAAAATATATATATATTCCTCTTTTATTTTTTTTCTTTGGCATAGATGGGGGCCGAACCAATGCAAATGGCGAACTTTCGATACCCTCCCCCGGGCTGGGAGATCAATGGAAGATGGATATCTTCGGGGGTTGATTGGGGGGGGTGGCTGGCTGGCTTGTAATCACATTTCACGTTTCCATACTCGGCGGCACTCGTATGCCTCGTCGATGTTTCCCGTCATAAATATCGAAAATTATTATTAATGTTCTGCAAAATACATATATAAGTATAATTTTTGTTCCTCTGCGGAGCCTGAAGTCATGATGTTGTTGTCCTGGCATCGATGCTTGGGTCTTTATAAGTTTTTTTGGCAAAGAAGACAATGGGCTGAACTTGGGATATTTGTAAGAAAAATATTAAGAAGGTTGTAAATAAAATTAAGGAGAATGAATATATATATATAATATATAAATGGTTTACACTTGGCTTTAAATAAAATAATTAGAATACTTCGCGAGATAAATAATTCTACCATTTAGTCCTAACTACTTTCTTATTTATTATTATTTATTCGTTCTGCGAATATGTTTACAATGTATCTACATAAAATTTAAATAAATAAATATATATTTTAATTAATCTTAACTCCTTTTGTGGGCCATTGTACATCACTCCAGTGAAGGACAGTCTCGAGCTTAGAAGATTGTATGAAAGTGAAAGCTTGCCAAGGCTCTCTCTGTGTGTGTGTATTGGTTTTGGGTGCGGGTGTGTGGTTGCGCTTTAATGATATCCTTATAGCCTGCTAAATTTATGGCAAAGCCGCATAAATTTAGACGATTTTTTTCACGCTTTCACTACACAAGGCACAAACCTTATCGCATTCTTATTTTAATGGATTTTTTATCTGCTGCTGCCTCTTTTGCCGCCTCGACTGCTGCTGCTGCTGCTGCTGCTGATGATGTTGCCTCAGTTTCCTCTCGAGGACATCAGAGGACTTTGAGGAGGCGGGCCAAAAAACATTTTTCATTTCATTTAACTGTAAGCTGATGCAGGCAAATGGGATTTAATAAGCCAACATTTATTTAAGACATTATTGATGGCGGTTTATTTATCAAGCGGCCGAGAGAGACTCTAGGAGCCAGAAGCACATCCTAGCCTAGGGTTAGTGGCTATATTAATGCCAGCCCGGCTACCGTCTGCCGCTGCCGCCGCCTCCTTATGCGGCGAAGCTCAAAAGGATTAAGTCAACACTGGCCGAGGGTGGAATGGGACAAAGGACAAGCCCGAAAAGATTCACAGCCGTCGCACAATGCAAAAGCTGCCTTCATATGCTTCCCTACCGCCACCCACTTACCCCCTGCTCCTAGTAGCAGTCCTGCGATTATTCAAAATGCAAGTCACAAAGTCGAGTGTGTGTTTGTGTGAGTCCCTCTGCAGCTGTGTGAGTGTACGAAAATCCCTGCAGCCATGTTGGCGTCAAAATTGTTTACACTGAGCCAAATAAAATGAGGTCTTAGGAAGTAAAATGTTATTTTAAATAACTAACTAATATAATTTTAATTTAAATAACTAATTAAAAATCGAACTGAAATAGTATATTTAATATTTTTTTTAAGCTCATTTTAGTGTTGATAAACCTAGAAATATATTTATTGTGTTGGCTTACCCGTGAAATTTACTGGAATTTTGGTATTATCCAAAACACACGTTTTATACAAATATAAAAGAAATATTTAATAATAAATATCTAATAAATCAGCTTAAGGCCTACAGCTCCTATAGCTAATCAAAAATTTCACGTAAATTTAATTACGAGTTAATTTCTTAATAATAATAATCAACATGTTGAATAAATAATTATAAGCAACAACAAAATATAATTTTTAACCTCGAAAACTCTCCTCGAGTTTCCAAAGCACAAACTAAATTTATTTAAATATCATTACACAAGCTTAGTTACAAATTTTTGCGATGAAATGTCAGAAATTCTTAAGTCTGGACTCTGTGAAACGGTCGTTAAATTAGGTAAAAAGTTTAATAGTAGGAAAATATTCACTGACGTAATCGATAGTTGAAAATCGATTGAAACTCATCCTGACAGTTATTGCTATAAGTGACCATGGCACATAGTCGCGTATTAAGTATATAAAATCGAGTTATAAAAAACCCTTTACAATAAAAATACATTTGAAGAATCTGGTTGCTCTTACACACTTTTATTTTTGCCAGTGTAGCTTCACTTTGGGTGTCATGCCTTTGGCTTTAGATTTCGGTGGCGCGCGAACTGTAGGTCCTTTGCTCCTATCCTCCTCCCTCCTCCTGGCCATTTATGCCGCTGTTGCCGCTGGCTGCAATTGCCGCATGTAAATTCTTAAAGTAGTACTTAGCGCTATTATTTATTATATTCCAACACTTTCAACACCTCTCAACAAGTAAGCGAGGGGAGTCGGGGCTCCGGGAGCTCTGAGCTGTGAGCTCTCAGTTTGGGAGTTGGTTTTAGCTGCGATGCTGCCTGCACTCGGCCCATTGTTGCATTCTGCTGTTGCTGCTGTAGTTGCAATGTTGCTGCTGTTGCTGCTGTTGCTGCTGCTGTTGCTGCTGCTGCTGCTGCTGCTGCTGCTCTCCTCGATGTTGTTGTGTAGAAATGAAATTTATGAATATTGCATGGTAATAAAGCGAAGGATTCCATTACGACCGACTCATGAGATCCCCCTACACCCAAGTGCACACACGAGCGTGTGTGAATTGTTTGCGCTCTCGAGTCCATTAAAGACTCTAGCGTGGCTGTGCTTTCTAGGGTTAAAGAAGAAAAAATGTTAAGAGGGAAATTTAAAAAGAAAGGTATAAATTTGGCAGTAATTGTGGGCCTTAATAGCCTATATTTTGGATGAAACATACATG
The DNA here is from genome assembly GCA_008042585.1 of Drosophila punjabiensis. NCBI lineage: Eukaryota > Metazoa > Arthropoda > Insecta > Diptera > Drosophilidae > Drosophila > Drosophila punjabiensis. The sequence goes on from VNJR01009646.1 coordinate 10,852, forward strand.
GTGAAAATAATAATGAATATAAATTAGCAGGGGACTTTGTAACTAGTTTGTATTACTGAATATGATATCTACATAGATATGACTACAATTTCAACATAAGTTTTGGACTTATATTATTTATTTAGGAATAAGCATTTCTAAAGTAATATTAAGTATTCTATAAATATGTTGGAGAACAAAGGAAGTATTTTTAGGAACCAAATTCTAGGTGATTATAAATAATATACAATGCGGAAGTCTCTTGTGAAAAGTCAATACAAACTAAGCGGGTTAAGTTGTAAGGATTATGACTCGGAAAATCGAATTTGTTTGATTTTGTTTTATATAAATAAAAGTAACGAAAAGTTTCAATATTGGTTGCAGAGATCAGTAGAGATTTTTGCTCTTAATATATCCTTGCGAACTTCTGGTTTACTTTAGTAAGGACTTTTTCCTAAAAAAATGGATATAACATATAAAACTATTAAAGTATTATAAAATACTTTCAATTAAAACAATCTCCGTTCCTTTCTCTTCGCTTAAATGAATTATTCTTTATAAAATTTACCACAAAACTATTTAAAAAGTAAATCCATGCCCGTTTCCTTAATTACATTTAAACTCGAATCAATTTAATTTTATAATTTAACGCGAAAAGCCTCAAACCAAAAGTCCTGTGTCCTGTGCACTCTCTGGCAGCCGAATTGATATAATTCAGAAAATTAAAACAATACGCCACATAAATGCTCACGGAGGCGAACTTCCCAGCTGCGCTGGCATTGTCCTGCATCCTGCGGTGGCCCATTCACAACCCTCGAGCCTCGAGGCCGACCTCAGCCATTTCGGGCGTCTATTCAAATGTAAATTTTTCATGAGCAATGAAATGCGTTCAAATTTCAGTTGGCTCTGTTTCGGGAGGCGTTTGCACAAAACGAATTGCCTGCCATATCCTTCCGCGTATTAATTTTTTAACCGCATCACAGCGAGCACAAAAAAATAAAATAAAATAGAGGAAAGAGTGAGAGGAGTCGGCACAAAATCTGAGGCAATCATAAAGTCAAGGCTGGGACAGGATACAGCTTGGGATGAGCTCGATGGCGAGAGGACAAACAATTGGCGGCCTGTTGCCAGAGAAATGTCGGGCCAGAGAGTCGTTTGTAATTGTCGACGCGGCCATCAACCGCTTTTAATAATTATTAAAATTATTCTTGTTGAAATGATTATGGCGCTTGTAAGTGGCAGCCACACCCCCGGTGCCACAACTCCCCGCCTCGAACGAATTGTGCGCGGCATAAATCTTATTTTTTGGGGTTTTCACAGTCGATGCGCCGCCTCTGATGTGGTTGTTTCCCGATCTAGGCCCTAGAATGTGGCATATCCTGAAAATAGATACATTTACATTGACTTCTGGTAGGAATTTTCTCTATTTTTAGATTTGATGGATTTAATTTCGTGATATGTTGGCGACATTTTGTAAATTATTGCCTAGAAAGTGTGTCTGAAAGAGTTGTGCAGTGTCAGGGGGTTAATTGGTTCAATTGAATGATGGGCTTTTAATAGATTAAAGAAAGACTGTTCAAGATTTTAAACAGCTTTCAATGTAATTTAAAAGTGTTTACTTTCCCCCTTTAAAGCCTCAAAAACCAGAACGGTTTAGATTCCCGTTTTCGTGTCACGTTCCACAGCAGCAGCAGCAGCAGCAGCAGTTGGCAGGAGCGGGAATAGGCGGCAGGATCTGCGGCGATGACTGTCACACACATCCTGGCACAGCTTGCGGCTGGCGCGTGTTCTGCTGCAACTAAGCCCCCGATTTTCCCAGTACCCCCCATCCCACCCCACTAATGGCACTCGCGTATCGGAAAACTTGCATTCAAGCGTTTTGTCTTCCAAATTAATTTGGTGTGCTGCAGTTCGGTGCAGTCCTTTTGTTGGTCGCTCGGTTTGTCCTGGCACAGGACATGATTATGTTGAACATTTCGGCGAACATTTCTAAGCCGGCCCTGTTGTCAGTCGAATGTTGGGCGTACACAGGAAAATAAAGGATTTTATTGACTTGTATAAGAGTTTAAAAATAAGTTTATGTGTTTTCAAATTATTTTTCACTGAAGACTTACTTGATATTATAATCTTTTTTTATATTCAATTAAAAAATCGGCATTATATAAGTTTATGTAGAATTTAATTTCTTTATATCATTGTAAAAACTTTATTAAAAAGATTTTAAGAATCAATTGATCAAGAATCAACTTATAGCAATCTAAAGTAAATATATTTGAATTAAAAAATACATCTCATCCATTATAAATTATATCAATCTTAAGTAAATATTTTAAAAAGGATAAGAATATATCTTGTCCTATATATATTTCTTATAATAAATAAAGCCCACGAATTTTTATGATCTTTAAAATTTTAAATCATTTAATTTTTATTAATTTTTCAAACTTGGCTTATTCTTGAAAGATTACTAATATTTTCTTTCCGTGTAGCTGCTGCACTGCTGCTTCGTTTCAATTAAAAGTGGGGAAAACTGCGCGAATTCCAGAGAAACGGCGAATGGAAAATTGGAGAATGGATGTCCGCCATCGCCGCTAGCTGCACTTAATGCATAAATTCTCTGCTGGACATTTTCCTGGCCATGATAAATTTTGATTATTTTGCATCGACGGCGGATTCTGGTTGATGTTGTTGATGTAATTGATGTCATTGTTGTGTTGTTGTAGTTGTTGTAGTTGTTGTAATGGGTGTAGGTTGTTTTCAATGACACTTCTGTTGTGGATGTTAGTTGGTGTAAATGCTTGATGTTATGGGCTATGATTTTATGCCTATGATTTTTAGAGATTACTTGGATTAAGTGGCTATTTTATGATGTTTATAATGTTCTAACAAGAAAAATCTTATGAAAATTGATTTTAAATTTAATAGTTCTTTAAAAAACCCTTGATAAATCCCTGTTCTTTAGAGCAACAATAAATTAAAAAAGAAAAGAATCTCCAACCAAACCTCTATCGCCTGCCAGACTTTGGCCATTTCGCAGCTGCTTCTGTCAAAATAAAAGCCAAATGCTGTCCGTTTTAAATTGTTTAAACATTACGATGCATTTGGGAATAGCCAGTGCAAGGAAGAAAAAAACAACTTTTCCATTTCGAAAGCCAAAATAGAAAAGGAAAGCAGAGAGGCTCCGAAAGAAGGAGAGTGAAGAAGCAAGGCGGACAGCGTTCGGCGAAAGGCAAAAACGGGGCAAACATCCAATTATTTTTCGATTAGTTTCGCTATCATTCCTCGACAAAAACAACAACAACGGGATATATGTATGTATGTATCTGAAACTGAAAACGAACCCAAGCACACACATACACACACAAAGACGATGGGAAAATCCACCCCCACAGAACCCAGGGATTGAAGGGGATGCGAGGCACATTTGGTGGAACGGCTGGCAAAGCCGAATATAAATAAATAAAACATACAAAATGGAAATAAATCTAACTGAAAAGCCATAAAGCATTTTCAGCATTCGCAATTTAATATGTTCGAGGGTATTTTTCTCGCACGTAGCGAAGATGAACACCACCACCCACCCGAAGGCCACCCAGCAACACCCAACCGCCCAACAGCCACCACCGAAATAAAGGCACCACTTCCACCACCATCCAGATGCAAGATGGTGCCTGAAGGAACAACAGACAGAAGGACATTTGGACAAAGGGAAGGATAGCACAGCACAGAGTAGAGCAGAGCGGAGAAGTACGAAAGAAAAGGAAAATATATTCCGATGGGTTGGGTATGGGGTTTTTCCGGGGGAGCTGAAGTCCCGGCTAAGTGTGATATATTTCCCAAGATTATATAAAATGTTTTATTTGTTCTTGTTGCTACTGTTTCTGCCCCTCTTTCTGTTTTTCCCCCCCTCTTTTTCCTCTCTTTCCCTGTTTTTGTATTTTTTTTCTTGTTTTTCATCTTCGGCAAGCAAATTGCGTGAGCCCTGAAAAGTGCGAAAAAAAAGGATATTAGGTGTATATGGCAAGCACCCTGACAATCTAATACCATACCCATTCCCATTCCAAAGTTCTCATCCTTCGGCTTTGTCCCGGAACGAGCGAATGAATTATTTGTTGGCCTCATCCAAATTCAGCCAAGGATCTTTTTGGCTTTTGCAAATTGCAAGAAACTCACAACTTTTGGCAATTGGAGAAGATGGAAAGGTAGTTTTCAAAAGCTAGGAAAAGCTTGTGGGGTGCATAAAGTTTTAGCTTTAACTTAACCTATTTTTAATGATTAGATTTGATATTGAATGATAATAAAAATTAACTAAAAATAACCTCATAACTAAACTGCTTTAAGCCAGAAATAAGTACTTTATAATTTCTGGATAACTTTTTTGCTTAAAAATTATACTAAAAATATTTATTCTTTATTTTTAAAATTTCATAAATACTTGCCATATAAATTAAATTCCATTTTATATTAATTTAAATATAGGAATACTATTTTTAATATTTAACTGCTGTGCCCTACGCAGCACCATCTGTCCTTGGAGGTCAGTCTGGTTCAGCCTGAGGCCTCTTTCCGTTCCTCTTACCACTCATCAAGGACCAAGATAAATCGCAACTTGGAGCACCAGATGTGTCCAAGTGGAATTTTTAAGTGGCCAAGACTCATCAAGCGCCCATCCAGTCGCAGCTCCCCCTAGATTTATCCCTAAGAAAATTAGTGAGCTTCTTTAATGTTACCGTTTTCAGTTTGACGCCGCCATGGATTCGGGATTCATGGCTGGTGATGATGCTGCCAATGCCGGAAAATAACAACCATTTTTCCTACTTTATGCCAACTTAAGTGGGTGACAGCTGAGCGGGTGAAATGGGGTTTTCGGGATGGGGGGGGGATCGGTTGCCTGCTCGGTCGAGGGTCTGAAGATGAATGTGCCGCAGCTCTATAAATATGTATGGGATGCTATATATTAAAACCGACTCGACTCAGTCTCCATCTCCGACATCTCTCCGACTCGCACAGAGCAAAAACTAATTTCGAAAAATGCCAAAAGAAAACGCAGCAAAATGAAAATAAAAGAAAAACAGCAGCACCAACCGAGGGGAGTTTGAGGAGGGGAGACAAAAAAGAGGAAGAAAAAGGACATTTGTGCTGCCTCTGCGACTTTGCTGGCTAAAGAGGAGGGTGAGAGGAGGAGCTTGCCAAGGAAGGAATGTGGTGGAGCTCCCAGGCACCGAGGCACAGACTGACAGCCCAGCTCCCAGCTCCGTATCCGTGTCCGTGTCCGGATCCGTGTCCGGGTCGCAAGCTGCTGCTGCTCCAGCTCCAGCTCCAGCTTCTGTATTTGCCGCTGCTACTGCTGCTGCCTTCGTTCTAGTCTTCTCTTTTGGAGAGCACTGAAGAAAAGAGGATTTTTTAAATAAAATAAAATTAAGTTAAATAAAATAGAAAATAGGAAAAGGAATAAAATAGGAAGAAAGAGACGTACGTTGTTTCAAAAAAATTATTAAAAAGAAATGTAAGACATCTGAAAAGTTTCTAAGAACGTATATAAATTTTGAAGTCCAATTAATTTTCTCTCCGTGTACTTCCGCTAACCCCACAACCCCCTTTTCGCTGTGGGTACACGAGGGTAATATAACACAACAAAATGCAATAAAGCATTCTGTGGCAACTTGAAGATGCGAGCAGCAGATGCTGATTAAAGGTGTGCGGTTCGGCAAAGGGGGAGGACAGGCGGCTGGGTGGGTGGTTGATGGTGGTGGGGAATGGGGAATGTTGGAGATGTTGGAGATGTTGGGGGTGTTGGGTTTCCTTGGTCCACAGACACACACACACAAAAGTAGAGAAAACTCATTTGCCGCTTCAACTTGAGTTGTGTGCGCGGGGAAAACGAGAGAGATGGAAGGACACTGAGTGGGCTGGGGACTCTCTCTTCTCTCCTCCCCAGGGGGGCGGGGCGGGGCTTGGAGGCGGGTTTTTGCTCATTTAAATTGCGTGTGCATTTGCCGGGCACTTCACACTTGAATACGAAAGCAGATAAAGTAATGCCGGAGCAACGAATGGAAGTAATTGGGTGCTGCCCATAATGAATGTACTTAGAGGCAACTCAAACTCTTCACTCCTCTGCTCCTTTACCAGGACCTCCTCAATCCGTTTCCAGACTATTGCATAATTGGCTGCGGACCAAAGGGGGTTTTTTGGGGGTGTGCGGGTAGTTCATTACGGAACATACGGTTAATGGATATTGTCGCACCATAAAAAGAAACGATGAAAGTGAGTCCTGGCACACAAAGAAATTATAATTGAGTGAGTTTATAAATTAAGATCATCCTGTGAATCCTTTATTGTTTTATTTTGAAAATATTTGGAGAGTAAATAATAAATAAATATAATTAATATAATATTATTTTAATATACTTGAATGCTGCTTAGTCGACAGTGAGGAAGTGTCCCTTTAAGAAAAAAAAATAGATAGTTTTAAAAGTCAGGAAGATATAATATAGAAACACTAGACAAACAATAACATTTGGTTTTCTTTTATAAGAATAAAAACGGATTATATTAAATAGTTTTTAATTTTAATATAAACACAAATTTAACGTTAATAAATTCTATTTAATAGAAAGTACTTTCCAAAGTTACCAGCAGGAGTTTAATGTATGAAACCATTAAGATAAATATGACCTTATATATTTATGTTTATAATCCTTAATGTATAATGATAAAAAATCCCCCTTTTAATATATCCAATACCCGATTCATCTTCCTTATTTCAATGCGTAATAAATACACCTTCCTTCTGGATTACTCAATCAACAACAAATGCCTCCTGCTCTCCTTCTGCACTGTCGGAATGCCAGAGTGTTCCTGCGACTGCATTTCAGAGGAACTAATTTGTATGTGGAACCTTGCCTTCCATTGGAGGTGCAATAAAAAGAATCAAATTCGTGTTTCTGCCGCCGACTGCCATATTAATACAGGCAACAACGGTGGCTACAGCGAAAGCGATGCAGATCGTGATGCGAATGGCCAATTGGATGCGAGATCACACGACAATCGGCGACAAGTGTGCAAATTGTTGCATTTGCATTTGGCCCAAAACAATCGTTGTTGTTGTTGTTGGTGTTATTATTATGGCTCACTGCAGTTCTTGGCTAATCAAAGTGTTGTCCTCACCAACAGCTCCCCATATACGGGGGCCTACGTCTCCTCCAGTTAATGACAGTTTCGACAGTTTCGGTTTTGATTGCACGGAGCGCACGGATGGGTTAGATGGATAGGTGGAGACCATGGAGGAGGAGGAGAGCTGCCAAAAGGGGGTGGTGACCAGGACGGCATCGTAATGTGGTTGTTGACACTAATTATAACTGGAATTGGTAGAGCCTGAGCCAAATGGCTTGGTTTTGCCATATGGCAGTGATGGTGGGTCAAAAGGGGCTTGAAGTATTTCAGTTATTTGTGGCTCGATTTGGATCAATTTTATCTATGAAGATATATAAATCTTTGTTGAGATATTGGTATTGTTTAAGGGATTCATAAAATGTTATTTTAGAAGTATTATTTCAACTTTATTACAGAAAAGTGAACCTACAAAACGCTTATGCTTAAAAAATTTCAAGTAAATTTAGACCTCAAAAATTACATTGCAAGACACAATATTTAAGTGTGTAAAAAACCCTACTGATATTTGTAGAATCCAAATTAATTATTTTTTTTTGTTTTCTAAATCAGGAAACATAACATACTATACACTCAAAAAGAACTCCATCATCACTGGCTGACAACGCCCATGCCTGCATTCGAGTGCCAGCATTTCCACCTGCAACTCGGTCAGTTTTTCATTATTTTCATGCTGCATTTAGCTCACGTTTTAATTAAGTCGTTGTCGTTGTCGTTTTCGTCGTCGGAGTCACCATCGACGACGCCGGGTTCCGTTTTAACTGCGGCGGAGACGCAACCCGACACAGAAACTGCAACTGCAACTGCAACGCAAGTGCAGCACAGGCAGAGGCAAAGGCAGAAACAGAAGCTAAAAGTCATTGCTGTGCTCGGCACTTGCATGTAAATCTGCTCATCATCGTTGATGGGATATTACTCCCGAGCCACCCAACAGAAAATCCACTCGTCCTGCCCCCCGGGTACACCCCAAACCATCCTATCGTCCAACCAAATGAATGCGATTTGCAGTCGGGACATCTCCCAGCTGCAGTCTTTGTTGGCTTTTTATGGATTTTCACTGGAAGCATTGCCTGTTTGGTGTTTGGTCAGTGTTAACACGTTTTGGTTTCGGTTTTGGTTTTTGGTTTTTGGCGTGCTTTTGCCGCTGCCAAATTGCACAAATGCCTTGGAATTTTTATCGTTCCTCTAGCCTTTCTGCGCACTGGGGAAAATGTAGTCGAAACCAGTCTACAGTCTCGAGTCTAGAGTCTAGACCTACCGCACTCACAAGATCTTTAGTGAGCTTTGATCTTCTAGCTGAATTATAATTTATAAATAAAGATATCATCAGTCGGCGGGAGAGAGGTTCCGCGTTCGCCCGCCAATTACTTTGGGACGTGGCCTGCGTCTCACTTCAAATGCTCATTTCGGGAATTAAATTTTAAAATTATTTCTGTACCTGGCACGTTCTGGCCATCCACAATGTGCACTCGAATATGATGTAACCCTTTCAACATATTGTCAATCTAGTTAGCATTCCTATAAAAGCTATTTCAGATTTTTAAGTATTTAATTTGCATTTTCAATGCATTTTCTTAATATGCGGAAATAATTTCTGAAGAATGTTTATGGAATTATAAAAAATATTACAATTGTTTTTATATTTCTATAACTAAATGGGAATATTAAGTAAGTTTTTCATTTATTAATAAAACATTATTATACAATATATAAATCTAGAAAAGTATTATTAAATTTGTACAGTGTTTTTAAGTATTTAATTTACAATGCATTTTTCATTTCAAATGCATTTTTTTACGCGGAAATATATTTCATTTATAAAGAATGTTTAAGGGATTATAAAAAATATTACAATTAGTTTAACATTTCTGAAACCAAATGGGAATATTAAGTAAGTTTTTCAATTGTATTTCAAGTTATGGAAAATATTTTCTTGGATTTATTAAAACTTTATTATAAAATATATTAATCTAAAAAGGTGTTATTAAATTTTTACAGTGTTTTTATTTTTAATCATTTAATAAACCTGAAACATAAGGTATTTATTGAAATGAAATTGTTGAAAAATGAATATTTTAAAAATATCACAACAATGCAAATTACCTACGATTAGCGCGCAAAAACCATTGCCTACTTTTTGGGGGCTCCGCACACGGGACAAATACGTTTCCGATCAAGATGAATTTTTGTATTCTAATAGAAAGAATATGTGTTAATAATAAACTTTACTTTAAACTTTAATACATTAATTTTAATACATTAAATATAGATAGATAAATATTAATAATTAGATTTAAGTCTTTATTGTTCCAGGAGAATCTTACATCCTTTATTTAAACAACTATATAATACATATATTTCTTTGTTACAGCAAAAATATATATTCTAGAATCTGTAAAGGTTATTTCTGCAACTGCACCATAGATTCAAAGCTTCCTAGCTATGTACAAAATGCATTTGAATTGCCTAAATCTACGGAATACAAAGTGTTCCCTGGTTCTTTGCTAATTGAGGAAATCTGCAATGGAATACTTCAGGCAGGCAATCGAGGATGGGTCAAGGAGTCTTCCTTTCAATCGCTCTTCCCCCCGATTTGCCTGAGAACGAGGCTGGGGGTAAAATCAAAGTGGCAATCAGCTACAACTACAGATTGACATCTGGCCGATTTGCATCTAGGAAAATAGATACGAAAACAGATACGGGGCAGGGAGAAATCTACTTGGAGAACGATTCCCGGTTGGCTCTTCAGCTGAACGCCATAAGCGATTAGGTTTTGTTGATCCCCCGGGAGGACGGGACAAACTTTGCCATAGCTCTATATCTCGGCCACTCTTATTCGAGGGTGTTTTCGTACATTTTCGAAATTGAGTGAAACCGATTTCCCCCGAGGAAAACCACACACTCCCTCCTCCGCCTGCCCACCCCCCTGTTTGTTTTGGCTTATCTTACCTCAAAACTCATCGAGTCGGGAGTCGGAATCGAAATCAGGCAAGCGAAAACCAAAACCGCACCAGAAACGGTGCCGAATCCGGAGGAGGAACCAACCCGCAATCGCCGAAACGGAGAAAATGCGGTTTCGGTTACGGTTTTTCTCTGTTCCATACTCCCCGCCCCGCCTGGCCACCCACAAAAATTCACAGAAAACTTGTTTTTCCTTCGTTGCCTGTTTTGGTATTTCTTGTTTTTGTTTTCTGAGCTTTTTTTTTTTGCTTTTATGGAAATGAAAAGAAAACTTTTCGTAGGCATTTCGTTGATTTGAGTTTGTGTGTGTGTGTGGGGCTAAGAAGGATACAAGTTCCGGTTCCTGCCTCCTAAGCTTGTTGTTGTTTATTTTATCATTATCATTGGCAATTTCTTTTAAGTGGTGCCAATCTTTTTTCACTTGTGCTGCCCCCCAGTTCGTTGGGGATTACTCAAGGCTTTCTTTCCTTCCTCGTATATATATATATATGTAGAGCTCTATGTGTGCGCAAATTTATTGTAGTCATTTTATTCAATCGACAAATCGGAAGTGATTTTGAATTCATTATACTCGTAGTCTGTTGGGGGGAGTGGAGAGGTTGTCCAGAGAATGCCAATTCATTGCGTTACGCTCTTGAAGTCCAAGGCTTTAAATGACTTCCTTACTTCCTACGGACAATGGGTGACCAAGGCTAAGGGATATCCTTATTTCATTAGTAAGCGGTAATAAAGGGTGAAGCGAGAGCTGGATAGTATTGAGGAATTTTTATACTTATTTTCCTATATTTTTAAAGTTGGAACTTAGATCAAATATATTTATTTTTTTTCTAAACCTTGGTGATCTTCAGATTGTCACCTTTCTGACTTTATTTTCTGAAAAATTGCATAAATAATTAAATATATTTTTAATACGTCAGATCACATTTTAAATTATTAATTCAACCTTTGAGTTATCTTATAAATTCTTATGGATTTATACTTTACTTCCCTGATATCATATCAGCCTCAAAAAACACCACCAAAAACTTATGTAAATTCTTATAATCTTCTCCAATAATCCAAACAATTATATAAACTTTTATGCAGATTTCCGGCAAAGTGTAAGTTTTTATTTGCCTATCCAAGGTCTAGGACTTGTTGTTTCTTGGCCCAAAAGTGCTCAGAGGCAAAGTCAGGGCCACAGAATGCGGCGCATTGACCTCATAAATTACCCACACACTCCCGCAGATATATGTATGTATATATGGTGTGTATATATAGGGCCATTGCAGTTCGGTTAAGTTGCAATGGCCATTTGGAAAGTGGTGGTGATGATGGTGCTGGTGGTGGTGGTGGCATTTCCCAGACACTTGCACTTTCTCCCGCCTTAATGGACAATTAACCTTGATTCCGGGCGACGGCGTTACGTTCCGTTCCGTTCGGCTGCCGTTCAGAGTTCGCCGTGACCTTGCACCCCCTAAGTTCGGGGCCAAAACACATCCGGCCAAGGACACACAGCAATTGCCACAATTATTGCATTTTATTGGTGCCAAAACTGCAGCGCTGCTCCTTATGCATTATTGCGTACACACGCGTTGGGTTAATTAGCCCGAATTTTCCCTGACTTTTCTGCCACCTGATGATTTCTGGTTTCTCCCTCATTGTTTGGTGGATTCTGGGCCCGATCATCCATTGTTTCAGGTGTGTGTGTGAGGTCTTAGTGGATCACCCACTTTCGCTTTTCAGGGTCAAGGTCTCAGAAACAATGAGGAATACAGATCAAAACATAAAACTAATAAATTAAAAATTTAGGGGGATAACAATGGTTAAATAAATTAAAGGTAATGTTAGACCAGTAAAAATGAATAAAACATTTCTAGACAAGGTTGTATAGGAACCAAAGTTTCACTGATCCAACATAATGTCTTATAAAATGTAAAAAACTCATCATTATTGCTAAATCATTAGTTTCGGGTGTTGTTTGTTATTTTTAATAAACAATTATAAGTATTTTTATTTAAAAATGTTGCATCTTCACTGAATAGCTTAAAGAATTAATAAGAAAAAGATTAATGCTACAAAAATACATTAACTTAGTTACTATTTTACTAAAAAACTCTCTAAAAAGTACACGAAGAGCTCAATCCTCAAGGCCTTTGTATCTAAGCCTCCCTTAAACATTCCCCCCAAATTAATTTTAATCTATATCCTCGCTTCTAATTGGACAATTTACCGTTAATGGTTGTAGGAAGAATGAGCAGAAGATTGAGTGTCCAGCCAGGATGAGGACTTATCACAATGCCGTTGATAAATGGATCGTCGTAATGAAAAGTGTAATGATGGGCATTTATCAAAAATCGTTTGTTCTCCGCAAGATGTTCGCATATGTACGAGTATCTTGTATCTTGTATCTTAGTATCTCAGTATCTTTGTATCTGCAGCGGCACAATAAAAGTGAGTTGGTATGTATATGCAATGTGTGTGTGTGTGTGTGTGCAAGTATTTGATAATTTTGTGCTGTATCTTGGCCAGAGACATGAATCTTTTTCAACTGCCACGAAAAACGAGCAAAAAAAAACAGCAGAAAGAAAAGAAAAAAGTCAAGACAAGTCTCTGAGGTTGCGGGATCATCTTCCAGTTGGCCATAAATCTTTTGGAATATTGGACTTTTAGGCGATATCAATGAAATTGTATCTCTTTATCCGCATTATAATAATATACGGATGCGAGCGGTTATTTTTTATCTCCCACCTTACTTTCAGTTCTATTCCTCACGACATTATGAGATATTATTTATATTTTGCGGCTTGCGTCTCTCTTCCCAGTGCAAATTCCAACTTATGTATATTTCATAATGGACGGGAGAATTTTCAGTTCAATTTCAGCTGCTTTTTGGACAAAAGAATTTCACGTGCGGGTGGCGCAAGATAGATTGTCTTGACTTTCAAATTTATGTGCGAAATATCTTTGATACAAGCCGGCGTTTCTTGGGGAGTCCTTCTTGTCGCATCTCCCTTTGGCCAGATCCTTGGACTGAAAAATCCATTAGGTTGTTCTTCTGCCCCGCCCACTGACCCACTCGCCCACTCATTGTCAGTGGCTGTGGCTGTGGCTTTGGCTTTCTCTGCAGAGGAACACCAAAAACAGCAGCAGCCGCAACAACAATTGACGACACCCAGAATCACAAATCATATAGATAAGAGCACACAAAGGAATTTATTTCTATTTTGGCATTTTTTTTCGGGGGCTTATTTTGCTTAGAATTCTTTTTTTTTCGTTTCTGATGCTCTTTTTAGCGAGTATTTGGGATTAATAATAGTAAAAGATATAGATACACCCACAAAATGCGATTTGCAATTATTTGATACATTTTGATAATATTTAATATTTCATTATTTATTCTATTAAATAAATAAAATAATATTTTTAATTCTTTTATTTACGAAATGCAAATAAATGTTATTTTAAATATAATTGTTAATTATTATAATATAATAGTAAGAGCTGTTTTTAGCGAATCTTTATATTACGTTCTTTATATTTAAGAGTGCTAAAAAATATAAAACATACCTCAAACTATATTTCAAAAATGTATAACTATATAATTTAACAATTTAAGTAAAATTGTAATTTGTATATTAAATCCATAGACAAAATAACAACAACTATTTTAAATATTTAAATAATTTCCTTTTTTATTTTAAAATCAAATTTGTATCTGTTATTGATTCTTCAAATTAAATAAAATTTGTTTCTCTTATCTATAAATTAAATGTTTAATGTCTACATTATTGTGATTATTAATATTTATCACAAAGGGTACTCCCAAGTCCTCCTAATATTAGTTTTTCTATTTTTCCTCCACTTCATGTTGCTGTTGCTGCTGTGGTGTCCTCCTCCATCGATATTTTCGGCTATTTTCACCCCAAAGTTATTGCGTTTTAGATTCTTATTTTCCTCAGCTACTGCTTGTGCCTCTGCTATTTGTGACGCTCTCCTTCAGCTTCTGGAATCGCCTTTGGGCCCTGCCAGCCACGCCTGCCAGAAAACCTCAGATGGGGCGGGGTCGAGCTAGGTGGGGGGAGGCATTCGGCGGGAGGAGGGCAAGGAGCGGGAGACCTTTGGGGGGTGGGCGTCACTTGGGGGTTTGGCAGATGGAGACGCACGCACCGGAAGCGCCGATAGCGCCATGTGTCGAGTGCGTGCGTGCGAGGCACCAGAAAGAAAGAAAAAAAAATAACAACAAGAAATTCCAGAGGGGGGAGACCGTGTGGGTGTACATGAGTGTACGTGTCTGCACATGGACAAATTATGTGTGAAGTTCAAAAAAAAAGTATAATGCGAATATCTCTGCTTTTTTTGAATATATTTTATAAAGAAAACCAAGCAAGGTTTAAAAATTAATAGAAAAGATTACAAATAATTTTATAATATTTTTTTTTTATTATGGTCTTTTTTTATTGAGTTTTATAGAGTTTCTTAAACGTTAAACGTTGTCTAATTTACAATTTACTAATATTACAAATAAATGGTTTTATAATATTTTAAAAATATTTCAACGGCGCTTTAAAATGTAAACACTATCAAAAATTCAATATAATAAGTATTTGTGTTTAATATTTAAGCAAATCTTGTGTAAAAGATTTATTACACAAGTATTATGCTTCTTTTTTATTGAATAACGTTTAACGTTTAAATGCTTAATTAGCAATTTACTTTTAGAAAAATCAGCTTGTAAAATATTTTAAAAATATTTTAAAAGTATTTAAGAAGTAAACACTACCAATAATTTAACTTAATAAGTATTTAAATTTAATTTTTAAGGAAGTCTTGTGTCGAAGTTTTCCAATAATTCAAATATAAATGATCTGTTTATATAATGATTTATCTTTTATACAATTATTGCTTATTAAATAATAAGTAAACTACATTCTCTGTGTATCTGTTGTGTGCGTGCGTGCTGGTGGCGCCGCTGGGTGTTGCCACATCGTATTTCACCACCCCCAAAAAACACAACCAAGGGCACCTCCTACCGCCCAGCCCCCTTTGCCTCCCCATCCGCACCCAACTTGTAGGCGTTCCGCCTTCTTTCATTTTAATGGCGCACACGCATTTGCTTTCGATCCCATAGATACATAAATATATCTGCATGGTTCCCTCTTCGTGTGTGTGTTTGTGTGTGTTTTAGCCGTATTTTATATCCCCCTCTCTGTCGCTCCTCTGGGTCTTTAGTATTTTTCATAATCATATCATTAGATGAGCCCGAAATGGGCCTAGTTCCTTGGGTCGGCGGATTTATTTGCTGATAACTAGCTAAATAAATATAAATAGTAAACATTGGCAGAATGGGCTAAAAGCGATAAAAATGGCCACTAAACAATTTAATAAGTTGGCTAAAATGGATTGATTTTTGTAAATTTAGTTTCGAATATTATAAAGAAGAAAAATGTGATATTTAAAATATTCTTATTTGATTTTATTGTTTATTTTCTTAATCTTAAGTTCTTTAGAAATTCAAATATAAAAGGTAAAATATTTATTTTAAGTCAGAAAAAATATTTAATTAAATGAATTGTCTATCTTTGATGATAGGTCTGAAGTAAAAAATGATTGAAACTTATAAGATATTTATCATATTTTCTAGAAACTCTCCCATATTAACATCCAGTCAAGCAGACATATGTCCTGTAAGGCAGCCCTTAATCAACATACATACTCCTGTCATGCAAACATTCAAGTGTCATGGATCCTGTCTCCCGCTCCAGTGTCAGCAATTGATGTTAGCATTAGGTTCAGACCAGAGACAAATTATGATAAACGACCATTAAAATGTTGTCATATGTACACATGTCCCACCTCAGTTGCCTCGAGATTCACATTGTTTCCGTTGGCTGCTCCGCGACTTCTGTAAACTCCGAAGTAGCAAAAGTTAGCCCCAACCCGAACCTGAGCCCGGCTTTATTTATTGACTCACCTGATCGACTTGACTGATTATCCGCTTGCATGCCAAGCGACAGAAAATGCCTTCAAAATGGTAATTCTACCAAGTTGAGTGCTGACACAACGCTATGAAAATTGCAGCCAGGAAAACTAGTTTCATATTATTCATATTGTGGAATTCAATTCATCAGTGTGATTGTAATTATCTTTGACACTTTATAACGATTTAACCAAGTCAGTTTTGTGTTAGACAAGCTATAAAGTATATATTACAATCCGATGTCGCATTAGGTCACAAACTGGTCTTGGAAGATAAACGTTATTGACTGTTAAAAGTATGCTTATGAGGGTACCTTTAAGAGATAAGTGAACAACTAATATTAAATACCAAAGAAAACATTCACTTTAAGACCAACAAACAAATGCTAAAGGTACTTCCAAAGAGCAAAATAAACTTAAGAAAAAAACAAAGAAATGGAAGGTGAAGGTTCGCTCTCGGTCTTACTTTGTGCAGGTTTTCGGTTCGAAAAAGGAGCAGGACTCCGGGGGCAAAGGTACGAGTTGGGGGAAGTTCCTTTTGGCAGATGGCAAAATCGAAGCGACATGCGAAACAATTCAAAGTTTCACGTCGTAAATTTGGCGGGCAACTTCATCGATCACTTTTGGGGGGACTCTTGCTGATGCTGCTGCTGTTGTAGTTGTTGTTGTTTTTGCTGGGCTCTTCCCGGCACAGGTTGACTTATTTGCTGGAATTGCTGGAGTGCTGGGAGGGGTAGAGAGATAGAGCCACAAGCCAGGGAACCTGGCAAATGGAAAGAAGAAAGAAGGAACGGGGGTTCGGGGTTTTTGAAATCTCCCATCCAGCCGAACGGCACGCGCGCTGTCTCCTCCGCCAGTTGTTGCTGCTCTGAATATAGCAGGGTAATCCTTCAGTTAGATGGGTATATTCCTTGGATATATATCTTGAGAAAAATATAATCCAGTCAAGGAAAAATATTTTAACAATATTTATAAAATTTAGTAATTTGGGAACCTATTTTCAGGACACTTTTAAATGTTTTCTATTTAAATTTTACATTTGTTATTGTGACTTTGTTTGTTATTATTTTTATTAGGCAATTAACGGCCTTGTTTTGAATGATAATTATATTTATATAACTATTTAAATTCTACCATTAATTCCTATACCCTTAAAGAGACTTTTTTATCCTAATTACATGGTATTTTTAGGTCCTTAAGTCTCCTTCTTATATTCTTAGTTGTTGCTGCGGTTTGCCGAAGCGGAAACGCTGGCTTTTGGGGCGAACTGTCTGTGGCGGCGGTGGCGGCATGTGAAAATATTTTCCAAGGTGAACGCCACACACACACACAGAAAGACACACCGGGGACACGGGGACAGCACAAAAAAGGACCCGAAGGCAAGGAGACACCAACACCGGGCACTCGATTCCAGCTGAGCCTGGGCCTGAGCCTGAGCCTGATCCTGGCCCGAATTGAATGATTTAGAGTCGCACAGTTGTCAAAGAGCAGCGATGCGTACGGACAACATCCAGGGGACCTTTCCTTTCCGTCGGAGGATTTTAAAGGGGGGGAAAGCGGGGCTGTTACACGTCCCAATTGGAAGGGCACCGGTCGGGAGCGAGTGCGGGTGCGGGGTGTGGTAAGTAGGAGGGGGCGCCAAGTGTGCTTTTAAAACCGATTCATCCGTTTTCTTGATATTTATTGCCGGCACATAATTGAGTGTAAAATTGTATTGGGAGTCGGCACAAATGTAAAATATTAAGGATACATAACTATATCCTAAAAATAACTTATTTAATTTGAATTAAATATCTTTGATTACCTTAAAGTTAGGATATTTAAAAACCAAACGAATTTCTGGAAAACTCCTTTTACACAAATATTTGTTGTAAAATTTACCAAAAGATGAGCGTGTTTCTTTTCAATAAAAATAAATTAATAAAGGTTTCCTTTACTTAATTAATTTTCGTAAGGTTTTTATTTAAAAACTTGTTAGGTTTTTAATAATGTTTTAATTTTACCTAGTGTCTTCTTATTTAAAAATAAATTATAGATTGCATTTATCAAAGATTTTAGTCATAATAACTAAATCATTCGTAAAAATGCACAAAAATCTTTAAAAAAATTTTATAAATATAAGAAAGAATTTTTATAAAATAAAAAGTTTTGCATTATTTTATATTGTGTTTTGAAACATTAAAGTAACATAAATCAAAAGATTTATATTAAATGCAGTAACCATCAAATTATTTCAATAATATATATAAATAAATATTCTTAAGGATTAATTTAAAATTTAACTGCATCTAGGATATTATTATATAATTTAATTTAATGTATTTAAATGCAAAATTATAAAAAATTCCCATAAAATATCAAATTAATTTCAAAATATTCCTTCTAAAAATAGATAAAGGGTCAAAAATTGTTTAAAAAAATCATATTATAAACAAAAATTCATTTAAAAAATCAGTTTAAAAACCTAAACAAATAAATCCAACAACATATTCAAAGTTTTAAAATATAAAACCTATTCAATCAAAATAACGAGAACATTTCGCAAACGCATTCTTGCCGCTGGCAAACATGCTTTTCCAATTGGAAACTCAAGCCTGAAGTTCTCAACGCTGTCGCTTCTTCGCTATTGAATTCTCCGCAAGCTGTGCTCTGCCCTGCCGCGGCCAAGCGGTTGCTCTGCTCTGCTCGACATCGCTGCCAGCGCTAACGGCAACGCCGACAGAGCGGCCAGCGTCGACGTCCGACGACTGCGTAAATTTATGTGAGAAATCGCAATTGAAAAAAGAGCAGCGCGGGCGCTCACGACACACATAAAGCAAAATAATGGCACATTCGTCACACTTAACGCGGCCGCATCTTGCCATCTCTGTCGCACTCGCCCCAGGCTCTCTCGCTCGCACTCTCGCTCTCTTTGTGCGCCGCCATCCATCTTGCGGGCCATCCGTGTGTGTGTGTGTGTGGGCTCTCCGACAGCTGAGAATGCTTTATGAGTGTGCGTCTGTGGCGGACTCCTCCCTGTTTACGACGCTGGCAGCGACGCCGACCGAGACGATGACTGCGTCCCAAAGTCGGCCAAGTTGTGTTGTTGTTTCCCCGGTTGCTGCTCCTCAACAACAGCTGTGAGAGAGTGAGAGCTAGCGAGAGCACGAGCGAGAGAACTGATGCTGGGGTGGCTGCCTTGCGTGCGTGTGAGTGATGGCCTGCCCGGGCGTGTGCGTGTGTGAGTGCGTGTGATTTGTTGTTGCCGCTTGTGGATATAAACTCGGCCATGATTGTTTTGCCGACGGCAAGTGGAGGCTTGGATTCCATGTTGCACAGAGGCGGCGGCGGCCATCATTTAACCGATTATCAAAAATTATGAGGCGATAATAAGACATCAAAATTGACAAAATCAGCTATGGGTTAATTAATATTCGGGGAGATTGGGAATCGATTCGATCTTGACCATAATAGTTAAAAATTTATTTTATTTGTAGAACTAAGTGGAGAGGTGTTTAAAAAATTATATTATATTATATTTATATGGAAGAACTTGTATAAAATTCCAATTTAATTAATATTAAATTAGGATAAATTAAAGTAATGAAAACATATCACAAGAAAACAAAACTGATAATAATTTTTGATTCAATTAAAAATAAAATTATAAATATTACACTTTTTAGTTGATTTATGATTTTTAGACAGATTCTAAAATGAATTCTTCAGAAGATTTAAAAAGAATTCAAAGATAATTGACTTCCACGAACTTAGGTCAAAAATTTATGATAAATCATTGAAGTATTTTCAGTTTCTCACTGTATTATTAAGTTTATTAAAATTATATTCTATTAATATGCTATATATACAGAATTTTTTTTTTGACTTCTAGATTCTATATTTTGGAACATGTGGCAAGTTTTTTGTTATTTATTTTTATAACATTTTAGGTGTCACAAAAAAATTGAAAATCTAAGGGATACCATAAAATTTTCTTAAGTTTATTAAGATGTTATGTAGAGGAATTCAAGGACTAATTTCATAGAGAAAAATAAGTAAAAACTCGTACAAATATTTCATTATTGAACAATATATTTTATATTTTGTTTATTTTTCTTATTTGTTATATTTATTTACAAATAAATATGAAACAAAGGGGTTTTTAGATTGTTAAAACAACTCCAACTTGTTAAAACAACTCCAAATCTCGAAATATAGTATTTTAATGGGTAATTCTTAAATAGGAATACAGTCTAAAACGAATTCAACAAAATAAATCAGTGTTAAATTTGGATTTTGTTTTATGTTTTATTTCTTCATGATTTAAGAAAAAATTAATTTATAGAATAGTTTACATATAAAAGCTTACAAATAAAGTAAAAAATTATTCAAAAATTAAAGTTTTTACAAGAACTACGCAAAATAAATAAATATTTTAAGAACATACCATGTCAAATAAAAAACAAAAATCCCATCAAAATTAAGGTTTGTAAACTCATTGTCCTTAGAGCTCTATAAACAAAGGACTCGAGACAGGACCGCAGGCGAAATGAATGCGGGAATGCGGCAATGCCAAAATGCCAGAATGCGGGAGTGCCAGAATGCGAGCACGGTCAAGTTCTCAGCAGAGCGAGTTGCTAACTCACTCGCTCGCTCAGTCACTCAAATGGCAATGAGAGCAGAACCGTTCTTTTTCGCAAAATACTTTATGGCCAGAGCGCCGGCTCTGCCTCGGCCGCTGTCACAGTCGCAGTCGCAGTAGCAGTCGCTGGCTGCGCCGCTGTTCGCGTAGCTGCCGACGCTGCGGCACATAAATAAAACGCTCTCTCCCGCTCACGAGTTTCTTATAAGACTTTATTTATATACTGCGCTGCCGATGGCCGACGCCGCGCCGCACTGCCGCACTGCCGCTCTGCCGACGCCGGCGGATTAATAAGGAGTTCTCGCTGGGATTTTCACATGTATATGCTTTGAATTGAATGCTTTATGGGTTTAGTTTGATAGGAGTCGTAAAGAAATCAACATCACACAACAAAGCACTCGAGCCGCCGTCCGATTGCGAGTGTGTGTGCGAGAGAGGGATCCCGCAAGAATCCGAAAATCTAACGGTCTTCTTTGGGGCCGCCAGCCTAACTATTCGCTCGCTCTCCGCCGCCGCGGTCGCTCCGCAGCGCTCTCTTCCCCGGCGCTACTTGTTCCAATTGACAGCCGCAAAAGATCATAATAATAATAACAATAATAATACTGGTAATAATCATAACGATAATCGTAAAGAATTAGAACCGCAATCAGTCGCACATTGGCCCTCGCACGGCGCAGACACTGAACACGTTGGATCCGCCATCGAAACCGTTACAGTAATCGTTACATCGAGCATTTACCGCAATAATCGTCACATAACCGTACATCCAAAACAAAGCAGAGGAAAACTCGAGGAGAAATCCAATAATCGCGCGCGATTCGAGTGTCCGGATTTCGTCATTATTTAATTTGTGCAATATTTACTCACTAATGGTTCCGCGGATCTGTGCTAAACTGTGCTACACCCGAAAGTTCCAATTGATCAAGCCAAATCCTACTGCCTAAGTGATTATTCTATTCTTACACAAAAATAAAAAACATACAGTGCGAATCAGCAGAACAACGTTTTCTAGTCCCCCGCAAATCGAGCAATATATCCAATAAACCAACAACAAACAAAGCTAAACAGCTAACGCTTTCAACGTAAAAAAAAAACAACAACAAATAATACAAAGTCAGAAAAGCGTGTAGGACTGCAAAAAAAAAAAGAAGCAAAAAATAAATATAACTAGAGGAAAAGGAGGAGAAAAAGTTTGGTTTCCACTGCGGGCAAAGTTTTTATATTTTGGCGCACGTGCAAGGTAAACCGTTAGTTGAGAAATACGAGAAAAGCCGACAGGATTGAAGGATAAGCGCACGTTATTGGATTTAGAAGGTAAGTGCCAGAGAGCTTGACTTTTCAATTTCCTAGCTGGCTGCACCGGCAGAAATAAATATATTAATGCGAGGGAAAATAGGGTTTATTTTGTCATAAAAAATATACTTCAAAAATTTAATTCCATCAAGCTTAAAAGTGAACGATTAAATCTTAACAAAAATAAGAAAATGTATAAATAAATGAGTACTGAGGCACTGGTTTAAATGTTTGGATCAATACTTTATATTACATTAAAAAATATATATATATATATAATTAATTTCATTTTTAGTCATTTACACATTGGGAAATGCAAAAATTCATCAAAAATTAAATTACCTGATAAAAAAAATTGTTTTACAAATGTTTTCACAACATTACTTATTCTTTAAAACCAATTTTAAAATATTTAAAAATATTTTTGATAATTTAAATTATTTTTGGATTATATACTTTTTTTATTCCATATATTTCTATGCAAGAATATATGGGAAATACGCATTATCTTTGCCATATAATAATCTTTTCCAAACTTTCCCAATAAGATTTAAAATCATTAACCTTTTTAAAGGCTAATATTATGTTAAAAGATTTTTTTACCTTATTTTATAAATACAAATATAGTTTTTAAAATAAGGCCTTTTGTTGTACAAGAACCCATTATTATAACAAAGTAAATTAAAAAGTTCTATAAATGTTAAGTGTATATACAACGATAAATAATAAACAATAAAATTCTACACACTTTCTAAATCTATAACTTTCGAAATTTCTCTGTTTTTCGAAATGAAAAAAAGTAAATAGGTGTAGTTAGAAATATTTTACAAAATTTTAAAAGGACATTGAATCAGTTTCTCAAAGTGCAACTGGCCAAGTTGAAGTTTTTTGCCCGAACTCGGATTCAACACTTCATAACTCAAAGAGCGTTTTTCGGATGCTACGGCCAGGTCATCACTCATTTGGGCTGCAAACTGCAAACTGTTGACAGGCTTATTAGCCATTTGCATAAATTTGCAAAAAGGGGGACTCGCCGGGAACTGAGGCTGAGAAGGGAAGGGGAAGGACGAAAGCGGAGCTCCAAACCGAAACCAACTGGCCACGAGTAATGGGCGCTTTGAACTTGGGATTCGTTTTTGAATTATTGCACATATCCTGGGCAACATAGTTTCACTTCCGAATCGTGGGAAAGGGCAGCCATTTCTCTCGCAAACACACATACACACACAAACAGGACACTCTCGGGTTCTCCGCATAGAAAATTTATGCGGCCATTGTTGCAGTGCATTGTCCTTGTTGTTGCCGATGTTGTTGTTGTCCTAGTTGTCTGGCCTTTGCATATTTGTCGCCCTCTCTGTCTGCCGCACTCTGCCCCTCTCTTTCGGCACTCACTCTCTCTCATTGCACTTGCGCCGCAGAATCGTTGAGATTTATACTTAATTTAATAAACATTTAAATCGGTCCCTTTTTATTTTATATAAATTTATATAGCCGAGCTCTGCTGCTGATATGCACAATTGGTTTTAATGAACTTTGTGGGCACATCCTTTGCCGCCCGCCGCCCGCCGCCGCCTGTTTATTGTTAACACATTTCCATTTGCATTTTTGCCAGATTCGATTTTTGCGCCATCCATATATCTGGCATCAAATGGAATTATTTTCTCATAATTTATCGATTTAATCAGCTGGCAATGTTACACAGCTGACAAAATCATAAACTCCGTTTTTGTCTGCCAGGCGAAAACTTTTATGATTTATGTTATGGTCCAATGTCAGAGGGAAAACAGGCAACCAATGCAGCAGTGGTCAAAACACATAGGAAAATGTTAAAAAAAATTACTTAATAATTCAAGCAATACTATTTTTAAAATTATGATAAATTTAAATAACTTGAAAAATATTCACTTAAAATTAGAATACTCCTAAACCTCGAGTTAAAATATCATCTTTAGTGCCTTGAAACATTAAAAATCAATATAAAGCATGATAGTTACGGTATAACTTTTACGTTTCCATCTCACCCAAAACTTTAATTCCCTTAAACAAACCATGAGTAATAACTTCCTTTTTGAACGGATTCTAAATCAAGTTCACACTCATGGCACAAAGCCACAGCAAGATTTATAAGTCGGCATTAAAATGGCGACAACTCTTTTGTAAAAACATTAATCACGACCTCAGAGATTCGACCGAAAACCACAAAAAAAACAAAAACTAAGCAACAAAAGTAAACGAAATTGTTGTTAATAAAGTGAGCACAACAAAAAGCTTTAACAAAGAAAACTTGTTTGGTTTGCATTTGAAATTAAAATTATATTTTAAGCCCCCATTGATAGATGGCGACACGAAACGGCTAATTAATCATATGCAAGCCCAAAGCCCAAGCAAATTAAAATAAAACAAAAACCGCTCAAATAAAAACCGAAATTTCACACACATAAAGCACATTTATAAGCCCACAAAACAGAAAAAAAACAAAACAAAAGACCAGAAACGGCATTTTCAAAATGATTTCGTATTGTTTTTGGATCGTAAGAAATAGCTTCAGCTTTGCCATGCCTCGGGATAGTCAAGCGTTTTTTTTTGGGGCCCTGGAGAACTGGACCTTGATAAAGCCAAGCCGCCGGAAATGGCGGACTTTGTGTATTTTCTTTATCGTTCAACCGCAGGGATCGCAAATTAGCTTGAAAATCTTTTCAACGATTTGCTGATTTCATCCATTTTTACTTGACGTATTTGATTTTCATTGGTAATTGATTATTTTGACTAAAAACTAAAATTATTCCCAGAACTAAAAGTTGTACTTCTCAGAAACTACTCGAAAATTTTACGGACACTGATTTCATTTTAATTAATATTGGAAAACCCCAAAGGCTTTTATACATTTGGGTATTTTTCTCTTTTTCTTAAAGTTCTGATTAAAGCAAAATCGGGCAGCTAAACCTAAAAAATAATGCATAAAAATACATATTTATAATACATAAATTTCCTTTAAAAAGTATTTATTATTTGTTTATAGCTCAATATGCTAAAAAAATAGGGAAAAATTAATTTAAATTCGATAGACATTTATTGGGAAATTGCTGTGTTTAAATTATCAATCAAAAAACTTACAGAAAACATAGAGTAATCTTATATCTTATAAAATAAAAATATAAATTCTTCAGATTTTATTGGTAAGAATTAAAAAGAAATTTATAAAATTAAATCTTAACAAATTTCTTAAGTCGAATTTATTTTTTATTGTACTTTGAATATATTTCGTTGCATATATATTTTTTCTGACCAATGCAGCTGCTTTTTAAAGGACTTCATCGGCAGATTCAACTATTTTGCTGGGTGACAATTTCCAGGGACTAAAATTTGTTTTTGGCCATGGTAAAAATCAGAAAGAAAGGCCCAAAGGGTTGCTATACTATTTTTTGTTTAGCCTCGAACTGTTTTTTACACAAGTATATATATACATATATATATTTTTTGGTAGGTTCGTGGTAGGATACAAGAGTGAGGAGTCGGGATTCGGAGAGAGCCTCAGAGTCGGGGCCAGAAACCCAGCGGGAAGCGCTCGCAGTGACATTGCGCCGAAGCGGGTGACAATGATTTATGGCAAAGAGATATGCGACAAGGAACGCAAAAACTCAAAACTCGAAGAGTCGAAAACTAAAAAACCAAAACACTCGCCCAGAACACTCTCCGCTTCGAAAAAAAAGCAGGAAACGAAATGAAAATTCACAAAATATCAGCCAAAAAGGGAAATTCCCGAAACACATACAATCTGCCTAGACTACCTAAGCTCGCAAACACCTT
>VNJR01009650.1:0-73963 GCA_008042585.1 Drosophila punjabiensis
TGCTGATCAAGAATATATATACTTTATAGGGTCGGAAATGACTCCTTCACTGCGTTGCAAACTTCTGACTGAAATTATAATACCCTGCAAGGGTATAAAAACTAACAAAGTTATAATTTCTTTCTAAAAATCTCCTGGCCGTTCGTATTGCAGCTATATGATATAGTAGTCCGATTTTTATAAATTAAACTAAAACAATAAAAAAAGTTAAGTTATAATTTTTTTCTACAAATTTAATTTTTGTTGTATGGCAACGTACGGGCAGAGGGACCTGGCTAAATCGACTCGCATGATTTTTATAACCTTGCAGGGTATTATAATTTCAGCCAGAATTTTGCAACGCAGTAAAGGAATCATTTCCTGCCCTATATATATAAACAACAAATACATATAGTCATCTTTTCTTTCTAGTGAAACCTGAAATTAAAATATTTAAAGCTGACTAAAACGGATTGTTTCAATGGCAGCTATATGATATTCACTGCGTTGCAAACTTCTGACTGAAATCATGATACCCTGCAAGGGTATAAAAATAAATATAATGAAGCGTCCGAATGCAATAAATCCGAAGAGTGGCTTGGATATACGCCAACCATAACCTCAAGAAATATTATGAGTTTAGTCAAAGAAAAATCGTTTAACAACCAATTTCAAACTCGCAAAGCTTGAACACCTCCTCTTTTTTGGACGACTTTTTGCAACCAATTGAAGTAAATAATAACTATTAAATGTAACACAAAATTGCACCAAAGCCCAAAAACGTAATATTAAATTAAACATTTTTATACTGGGGGGTAGCTTGGTTTTCTGCAAGAATATGAAATAGTATTGGTGAAAGGTCGTGATTTACGTTTGAGTTTTATATTAAACAAATATTATAAAAATCATAAGAAATCATTATTTGCAGAATATTATAATTTGCAACGCAGTGAAAGAGTCATTTACGACTCTATAAAGCATATATATTCTTGATCAGCATCAACAGCCGAGTCGATCTAGCCATGTCCGTCTGTCCATTTCTACGCAAACTAGTCCCTTAGTTATGAAGCTATCTTACTTCGCAAATAGTCTTCTATATACTCTTATTCGTATATAAGTCGGAACGAGCTCTTGCTTAGCATTATAATTGGTTATAGTGGTGATTTTTAACGTTTACTGGATTTGATTTTTATAATGTTACTTATAATGATTACGGTCCCTGGTTTATACTGTTGAACTTTTACATAAAAAACCTAGCTAACCGCCAAATATATAAATATATATGTATCTACCTGACAAAATATTTACTACACCAAAACTGCAAGCGTCGGAGAGGGCCGGATCGAACGTCTATATCATACTGCTGTTCGGAATCTTTTTAGTAGAAAATATTGCCTTGCAAGTTTTAAATAGATTTTCATTTGATTCTTTATCGCCGCCAAACAGGCCGAAGTAAGGCTTGTTTTACAGACACATTTTCTTTTAACCAAACCGAATGAGTTAAACTTTGCCTCACAAGTAATGATAAAATCGTTCCAAAGGTAATTCGTGTGAATTACAACACCTTAGTAGATTTTAAAAGATTCTTCCTCTAACCATGCAACAACATCATCCGTGCTCAACCTATACATATACAAAAATCATCCCGTGTTCCATCAATTTCAGGATCTACTACACGGATCGTTGAACTACAAAGGAAGTTTGTATACCCTAGCCGATCGCAATATGATCCTTAATAATATGTCCTTATCTAATATAATATAAATTAGATATATACTTTCATATCTTTATTATTTTTACATTTTCTGTTTTACATTTACAGTTTCGCATTTTCATTCGCACTTACCGATCTTTATATTGTTAGCATCTATATAAGAAAATCCTCGTATTTACATAAAACTAAAATCGATATTCTAAAATATTACAAAATAATCAAATCTCAATTATGTTCATTTTGTAATATTTCTAATAATTGGTTTAATTTTATGCAAATTGGATGATCCAATTTTAATGAAATTTAAAACAAAATTCTGAAATAATATAGAATGCTTGTATCTCAAAGTAGAAGAAGTTATGTTGAAAACTGACAAAGTTATAATTTTTTCTACAAATTTCCCGACCATTCCTATGGCAGCTATATGATATAGAAGTCCGATCTTTATAAAATTAAACCCAAAAAACTAAAATAATATATATGGCTTATAACCGAGGGTTGATTAAGATATCTTAAAAAACAGTGAAGTTATTTTTTTTTTCAACAAATTTGCGGATCATTTGTATGGCAGCTATATGATATAGTTGACCGATCCAGCCAGATCGGACGACTGTATCATATAGCTGCCATACAACCGACAACCAACATATCTTGATCAACTCTCGGTTGTAAGCTTTCTATATTGTTTCAGATTTTTGGATTTAATTTTATAAAAATCGGACTACTATATAATATAGCTGCCATGGGAACGGTCGTGAAATTTTCAGAAAAAAATTATAGCTTTGTCAGTTTTCAACATAATTTTTTCTACTTTGAGATACTAGTATTTTATATTTTTTCAGAATTTTGTTGTAAATTTCAGAAAAATCGGACGACTATATCATTTAGCTGCCATACAAACGATCGGTAAACGCGAAGACAAATTACATTTTACTTTACATGTAAAAATGTTAAAAAATGTACAAAAATGTAAAACTGTAAAAAATGTATGAATATGAAAGTAATTCATATTATATTATATTGGAATAGATTATAATTAATACAATTGGAATCTGCAAGGGTATACCAACTTCGGCGCGCCGAAGTTAGCTTCCTTTCTTGTTTATGATGTTTTTCATCAAAATAATGAAAAATCGTGTTTTCGCGAATATGCTTTTGAATATTTCGAAATTTGCTTTAGAATATCAAATTGGATCAATTGGACCATTTCCCAATTTTACTATATGGGCAAATCCCCAGAAAGGTCCACCGCGGCCAAAAAACTTAAACTTCTCTAAAATGTTTTTTTTCAATATTGTAACATTGGGAAATGGTCCAATTGATTCAGTTCGAAAGGCTTTACCATATTCTAAAACAAATTTCGATATATTCGAAAGCATATTCGCGAAAACGCGATTTTTCATTATTTTAATGAAAAACATCATAAAAATAGACCTGCTTTCTTTTTAAGAAATCTTCTACAACGATGCTTTATGCTTTGACTTTTGTTTTCTAATATCACTAGAAGAATGCAAATAGTCAAAATAAAACGGATATATGATCTTCTAATTTACTTAAATATTAAAAAACAACACGCAAAGTATGATGGAACAAAGTGTAGCGTGCGACACGTAGCGTGCGACACAATGGGTTTACGGCATAAGCATATTCGCGAAAACGCGATTTTTCATTATTTTAATGAAAAACATCATAAAAATAGACCTGCTTTCTTTTTAAGAAATCTTCTACAACGATGCTTTATGCTTTGACTTTTGTTTTCTAATATCACTAGAAGAATGCAAATAGTCAAAATAAAACGGATATATGATCTTCTAATTTACTTAAATATTAAAAAACAACACGCAAAGTATGATGGAACAAAGTGTAGCGTGCGACACGTAGCGTGCGACACAATGGGTTTACGGCATAAGCATATTCGCGAAAACGCGATTTTTCATTATTTTAATGAAAAACATCATAAAAATAGACCTGCTTTCTTTTTAAGAAATCTTCTACAACGATGCTTTATGCTTTGACTTTTGTTTTCTAATATCACTAGAAGAATGCAAATAGTCAAAATAAAACGGATATATGATCTTCTAATTTACTTAAATATTAAAAAACAACACGCAAAGTATGATGGAACAAAGTGTAGCGTGCGACACGTAGCGTGCGACACAATGGGTTTACGGCTTTTCTAAAAATCCGTAAACATTATTAAGACCAAACGGTCGGTTTTTGTCTTCTAATACTCTTAACTTTCTTTAGGATATTATATTTCATAGGGTTCATTTTGCACAGTTTGCTAAAAATTGCGTTTGAAATGAAAATTTTGAAACTAACTTCCACTTTGTGTAGCGTGCGACACGTCACAATTTTATCAATTATTTTCAAAACAGTGACTCCAGTGAAATTGAACCTTATACCCTCCGAAAGTACTCTCAATTCACTCTAAACAAATAATAAAAGTTTATGGTAAATCTTTAAACAAACCCCCCAAAAATTGATTTTCGTTAGCTTAAATCGTGCGAATGTAGCGTGCGACACGTGGAATTTGCCCATATTGAAAAAAAAAACAATTTTAGAGAGGTTTTAGTTTTTTGGCCGCGGTTAACCTTTCTGTGGCATTGCCCATATATACTTTATAGGGTCGGAAATGTCTCCTTCACTGCGTTGCAAACTTCTGACTGAAATTATAATACCCTGCAAGGGTATAAAAACGGCTTCAAAACTGCGAGACTAGTTTTCCTAGAGAAGGACAGACAGCTAGATCGGCTCGGCTGATCATGCTGATCAAGAATACTTATAATTGATAGGGTCGGAAATGCCTTCCTATGCCTATAATACTCTGCAAGGGTATAAAAATATGTATACGTGTTCTGACAAATCTTATGTTCTCAGAGCAAAGCACGATGTACAGACGTTGTATACACACATATGGTAAGGCAAAAGTTTGGAGCATTTAGTGAATCATCTTCAGAACAGACGCCGCAGGAATGACGCGACTTTTTCACTATCCACCCATTGCAAACCTCTTTCGGTTATCGCGTCCCGTGTCTTAAAGTCCAACTCCAAGACTTGGCTCCAAAACGTGGAGGCGCAACGCGAAATCCTCTCGACCAATCAAAACTTCGCTCCCCGCCTTCTTCTTCGTCGCTTCGCTGGAGGAAGTCTCGAATGATTTTCCTTTTGGCTTAGGTAATACCTCCTCCGCGTCATTTCTTTGAATGTGTGTATGTGTACATAAGGGCGAGTCGTGCACACGCAGCCTCTAACGCTCCTGTGTGCGTGCATGCTTAAATGTATGCACAATCCAGTATGTACGAGAAAACAATTATGAGGAAAATCTCGCGACTTGTGGTTATGTGCGCAGGCAGGCAAACTTTCTTGGCAGAAACCATTTTTAAGGCATGTGGAAATAAAACTAAAAACAGCGCGCGGCGAATAGTATGTACATATAATAATAGCTTTTATAGCACAACTGTACTTTTCGAACTTGAATAAAGATGAGGAAAATTTAGGAAACGACAAAGTTTCCCTAATAAGTAAAACTCCAGAGGAGCAAGCTTGGGGCTTTATTTGCTGGGTTGTTGAATCAAAAGGCTTCACTTATTTTGAGGCATTAACTTAGCTGGTTATTAATTTGAAACATAGAATGGCAACTCAATTTGAAATGTAAGTTTTAAGTAAGCGTAAAGCATTTTTATTTCTGGAACTAACTAGTGTTTCGTTTTGTCATTTCGTCTAATTATGCTTAAACTTATGAAATACTTAAATTAGGCATGGCGAAGTATTGAAAAATCTTTTTGGGAACACCCACTGGTGCAGCAAAAACAAATTAGACATTGCCGATGTTTGGCATTCACAGAAACTTAGTTGTCTAATAACTCCCACGGTTATTATTCACACATTGGTAGTCCTAGAAAAATCAGAAAAAGTTTTTCATTTTAGCTAAATATTTTTACTTTTAGGCTTAGGCTTATTTTATACACCCTTAATCGGAAGTTTGCAACGCAGTAAAGGAGCCATCTCTGACCCTGTGTTAAAGAACGGTGCAATTATAATTTTTTTTTTTTTAATTTTATGGATCCTTTCTATGGCAGCTATATGATATAGTTGACCGATCTGGCCCGTTCCGACTAATGTACAAGTCAGAGGAGACTATCTGCAAAGTTTCATTCAGATAGCTTCACAACTGAGAGGCTCGTTTGCGTAGAAACGGACGGACAGACGGACATGGCTAGATCGACCCAGCTGTTGTTGCTGATCAACAATATATATACTTTATAGGGTCGGAATGCTTTCTTCACTGCGTTGCAAACTTCTGACTGTATAAAAACAAAAATAAATAAAAAGAAATCAAAAAATCTTATTATTTTCAGGGCGACTAAACTTTAAAAATAGAAAATTCAGCCCTAAATCAAGAAAGTCCTTTCCCATATCTAGGGCAATTTTTTCTTATTTCAAGAAAGTTTTCCCATAAATTTAGAAATCTTGCCCTAAAAGTAGCTCAACTTTTTCCTAAATTAAGAAAAATTGCCTTTAAGTTTAGAAAAAATGTTCCCATTTGGACGGTCAAATAGCCATAAAACTAAGAAAAATATAATCTAATCGCTAATTTTAATAAAGTTTTTCCCATATTTAAGGCAAATCGCCCTAAAATAAGACATTTTTTTAGATTCAAGAATAATCGCCCTGGATTTTAGATTTCTTTCTTCTTCCCTAAATTTGGGGCCAATTTTTCTCAAATTCAGGGCGTCTCGCCTTTTGGTCCGTTTTTATGGATAATTTCTAAATCTACGGGCAAAAAAGTGACTTTTTTATGGCGGTTTTAGGTAAAAATTTTTATGAGTGCAGGTGCTCCAGTCTGTCTTGTAGAAAGAACATAAACAATACATAAGCTATACTAAATATAGGAAAAAGAACAGTAATAAATGTTTGTAATAAAATGTCACACACCAGGCAGAGAGTCTTATGCTATGCTTCTCTCGCTCGCTTACACATGAGACTTTACTGCTAAACATCTGGGGCGCGATCTTGTTGTCTCCTACATCAAAATCATTTGTACAACAACAAATTTCCAGTTTTTCTATTCAGTTTACCAAGATACCTGAACATTTCCCATTTGTCTGTTTCATGTAAGGGGAGCGAACAGAGAGGATAAGAGCGATGACGCTGATCTGTGCACTTAAAAGACTGTAGCATGCTTTCAGGCGACAGAGCGACGATGTGAGCTGATTGGTAACGGCCAGTGCACTATGGGGTTTTTGATCTGTTTTGTGCCATTAACTAAAAGCTCAGTCAGTTTTGGAGATATAGACATGAAACCTTACCTGCCGTCATTATTTGTTCCTAGGCACATATAGTATAAAAATCGTTCGGATCAGGAAACTATATCCTATAGCTCCCATAGGAACGATTTGGTAAAACTTAAAATAAATTAATGAAATTTAAGCAGCTGAAATTTGGTGCTCTTGTACTCCTATATACCAAATTTGAGCTAAATCAGATAACTCTTTCCCTAGGAACTATCTGACCAAAATACCGGATTTTAGTGTTTTTCCATACAAATGACATACAAATCGACGTTGGAAAAAGTGAGGTTATCTAAGAAAAATTCAAATTGCACCAATAGTGCGGAAAGTGCACAATAAAACTAACATCTTTTTGTTCAGAATCGACAACGCTACAGCATACACTTAGACGCACTGAAAACTGCAAACTTCTATTTCAAAACTCTTCTCTAAGTTAAAATTTGTTTCTCAAAATTCAGCTTAAGGTGCATTTATAAAATGACAAAATGTTAGTATAAACATGCAAAATTTTAATAATAAATACATTTAACATGAAGTACAAATATGTGAAATCAGTATCCATTAGTTTTTTCCGTTACAAATGGTCTTTTACACGAATGGTTTAATTTCAAAGATTACTTCGTAAAAATTGCAAACTTAGCGCTCGTGCTTTCGGATACAAAAGCTGACTCTACAGCTGTTATGCTAACATATGCTGTTAAGTATTAACATTTTGAGTATGAGGCATAACAGTTTGATGTTCTGTTAATACATTCCAACTAATTTTTTAAATTGGATTCGGCTCGTTCCGACTTATGTACGAGTGAAAGTATATAGAAGACTAATTGCAAAGTTTCATTCAGATAGCTTTAAAACTGAGGGACTAGTTTGCGTATAATCGGACAGACGGACGGAGGGACATGGCTAGATCGACTCGGCTGTTGACGCTGATCAAGAATATATATACTTTATAGGGTCGGAGATGACTCCTTCACTGCATTGCAAACATCTGACTGAAGCTATAAAACCCTGCAAGGGTATACAAAAATGTTCTTTTTATTGGAAAAAAATTCATTTTCATTAATTTTAATGAAAAACCGTTGCATTTTTTCAAGCGCAAGTCAAGCAGGGCATACTCTTTCTTTTTTGCCTGTGCACTGCTTTTGTCGTCAAAATTAATTTTATTTTTCTTCTTCTTCTTCTTCTTTTCTGCCTTTCCACATTGTTCCTCGGGGAAAAGTTTTCGAACAACAGAGGGCGCTTCCAGTTTATTATAACTGTTCTTTGAAGCTGGTCAACAGATGGCGCTGGAAGAAGTTCTTACTTTACATTACATTACATGAAAATCGAAATTTCCTATTTTGTGTGATTTAGGTAGAAGAGAAATTAACCCTAACTCTTTTTACCCCTTTAATTAGAAATTTCCCACTTTTCCTCGAAAAACCAATCAGCGAACAAGTTATTAGACCTTTTTTGTCCCCGCTTTGCAAAGGAGAAATTTATTTAATTCGACTTTTAAGTTTAAAAACGAGTAAAATAATTTTTTTTTGTGCTGCTAACACTTATGCTCACAATATTATAAATAAAAAAAAAAAATTGAATTAATAAATGTCCGCTGTGCAAAGCATTTATATGAATCTTTAAATAGATTTTCTCAAACATGAAATTTTTATAGCTGTGGAAACCTTTAAAATTAAAAAAAAAAAACTAGAAATAAAAAAAGGCATACCTTTAAAGCGTAGCTGTTTTTAGCATTAAATCTTTAAATGTTTTTTGTATTAAGTGACTTTTAATAATAATGACACCAAAAAATCGATTTTTTTTCACTTTGATACCCTATAAAAAGGCGAATGGGTGGGCATGGCACACTGTCCCATACATATGAGAAAAGGCACTTCTGTGCGACGTAAATGGTTCTGATTCAGAAGACAATCAGAGATTAAACTAGTTTCAGTATACGAAACAGCTGAAACAAGAAGTGATCAGTCGTTTTCCCAATTCATAAAATATTAAACAATAAATATTTTGTGTGCGAATGCACAGTCCATCCGTCTGAAACAGTTGGGATATTTCGCAGATGTAAAATATAAATAGTTTATTAACTATTCCGGCTGTTGAAAACACATAGCCCTTGGCAAACCCACAGACTGCGGCACATATAATTGACACTAAATTAAAATAAGTTTTTATTAATCTTATGATTTATCTCAAACAAAAAACAAATATCCCCAAGAATGTGCATTGGTGGTGCATTGGTGGTGAGGCTCGCAAGATCAATAAATTAAAGTAGAAGTAGGAGTTTTATATTTGAACGTAGCATTTCGGGACATTTTATAAGAAGAATATACCCGAAACTATCGCCAATAGAAGTGCATCAAAGCGGCTTTAGATGCACAACTGATAGAGAACAGTATGAGAAATTTAGGAACGGCTAAACCTCATGGGCTTAGTATCCAGGCATATGATGCCTAAAACTACTATATAGTTTCCGATTCATTTAGATTTTGTACGCATGTAATACATGTTGTTCGTTTACCCTTGCAGATTGCAATGGGATCATCATTAGCTTCCATTCGTGTTACCCATAATTATAAATATTTTTATTATGGTTTAATAAGTAAATTGTTAAATTTAAGAGTTCCTTGATCTCCACGTGCTCAACAGCTTAAAAAAATGTACCCAATAGTTTTGTCAAAATATTTATGCTACACCAAAAGTCGATGTCTGCAGCTATCACATCATGAGATAGATAAATAAAGCTATAAGTAGCTTCTTTATAATTTGCATGATTTGAGTTCCGCTATTAGACGTTTCTGAGCAAAGCTACGATCATTAGTCGTACCAAGAATTTGGAAAAACAATTCTGCCGACTGGTGTAACATATGTAAATAATATAAACAACAAAGTAATGTTATTTTTAAAGTTTTGCAATTACAGATTTACATATAAAGTTTTGTATGTTCCTCCAAATTTCCTATGACAGTCCGATTTCCGAAATTCTAGAATATTACAAAATGATCAAGTCACGAAGTACATAGATTAAAAATATGGGCGTTTCCACAGAATGCCACCTGTGGCCAAAAACTTAAAAGTTCTTTAAAATCATTTTTTTTATGTTAAATGTCAATTGCGGTCATAAAATTAAAAGTTCTCTAAAAAAATTTTTTTTTAACAATGTTACATAAATAACTGCTCCAATTAATAAAATTAATCATATGTAATCCAATTAATAGAATAATGAATAAAGATTAAACCTAAATAGAAATAAATAAACTGCGCACATTAACACATGGCATTTTCAAATTTTGTTTCATTAAAAGAATTCTTGGCTTTTTGCTGAAATCAGTATTTGAACAGCTCGCCGCGAAAGCAACTTCTGTTTTTTGCTCGTGCGAATCCTTACAAATTTTTTTACTTTTCTTGAATTCGAACTAACGCTCAAATCCAATTGCAACCTGTAGGGGCTTATAAATTTCTGTGTGCCAAAGTTAACTTCCTTTTCTTTCATTGTTACGCAGATACTAAAAAATATAATACAAAGAATAACCATAAAATTCGTTTGCTAAACATTTTATGGCCAGCGTTTAAGTTTATGAAAAATTTGGTCAACACTATTTTGGTAGCTCTGAGGACCTATATATATATATCTGTATATATTTTATCTATAAAAATATAGCGACTCAAAGAAGTGGACAGTCTTTATCGAGGATTACGTTTAAATTTTGGTTTAAATAGATGGAAAGAAAAGCAACCACCATTTCGAGGCGAGGCGTGGAAATTTATAGTGACTCCTTGGACCTAATGCCATACCATGCTCACCGTCCCTCCTCCACCATTACTCCTTATTTCTCTTCCACCCCCGACTCGGGCATCTATTAAAAAACAGAAACAAAAAACCCAAGCACCACGTCCATAACCCAGCTCTGACTCTCTGCCAAAAGAAAATTGGTTGCCATCTCGGTGTACAGTCTTTCGCCTTCTCTTCTACTTGCCATTGCCGTGCCGTTTATCATCAATATTTGAATTTAAAATTTCTTGTTTCGCGCACAACACGCGCGCCATATTTATTTCTTTTTCTTTTGATTTTTCTCGCCTGTTCTGCGCCCCATTTTCTGCTCGGTCCAGTTAGGCAATCTGTAAGGAAACCCACCACTGCCATCAGCGGACTTCTCTCCACTTCCTCTTCCTCTTCCAGTTACCATCCCTACACCCACTTCTTTCTCCACCCCCGGCTTCTTTTCGGCTTGGCCCACAATGCCCGTTTTTGTTTTATTACGCGAGCATTTTCTTTCATTAATAGCCGCGAGGCATTAAATTTTTAAATCATCAACTGGCGAGAGGAAAGCGAGAAAAAGCTGGCAGGGAATGGAAGGAAAAGCGCGACATGGGCTTGGGGCTGGAAATGTGCAGGGGGAGCAATGGCAATGGCGATTGAATGGAATGGGCTAGGGCGTGGAAGAACCAAAGAAATCCCTCGCTAATGATGTCTTGGGTACAGTCGAGTTTAATTATATACACGACTGTACGGCATTTGGCACTGGCCTTGGCATTGTGAGTATCGAAAAAGGTAGACCCCAGCAGAAGCTTTTCTCTTTAAACATTTGGGTCATTCGAATTGCTATTTCTTGCTTCTAGTTGAGTTCCCAAGTCCGTTGCTATTCTTTCTATTAAAAATTACTCCCATCGAGCTTGCTTTATTGTAATTTGCAATGTTTACGGCAAAGACAATATGTCTTATGGTAACCAAGTAATGTTATCCGCAACGTCCACGAATGCGGTGCCAAAAAGCAGATTGGACTCGAGAGTTCTACGTACCTCGAAAAAATAATTGATCATCATATGTAAATTAGATGAGATCTTGAAAACAAACTGGAAATATACCAACCCCAATGACCTAGAACCGGACCGCTTTCAAAAATAACTCCTTAGCCGCTGGCAGCTGTGCGTGCGTCTGGACCAGGGTCCTAATGCCAGTCCGTTACCGGACACTTCAGGGTCTCTGACCAAGAAGGGGTTCGCAACGCAGCGCATCATGACGGAAAACTGGTTTTCTCACGCTAGGCAAAGGGCAGCAATCCGGTCTAGGATACAGACACTTGTGGAGAACAAAACCCGTACGTTAGGGTTGAGTTTAGGACAAGGCCGAGCCCGTGGCCCGTGGCGGTGTAGGGGTTGGGTCAGTTCTGTTAAAATTTGCATATATGTCCGACGACTCCGACCTTCGACCTCCCGGGACAGGGACCGATAATATAAACTGGTCAAACTGGTTTCACTGATTGTGTTCTTTCGTGATTTGTAAAATATATTCGCCTTTTGTGTGCTCTCCAGCTTTTTTAGCTGCTGAGCGCAACTCACCACACATCCTTCGCTCTCACATGTGGCATATATGCTGCGAAGACCGTGCTTTTCCATCTGTTTCCCTTTGACAAACCTTCATTTCGAATTTGGCTTCGAGCCATTGCAGTTGAGTTTTTGAATAAGTTAAGAAGACGTAGACTTACGTAGACGTACCTTTTTCAAAGTCTTGAACAAAAATAATAAATTCCAGAGAAGACACAAGTGCACTTGGTGGGAGTAACAGTGAATTTCCATAGAATTGCAGTTATTTAAAATACCTACCTAATTTGGTATTGTTATATTTTGCATTGGCCGCAACAGTCTAATTAAACAACTTAAGCATTTTAATTCAAAGACAAATGTATGATTTTCTTACCCCAGAACGAGACGAAATGCAGTAAAATATAAATAAAAATGCGAAGTAAAGAGAGTAGTATGTGTTTCAGAAATATATACATATCTACTAGAAAAGTAAAGTTACCCTAACCAAATTCTTTTGTTTAAAATATAGCATTATGCCAAGTTTAATTTTAATACAAACTAACTTAAGCTATTTAATCTTTAAGATGATTATAATAATATCCAAAAATCACATTCAGCTATTGTATTGTCAAATTAATTAATTTACAAAATCAATATGAATATGACTGTTCATATATGCAACCCATAAGATAACTATTAAATAAATTCTTTAGAGATTGTTAAGAAGTTTTTTTTATACTCTTGCAGGACATTTCTATCTTGGCCAAAAGTTTGCAATGCATCGACGGAAGAAATAAAGTAAAGTGCGTGCCCGCTACTATGCAAACTAGTCTCTCATATTTTGAGCAAGTAGTATCAATCGTAAAAATATTATGAAAATTGACAGAGCTGATTTATTTTTCAACTTTTTTTTTAATTTAACTCAAATGGATCGGGTATACTAGTTACTGGTTTGAAAGTTATACAAATTCCGTCCTTATTGTTTAGTTTTTTTATATATTTATTTTATATTTTTCTAGAAGATTAACACTCTTCACAATCAATAACTCAAAATGTAATGCGATAGACAAAAGTGTCTTAAATATTTTTCAGTCAACAGCTTAATATTTGTTTGAGTCTACAACCCTTAACCATTTTAACTTTATACATATGTATACGGTGATATGATGCTAGATTTTTGTGCAATTCATATTAATGTATTATGCATAATGTTGTCTTAACTATAATTTTAGTTTGACCTTAAAATATTAAGTATTGGCGAGCGACACTTTTTATCATCATACTTTGTATGTTTTTTTTTTTATATATTAGAAGAGCCTATATCCGTTTTATTTTGACTTTTTGCATTCTTCTTGTGATGTTAGGAAACCAAAGTAAACCAAACTAAAAGCATATTTCCTCTGTTTTAGGTGTTTTTATCAAAACAAAACAAGCTCTTTTTTAAGATGTTTTTCATCAAAATGATGAAGATCGCATTTACGCGAAAATGCAAGCGAATATTTTAAAATCTTTTTTAGAATAAGTTAAAGGCTTTAAAATTTGCTCTATTGGAACATTTCCTAAAGTTGTATGTTGACAAAAATCATTTTAAAAAACTTTTATTTTTAAATAGTTTAAAACGTCGGATATTTAAAATAAACTTCAGACCACTTGTTAACTATCACCATTTTTATACCCTTGCAGGGTATTATAATTTCAGTCAGAAGTTTGCAACGCAGTGAAGGATGCATCTCCGACCCTATAAAGTATGTATATTCTTGATCAGCATCAACAGCCGAGGCGATCTAGCCATGTCCGTCTGTCCGTCTGTCTGTCTGTCCGTTTCTACGCAAACTAGTCCCTCAGTTTTAAAACTATCTGACTGAATTTTGCAGATAGTCATCTATATACTCTCACTCGTATATATGTCGGAACGAGCCGGATCGGTCAACTATATCATATAGCTGCCATACAAACGATCCGTAAATTTGTTTAAAAAAAAAATAATAAATTCACTGTTTTTCAACATATCTTGATCAACTCTCGGTTATAAGCTTTTTATATTGTGTCTGATTTTTAGATTTAATTTTATAAAAATCGGACTACTATATCATACAGCTGCCATAGAAACAGTCGGAAAAGTTTTAAAAAAAAATTAAGACTTTGTCAAACTTACATTTTACTTTACATGTAAAAATGTAAAAAATGTAAAACTGTAAAAATTGTATGAATATGAAAGTAATTCATATTATATTATATTGGAATAGATTATAATTGATACAATTGGAATTTGCAAGGGTATACAAACTTCGGCGTGCCGAAGTTAGCTTCCTTTCTTGTTATGCTTGATTTAAATTGAAAATAACTAAATAAACGCGAACAACTTTTGTAAGCGGAAATAATAATTTTGATATAACATAAGCTGCATTCAAATATATATGTTTATTAAAAATTTTATTTTGAAGAACAGAGGTGGAAAGTTTAATTGGACAAGCAAAGCCAGAATGTTGAATTGTATTTATTATTGAACAATTGAAACTATAAAGACGTAAATTTTACCTTAAGTTATTTAAATATTTTAGTGTCGGTCTATGATAATTGATTTAATACTTGGAAATAAGTTTTATTGACTCCATATTTGTTAATTAGCCACAAAGCTAATAAATGATAATGGTTAAATTTCAAAAATAATTAGTAACCAACAGAAGTATATTTTAAGCTTAAATAAAATAAATTTAACATTTCAATGCCTTTTTCTCTACACCATTTTGTGTTTATTTCCTCGAAATAAGTAGGAGTGTCCCACTGGTCGATTGTCTCCGTTTTTTCATTTTTTGGTTTCCTTTTCCTTTTTTTGTTATTGTAGTAAAACTCTGGCAAAATGAGGGTGGATTTGTTGGGAATCGTGGATGGTTTCTCGAACAACTCGCTTGCTCGGCCAACCATTTTGTTTTCTTGTTTCTTTATACTTCCCAAAAGGTACACCTCACCCCCGTTAAACGTTGAACGAAAAAAGATGTACATAGAAATCTATGAATTCTTTACATCTCTGAAGGGATTATGCGGGTCAAAAAATTTACAATTTTTATATTTTTGTTTATTTATAGCACAACAAGAAAGGAAACTAATTTCGACACGCCGAAGTCTGTATACCATTGCAGATTTCAATTAAATTATTAATTATTTATCCATATCAATAATAATAAGAATAAAATATATAAATTGAAAAACTATAAAGAAACGGTGATTTCAATATCCATATTAAATTAGTTTTACACTTACAGTTAAGCATTTTCCTTTACGTTTTCCGATCGTTCGTTTGGCAGCTTTGTAAAATATTCGTCCGGTATTCATAAAATTAAAATCATAATTCTGAAATATTACAAAATTCCATATCACAAAATACATGAATATATATTGAAAAACGGCAAAAATATAATTTTTTTCATTTATTTTCCTGGTTGTTTCTATGGCAGCTATATCATATAGCTTGTATATCCTTGGAGATTCCCATTGTATCGCTTATAATCTATCCCTATCTAATATAATATAATTACTTTCATATTCATTTTATTTTTACAGCTTTACCGATTGTTTGTATGGCAGCTATATGATGTAGTCGACCGATTCTTATGAAATTTACAACAAAATTCTGAAATAATATAGAATGCTTGTCTCTCAAAGCAGAAGAAGTTATGTTGAAAACTGACAAAGTTATCATTTTTTTCTAAAAATTTCCTTATTGTTTCTATGGCAGCTGTATGATATAGTAATCCGATTTTTATAAAATTAAATCCGATGTTCAAAAATAATATCATCAATAATAATAATAATAATACCATCTACAAAGTTTCATTAGTATAGCTTGAAAACAGACGAACATGGCTCGGCTGTTGATGCTGTTCAATAATATATATACTTAATAGGGTCGGAAATGCCTGCTTCACTGCGTTGCAAACCTCTGACTAAAATTATAAAACCCTGCAAGGGTATAAAAACAACAAAATAAAAATTTTATTATATTTTCCCGATTGAACCTATGACAGCTATGTGATATAGTCGTCTAATTAACAGCGATATCTCAGAGTAGATGAAGATATAATTTTTATACCCTTGCAGGGTATTATAATTTCAGTCAGAAGTTTGCAACGCAGTTAAGGATGCATCTCCGACCCTATAAAGTATATACATATATTCTTGATCAGCATCAACACCGGAGCCGATCTAGCCATGTCCGTCTGTCCGTTTCTACGCAAACTATTCCCTCAGTTTTAAAGCTTCTATATACTCTCACTCGTATATATGTCGGAACGAGCCGGATCAGTCAACTATATCATATAACTGCCATACAAACGATCTGTAAATTTGTAGAAAAAAAATTATAACTCATCTGTTTTTTAACTTATCTTAATCAACTTGTGACTTTATTTTGTTTCAGTTTTTTAGTTTTAATTTTTATCATATAGCTGACATAGGAATGGTTGGGAAACAATTAGAGATAAAAGCATTTATATTATTTCAGAATTTCGTTGTAAATTTCATAAGAATCGGACGACTTTATCATATAGCTGCCATACAAGCGATCGGTAAATGTGAAGAAATTTTACACTTTACATATAAAAAACAATGTAAAAAATTTAAAACGTAAAAATTTTATGAATATGAAATTAATTCATTTTATATTAGATAGGAATAGATTATTATTGATTCAATGGGAATCTGCTAGGATATACAAACCTCGGCGTGCCGAAGCTAGCTTCCTTTCTTGTTAGTTTTGCTTTAGGACAAAAAATTCTTTAAACGACTCTTAAATAAACTTTACTGCGACAATCTGCCTTTACACAAAACCGATGAAAAGAATTCCAAGTGAAACATTTTTTTGACCGAAAGACCCAGCTTACGCACATAAATATTTTGTTAATTCTTTAATTATTTAAAGAACATTTTTTTAAATTCATGAAGAGCTATCCGTTTTTTTTATTTCCAAATCAATAAATTCTATATATATTCGTAACACAGAATATAAACGTTCGAAAAATTGTATGGATTATACATAAATAAGTTCTACTACATTCCAGTATGGATGGGAGTTTTCGCTCTATTTTTCTCATTAATGAACAAAAATTTTTTCCAGCGGCCAGCTTTAAAAAATATCATCTTGCAGAATCAAAGAACCAGCAGATGTGAAGGAAAATATTATATTTAAGTTAAAAATTAAGCCAGAACTTAAAATAAAATTAATTATATAAAAAAAAAAAAATTAAATTAGTTTGTTTAATGTCGCCCAGAAGCTGTTTT
Organism: Drosophila punjabiensis; assembly: GCA_008042585.1. Taxonomy (NCBI): domain Eukaryota; kingdom Metazoa; phylum Arthropoda; class Insecta; order Diptera; family Drosophilidae; genus Drosophila; species Drosophila punjabiensis. The sequence continues at coordinate 17,563 of VNJR01009650.1, forward strand.
TTATTTGTTCAGTCGAAAAAGAATAAAACACTTACAGGGTTTACATGCTTTTAATGTTTGTCGTTTCATAATCATATTTTTAATGGAAGAATTTACAGTTTTTCCTTAACATTTCAATTACAAATAGGTTTACGAGTGATTATGATTATATATGATTACATACATACATATATTTATTTGCTTATGTTTGCATTTTGAACACAGAGAGCAGCAAATATAAATTACGCATTTCATAACGAATATAACGAAACATATCTGCTTAAAAAACCGAGAGAGAAAATTTCGATGTAAACATTTTTGTACATATTATGAAGCGATCGCGGGATTATTATTAGTTTCAATATATATTTGAGAGCTGCCTTGATTCTTTATTCATTTTAATTGTATAATCCAAACAAATATTCTGTTCTTGCAAAATACAAAATACACATTTATTTTCGAACATATGTGTAGTGTAAAATAGGAAGTGGGGAGATGAATTCAACGTGGGAGACTAGTATTTGGGATCGGTCTATAAAGGGCAAGTTTTGGGATTTCACTTGATAGGTATTTCCTCTGCCCGATCAGCATTTCCTCAGCTGTGTTATACTAACAGAGGTTCAAGCGAACGAATTAAGAGGAAATAGAACAGCGCCTCTAATACAAGTCACTTTTTTAAAATGGCAAAGGCAGAAGAAGCTGGCAGCATTCTCTGCTCATTTCTTTTTGCCCTTTTACTTATTAACAAAAAATGCTGGATTTGGTGATAAATTTGGAGGCATTGCTAGCATATGGCCTTGCGGCTGCTGATGATGCATCTGCTGCTGTTGTTGTTGCTGCTGCTGTTGACTCCTTGTATTGGTGGCATAAAGCTGCTGTTGGAAGCTATGATATTGCTGCGCGTACTTCAAATCATTTGAAGAGGGTCCTACAAAGTTAACATTGGAAACTACTCCACCGTTAGACGGTACATTTACGTTATTATTATTGGGTCCCGGTCCCTGTCCCAGCCCTTGTCCTTGTAGCTGGTGCATCTGTCCAACTCCTCCGCCTCCTCCCGCCTGGTTCTGGCACATTCCCGCTGGCATCATGGTCTTTAAAAGCTGAGACTTAGACTGCTGCTGCTGCTGAGACTGTTGCTGTGGCTGCTGTTGCGAGGCTGTCAACAAGGCAGTTGTTGGCCCGCTGGCACTGTTAAAGAATCCCGTGGGATCTCCTGCAGTACTGCAATCGAGATCCGCTCCGTGCCCTGTAAAAGTTAACTGTCTGTTAACAGAAGGCGGCTGTAGTCGTGGAGCCATAACATGAGAGCGCAGCATGTTGCTGTTATGGGGCCGCATGCCCCTTATCATGGAAGGCTGATGGCTAATGATCATACCAGGATCAAGACCTCCTCCACCTCCTCCGTCCTCCTCGATAATAGCTAGCTGTTGGTTGCAGTTTTGAAAATAGTTGTTGCCAGGATTGTTGGCAATCTTCGGCTGCTGTTCATTGGGTGAAGCCAGAAGCATGGAACCGGCTCCAGGAGGACCCACCATCATCCCTGGCATGATGCCCGGGCCACCATCAATCGACGGACCATTTCCGGCAGCTCCTCCTCCAGCCATTTGTGGATTGGCATATCTCTGAAGGAACTCTAGACTAGGCGGCATTCGTACATTTCCAGGTCCGCCTCCAGTTCCCACTCCTCCATTATTGTTATTACTATTATTACTATTAACATTTTGCGGTCTTACTGGCATATACTGTATGGTGTTCGGTGTGCTGGCCTTTACTTGGATATTGGGATTAAAATTTGAACCAAAATTAAGAGGCATTCGGCCCATTAAACGGGCCCCGGGAGGGGCAGCACCTTGGCCTTGAAAGTTAGCTGGTGAGGGTCCCGAACCTGGCACAGGCAGCGGACCAGAACCAAGGCCATTGGGCGAATTTGGATTAAAGTTTGGACCAGGGCCACACATTTTAGTATTCATTAGACGCTGCTGACCCATCGAATTCATCATTGCCGGATTCATGGCATGACAACTATTGGCCTGACTAAGTGCATCCAAACTAGAGGTAGCATCCAGTCCTGTTAGCAATGCATGCTCCATATTCATATCCGGTATGTTCATATTCATACCAGCGGGAGGAGCCCCGCCACCGGGACTACCTCCCATGCTGCTCACACAGCTCGTTAGCTGTTGGGACATTTGGGCTAACGATGAGATGGGATCAAAGCTATGGCTTATCATCTTGTTTTGCGCCGACGGACGATGAGTGCCGCCACTATTGGGATTTAGGGGTATGTTGTCCGAACGACGAGGAAACTGTACAGATCCTCCAGAAATTTGACGCTGCAACCAAGTAATTGAAGCAAATTAAAGAAAAGTATTTAACACGATCAATTGGGTTAAGTAAGAAAGTCGACTGCGTCCCAGGGTCTAATCTCCGAAATAAAGCAGATAAAAACTCTGTTACTTACCTCCAATGGAATATTCGGCGTGTTTACTTTGTAGGCAGCATTTAATGCTGAATTGGCATTGCTTTGCATATGCGGATGAGAATGAGGATGTGGAGGATGAGGATTGAAGATCACGCCAGGACTAGATGAGGAAGCAAAGCGGGCCTCCATATTCGCTTCAATTAGGCTGTTTCCCGACGGTGATCTTGGTGGACCACCTTGGCTGGGGCTGGGTCGACGACTTTTTATGCTATCACCTTTAAGAAATTATAAAAAATAAGTTAGAGAAAGTAAACTGAAAAATAGAAAGTCGAGAACGTAAATATATGAAATTACCAGCTGACGACGACTGTCCAAATGATTCCAATTCCTTGGGCGACAAATGAGACATCGGTGTGCTAGGATTGCTATTTAAATGATTCCGGCTTCGATTTGCCGGGTTCTGATTTGGCGGCGATTCTTGGGCGTCCGTTTGAAAACAGTTCTTGGATGTCGCAAGTGCTCCCCCTACAACACTTACTTGTTGCGATCCAGAAGATGACACAACTGCCTGCCCAGTCGATCCTGATCCCCCCGTCGTGCCGTCCATATTCGGCGAGTTCGTTGGCAACCCCATGACTGTTGTTCCTCCACTTACCGTTGTTGTTGTGCGCGGTGAGGGTAGGGATAGGTTATTGGGACTCGAGGGATTTGGCGATTGTTGTGTGGCTATCGGCACGGAGGCCGATCTTTGCGTGGAATGATATGGCGGCGGTGGTCCCTGCAAAGAGCGCTGGCCGACAGGATTAGAAGCTTGCTGCTGCTGATGTTGTCCTCCTCCAGTTGTTGGTCTTACTTTGCCACTTTTTAAACGATCTTCAAAAAACTGATGTTGTATCTTAGACCATTCCATATGGGCCATTCCGCCTCCGCCGCCTGGTTGATGCGGATGCGGTTGCGTTATATTTTGTTCCTGGTTTGAAAGTAGTTCCTTTGATATATCATTGCCAAACGAGGCCAATAGCTCGGTTGAATTCACCAATCCTCCTACTCCTTCCACGCCTGACTCTGATCCTGGTCCTCCACATGGCAGGTTGCTTTTTTGTCCGCAGCCTATCACAGATCCTATATCGGATATAACATCACCAGGCAGTAGGACATCTTCCGTGGTCATGATGTGGTGCTCTGGCTTTAATTGTCGCATTTGAGAATTTATGGTGGAGCCACCTACGCCTCCTCCTGTACCTGCTCCTCCTCCTCCTGCGCCTGGCATGCCCAACATCAGTTCATTGGACATCTTCGTTCCACCGCCTAATGCATTCTCATTCTCGGGGAAGAGAAATTGATTCATTTTCTTGATCTTGGCCAACTGCTCCTCCCTGTGTTGGCGCTGTTGCGGCGTTAGATTCTCATCCGGAACCTTGACTCCTTGTAGCGAAACAATGTTACTTTCATGGCTCGGATCGTTGTTACCTGTCTTTGATGATGAGCTCTGTCCCAAATCCACGCCGGCGGCCTCCAATATCTTGATGGCCTGTGACTCACTGGTAACGTCGATATTATTGTTGCGTGCATTTGGCGCGGAACAACCACTCTCCCAGCACATTAATTCGCTTTCATTTGATGCCAGGGGATCGGGCGGATCGATAAAAGCGTTGCGCTTATTATCCCCCTGATTATATTGGTTTTTTAAGAGATTGCCAGCCGGTTTTTGTGCCTGCTTGGGAGGAGCTGCCGGTCCCGGTCCCATGCCTATCCATGGCATACCCAAAGACGAGTGTCTCTGCTGCAACTTGTTCATTTTCAAGGGATTCTTCATAAAGAAATCCTCGAGAAAGTTTTTGGTGGCCGGCTGGGTGCAGTGATAGGCGATGATTGTTTGAAATTGGCCGCTTAAAACCGATTCGGCACCTTTGTTGGCCAATTGCGTGGAAAATACAAATATGTGATTCTGTTGCTGCATGTAATCCAAGCAGTTGTTGCTACCAACACTCGAAGTGTTGGCTACCATGTTACTTGGTACAGTTCCAGGTCCTGGCCCTGGCCCCACTCCTACCCCAGTTCCTAAGGCGAGTATGCTGGAAATTGGGTTATTACTCAAAGATTCATTGTTCAGATCAGAGTTCATTTGATTATTGCAATTGGTATTTTCGATGCCCATTTCGTCATTTTTATTTATGGCCAATGAGGACGAAGATGTCTTTTCTGAGCTGCTGGTTGTGTTCGTTTCGTTTTTAACTAAAAATCATTAGAGCGATACAGTTAATATTTAGAATATTAGGAACAGGTAGTTAATAGAACGAACATTAGTAGTTTCTATAACATGACAACGTCTCTCGTTGACTTAATTATTTTGGCAGTGAAATATTAATAGAAATAGGTAATGCTATGCCACATATATAGATCATTTGGTCAGATCCCGATCAACATTAGGCCATAATCTTCTGAAACTTAAAATGTTCAAATGCTACCATTCAACATACCAGTTTTGGCAGCAGTGTCCTGGGCATTGCCACCAATGGAACCGAAACCCACGGGCGACATGCTTGGAGAGTTATCTCTTTCTTCTTTTTTCATATTCACCAAACTGCTTAGGGCATCGACGTTGGGTTCCTCCTTAATGGCAACGCCTGCCGTTGCTTTTGTCTTACTAGATCCCATTTCTGTTTGGTTAAATTAAATTTAATAAAATCACAGCAGAATAATAATAGTAGTTACAAGGCGCATACCTCCGTCTTCCTCCTTGACATGCACCTTCTTCTTCTCATCCTGTTTGCCGTTACCAACATCACTATCGACCATTTGAGTACTGTTAAGCGCAGCAGAAACAGTGCTGCTATTCGAATGTTCGCTCATGTTGTTTGGAGAGTTGAGACTGCTTGTAGAGTTGTGCCTTAACATGGGAGTCACAGCGTTAACTGAAGATGGTTGTCCTTCGGCAGATAAATTATTATTTCCACCTCCCCCTGAGCTGCTAATTCCTGATGGATTGGAGATGCTTTTGTTATCATTATTTGATAAACAATTTTTCTCTTCCTCTACTTTGATTTGATCTGCAAAAACAAATCAGTAAGGATCGTGTAAAATTAGAAAGTAAAGAGGCAAATACAAACCCGGTGACAATGTGGAGAAAGGTGGCTCGCTCTTAACAGACTTTGGAGAGTTCCTACTCGCAACCGAAGTAGGTGCACTTGTTATTGATGCATCTGCGACGCTCTGTGTTTGAGCTGATGGACTGCGGGGCATTTTTGTTGTTGATAACATTGTGGCTAGGCCTTCTACCAATACAAACGTCGTTTCTTTAATTCTTTCTAGCAATCAATTGCATTAAACAGGCCATTATTTGGCCAAATCAGTTGGATATCCGGCTCCCCTATTTAATGCATGTTGATATCGATGTAAATGTTAGTCGAGCACATCGATACACATACGTTCGTATGTAAGTATGCTCACAATGTTAGCACTATTAATACAAAGACCATAATTTTAAAATATATACAGAATGGTGCGAATAGTCTCACCGTAGTCCATTAGTATTTAACTCTCTCTTTCAACTATGTTTGGTATCAATTTTAAAATATTCTTTGCCAGTATGTTTTTACAATTTTATGTATGTGTATGTATGTATATATACTATTCAGGACGAAGCCATTCATTGAATGCAACGGTTGCCAAACGTTATTTTTAATTTCATTAACGACATCCTTTGGGCTAATCTATACCAAAAGTAGAACATATATTCTATATTTTAAGAAAATAAATGTACAAAAACTATTACAAATAGTTTTAATATTAAGAGCTTATGCCTTTCAGAGTGACCAACTTTCACCTTTGTCTATATACTATAAAAAATATATCTTCAAACTATTTTATTCTCACTTATGCCACTTTTTCATTCTATCAAACCTAAACACTCACACATTCACACCAAGTGAACGACAGTTTCTGAGCACCCTCTCAATACTAGTAGGACACTACCGCTTTAAACAGAGATTTCATCAAAGATTTCACAGCGCTATAGCGATTTACACAATTGCGAGCAGGATGGCTGCATGACACTTTTAGTGCATTATCTAAAGTATTGACAATAAACTAGACACGAAAATCGATAAATCTACATAAAATATACTAGATACTAGATTTGGACCGATAACAATATACTGCTTTACTGAGAGAAATTGTAATTGATGAGTATATAAGGCAGACATTGACAAAATGGTCTCAGAAATAAAATGTTTTTTATTTATTATATTTTTCACTTATTTGCTGAGACTAAACGGCACAATGGCAAAAAACAATAAAAAACTGATATATTTCGGTGCCAAGATGCTTTCGCTGCAAAATTAACCTAAATGAAATTTGGTGGTGTTATTTATACAAATTGTGGGATAAAAATATAAATTTAGAAACTTCCATATACATAAATTTTGGAATACTTCGACGAGGACTCAAATAGTTTACCTTTTTAAATCGGTATGAGCGTCGTCGCACTACCAAAATAACACATATAGTTGTCTCTTTCAAGGTCCTAATTAAGTAACTTATTAATGACAACTGCATTAGTGTATCAAATCGTATACTATAACCTAACTAGCAATCATGTAGTACTGGAACAAACATCGAAATTTAATCGATACTATCGATGTTTCCAAAAACTTGTCAATATCGATGTTGACTTGACAAACATCGATTATTTTCAATTGTTTTTAAGAAAACCAAGAAAGTAAGTGCAAATTTGGTGTTCTTGTAAATGAAACAGTTTTTTTTTGTCTTAATAATAAGGTGTTAAGGGAACTTTAAATATTATATTTTAGACGAGCCCTGAAAACATGAGTGTATTGAAGGCTATTGCATAGCAATATTTATATGTGCCCGCCACGTCGTGTGAGTGTAAGAGAACATTTGAACCTGCAACAGTCAACAAGCCTCTATTCTAAATAAAAACAAATTTCTTAATGATCTTAAATAAAAAAAATACCATTAAAAAGTATAATTAAGGCTGAAAAATTTAAACATCGATTATTAATGGGTTTCATGAAAGTACTCACCAACATCGATGCAAGCAAACATCGATGTTTCTCCAGCTTTACTAGACTGGAAGAGTAAAAATAGCACTTGTAGGCTAGAGCTGGAAAACTATCGATAGCTGCACCATTCTGTACTTTCGATGTTTTGAGAGCAAAAATTTAATATTTTCGATAGTATTGTTTTTTGTGCATATCTTTAAAAAAAAATACAAGTCAATGTAGTTTCGAATGATTCTTTCGTATTAAAAAAATTTAATGCTATAATATTCTAAACAAAAAACAAACTTTTATATTACTAATATTATTATTAGAGATAAGAATGTTATCATTTCCGTTTGTTATATAAATAATAAAATTATAATATAGGAACTAAATCTGAGACCAACTCTCTATCAACCACCACTCAGACCTCCAATTAAAGTTAATCAAGAATGCATTTTATATAGAAAACATATCATTTAAAATTTTTTTGATCACACTTCCTGCAACTAAGTTTTGTTTTCAGCGCAGATGTCAGTGATAAGAAAAATGCCAAGCACCATCGATAGCGACCTAAAACTATCGATGGTGGGTCAGAAAGGTAAAAATTAGATACCTCGATAGTACCATCCATATTTTCCCAGCTCTAGGGCAGAGTCGAAATTTCGTTGTGGAAGCCAATTCATTAATTACCGAAGAATCTAAACAGTGTTGCCAACTCTTTGGGGCAACCCAAAAAAAGCTAGAAACAGACAGAAAATTTTTATGAAAGCTAAAAATTACCGCTAGAGTAGTAAAACAATATTTTTGTATATAGAGACAATTTATTCTTCAATTATATTAGAAAACTTCAAAAATTCTTCAATGATATTTGGTTAGCAAGGCGGGTTTTAAAAACGTAATGTTGTTCGTCTGGTAATTTGCAGAAGACGAAACCTTGTGTTTGGCTCTCATGCATGTGCATGCAATTCGCAAAGGTTAGGAGTAATGCTGGGTTTGCAATATTTGCAAAAGCATTTGCTGTCTTCAGCAGGATCAACACAAATTCAATCCTTAAACGCGGGCTCCTGCAGTCAGGCCTGTCGCGGTTTTTTGTTTGTAAATTTTTGGCATTGTTAACTCGTCTGAAACCCACACTTTTAAACGCTTCGCGATTCGTTTAAAAATTGTGAAATACCCTGTTAGAGATGGTTAAAAGTTGGATTCAAAATCGATAAAAATGTAGTGCTCTTTTGTCATACCGACGTTTTTTATGATTTAAATGGAAAAAATATTTAAAAAGGCTATATTTCCCGCTAGCCGCTAGCTTACAATTTGTCCCGCATTTTGCTTTTGAAAACAGCTATATATAGCGCGCAAAAAGCTAAATTGGTAACGCTGGTTCTAAATCAGCGAAGGGCACGCCGTGGCTCAATTTGCTCACGCTGCTCAAATCGTATCTTTTTGGGGAGTCGCCAGCAAGTCGTCCTTGCGTCAAAGATGCTGGCGTTCAGCGATCCGTGACGATTTACGAATTCAATGACACTGAAATTCGGCACAGGATCGGGGCACATCGCCGCGATCTCGAGTTTGCAACAACAATCGCATGCACTTGGGCCTCACACATCAAACTCGTGACGGTAATGGTTGTTGTTGTTATTTTATGTCTGGCCGAGCTGCTGCTCAGACCGTTAGATCGCGTGCCCATCGTTGTTCTAAATAATCAAAACTATAACCTAAATTATAGACCCAGCTATAATAATAACTACAATTAGATTTATAACGCCTATCAAAATAGAGGTAACCAACAAGGAAGAAACAACTCCCGAGAATCCTCAAACGCTCAATTAAGAACAGGAAAACTAAAAACCTTAAAAAAATAAGCAATCAGAATATTTATGTCCAAATTTCAAACTACCACACAAAAGTATATACATATATACGTTCCTTGTAAATATCAGTTCCGATGTATGCATCCTTAAAACAAGTTCAGATAATTATGGAAAAATAGATATAAATTCAATAATTTCAATGATTTAATTTCTAAAAAGACCGCCAGTAGATCAAGACTGGTTTGTGACTAGATCTAAAAATATAAATGAACGTATCCACATTTCGATTATAAATTCTGAGAAAAACAATTTAATTTTTTCAGCTAGAGCAGAAGTCGTGAGGCAGATCTATCTAAACACTTCTCACAATCATAGCCACCACCATAGCAAATTTAAATAACACTTTGTTTGAATACTAAATACAAACCAAACTAGTCAATAGTCAAAAGTAGAAACCACGGCAAGAAAAAAATTAGGTACTAAATAAATTACACAGGTCGACGAAAATCGCACTAATTTTTGCCCGAACAGAAACGTATCTGATTCTGAAAGATCTTAGTCTGTACATTACTAGTTCGAAAACGAAAGTTTCCATCACGTGCCAATTTCAAGAAAATCGTGGTCAAAGTATGAAAAACTGCTAATAATGCGAACAACAGCTGACGTGCCCCTTTATTTTTCAATATGAAAAAAAGTCAGCACAGAGGGATCTCAGCTGTAATGCTTTCTCAAAACTTACTTTTGCCCCATATTTTGGCTATGTTGTAGCCCTGATAACTAAAACGTTGGGAACTTACATGTTATATATATTATAACAGTAACGATGAAGTTTTCAACCTATAGCCAAACTCACAAATTTTTAAAAATTATTTTCTTTTTTCCTGATGTAATATATATCGAACTAAAATGAACTTGTTATTACATTTCTCTTATACCCTGGCGCAAATAGCTGAAAGCTGTTTTGAATTTCGTCAGGGAATGCCTAATAAATTTTCTAGCCTGACCTGCACTAAATATTGATAATACATAATGCAATGATCCTTGATCTGCGGCGAATCATAGCTCGCTACTTTTGAATGGTAGAATCACTTCTATGAACAAAAATTAAGATTAAAAAATGATAATCAAGTTTACATTAAAAACAAGAATGGAAGCTAACTTCGGCACGCCGAAGTTTGTATACCCTTGCAGATTTCAAATGTATCAATTATAATCTATCCCAATATAATACTTTCATATTCATACAATTTTTACAGTTTTACATTTTTGTTACATTTTGTTTACATTTTACATGTCAAGTAAAATATATTTTTTCTCCACATTTACCGATCGTTTGTATGGCAGCTAAACGATATAGTCGTCCGATTCTTATGAAATTTACAACAAAATTCTGAAAAAATATGAAATACTTGTATCTCAAAGAAGAAGAAATTATGTTGAAAATTATAAGTTATAATTATTTTTCTAAAACTTTCCCGACCGTTTATATGACAGCTATATGATATAGTAGTCTGATTTTTATAAAATTAAAACTTAAAATCAGAAACAATAAAAAAGCTTATAACCGAGAGTTGATTAAGATATGTTAAAACACAGTGAAGTTATAATTTTTTTTCTACAAATTTACGGATTGTTTGTATGGCAGCTATATGATATAGTTGACCGATCCGGCTCAATCCGACATATATACGAGTAAGAGTATATAGAAGACTATCTGCAAAGTTCCATTCAGATAGCTTTAAAACTGAGGAACTAGTTTTCGTAGAAACGGACAGACAGACAGACAGACGGACAGACGGACATGGCTAGATCGACTCGGCTGTTGATGCTGATCAAGAATATATATACTTTATAGGGTCGGAGATGACTCCTTCACTGCGTTGCAAACTTCTGACTTAAATTATAGGGGTATAATATAGAATACCCACACAATCAAAAGGAAGAAATATACAGGCAAATAGAAAAACTAATAAAAGATTATATTGTAGAACTATCGGTTTATGTTTTATATGTGTATCTTTTTTTCTTAAACTTTATTGGTTGTTTGTGTTTTGTGGATGATAACTAAGTAATGGCACAAAGTTGCACAAGGGTAATCACGCAGTTATTACCAAAAGTATATACAGGCAACATAGCAAAACAGCTGGAATGGAAATGGAATGGATAGAAATTCAAAATATCAAAACATTTCCCGCATTAGGTGAATTTCTACCCCGCAGGAAAACGTTCATTTAATAAATGTTGTATAGATTAGGTCCATTATGTAAGATTTAATTCACGAAATTGGGGGCCATTTTACGTTATGTTCATTGTTTTTTTATTTAAAGCAAATCTGACAACCATATCATAGGCATTTAGGACATTCTTATTTTGAATAAAGGCAAAAATGTTCCTACATATATCAATGTTTACTTTCAGCTCAATAGCGGCGAATACATCAATATGCGATCCGTAAACAAACTTTATAAATTAAATAAATATTGATTTTAACATGTAATTTTTCTCTTTAAAGTTTGTATATAATAAACAGCTTTTCAGCTTCAGAAAAGGCGTAAAAAGCCACGAAAAGAGTCACTTTCATGGCTCTTACGACTTTTCTTTAATTTCTTTGGTCACAATGGTTACCGAGCAAAATATATAACAGTTATGCTGTCACAATTGTGACAGCGGATTTTGGTTAGTACTAGCAATTTTCAAAAAATCTGGCAGCACTGGTTGGCAGCACACATGAGCATCGCTCAACAAGTTCCTAGCAACATTTGTCTTTATTTTGATGTTGCAAAACATAACTCTAGCAACATTTATTTTATTTGCTTTCAGCACTGTTTAATTTAGGTTTTCCATATATATATTTGCATCTTAGTAAAATCAAATTTTCCTCGTTCTATCCTTTATTTTCCTTCTCACGAGTTTATCTAGAACGCGGTCTGTTGGGCGAAAGGTGGGAATCGTAGAGGCACGCGTGTAAAAAAAAAAAATAGACTAAGTAGGTCACTTTCAACTGTAACTTTCCTACTATTTTTTTTTTTTAATATATTTTCCGCTTTCATAGCAGTTATATGATATAATCGTCCCATTTTCATAAAAACCCCGAAGTTCTTAATTCATAAAATGGATACGTTTTAAAAAAATTTTATTTTTTTTTAATATTCCGATCTTTTTAATGACACTTATTGGGGATAGTAGTGGCTTTTGGCCTGCAATAAAAAGATAGACTTCATTTGAAACGTTTTATTCAGGTACTAGCTTAAACAAAAAATAAATAAATAAGTATGTATAATATTTGAACCATTGCTATATGTATATATTTTCGTTGCTCGTTGCACATTGCGCATGCTTGGGCGTTAGGGGTGGGGTCATATGGACTCTCGTGGTATAGTGCCTTTGCCTCTGGCAACCCTTAAATACGATGAAGATATGAAGGGTGGTGTGTTTTGCTGTTGTTCATTTAATTTCAGTTCCGTTCTGTTTTTGGCTTTTGGTTCCCGTTCACAGCTCAGTTCGAATTGGGTATAATTCGCGTAAGGCCGGAGAAGCTTTATATGGCAACGAGGCAGAGGTTTTTTCGGTATAAACCACCCACATGTGTACATGTGTGTATACTTATACACATGCGTAGAGACGAATTTTCCTAGCCAAAAAGTTTTCGGAGGAACTTCACGTTTCCAATCAGCTTAAGATCTTTTAAATACAAAAATGTTATCATTTATGGTATTTATGCGGAAACGTTGAAAATATTTATTAAAGCTTAAAAGAAAATGAAGTGAAAACTACTTATAAAATAGAAAACAAGTTATTTAAGGGGCGTTAAGTGCTTTTTTTTTAATATGTTTTAAGAAATAATGTGTGTTGCGAAGACAAAGTTCAGAACCCTGGCTCCGATTTAGGTAAATAGAAAGATATAAGAAGTATAAACATGTAAGCCAATTTAAATACATTGACATACGTGTGGAAAATATTCTTGATTAAGTGCAGGCAAAGCAACCCCAACCTTTTACTGATGTGTATGTGGGCTTAGAGCAACCCTTAAAGGTCGGTCTGTGCGGCGATGACAACGAGTAACATACTATATATTGGCGAACGAAACTCTCACAAACTAAAAATGTTAAATTAAATTTAAATGAATATAAAATTGAAAATATTAACTGAAACCTTTTTATTTTATTTTAAACGGGTTTGTTCGACTGTTGTAGCTGAAACTTGCAAGTAAAGAAATGACATACTTCGGTCCTTGTTATGTAAAAGATATTTTTAGCGAAAATAATATTAACAAGCTTTAATTTTTCTATTTCCAGATGCTTTTCGCATCTTCCTCTGAATAAGGAATGGAATCGATTAATCAGATAATTGATTCGCGGCCAACATTTTCCCAGAATTTAGTTGAAGATGCCACTGAGTTTATAACAGAACACCAGTCTCAGTCACATCAAGAGGCAGGAGGTCATGGTCCTGGTTCTGATCTTGATGCCGATGATGTTCTGTCAATGCAAACAATAATAAGCGAAAAGAAACATCGTTCCAGGCCAGATTCGGCTGCTGTTGTCATGGTTATCGATGAAATGGATAGGCAGACGACGACAACATATCAAATTGTGCCTCATCAACAACTGCAGCAATTGCATCAGCCAAGAACTATGTCCTTTGGAATGGTCCAACAGGATCAGCACCATGATCAGCGCATGATTAACAGCAGTCCTGTGGACTCTTTTGTGGCCTCCGATATAAGCTTGGATGGCTTGACAGTGGATGCCATGAGCCAGGCGACAATTCTTCCCCAAGAATTGACTACAGTGAAGCCAGAAACAATGAGCAAGTTGCTTATAGTTCAAACCAAGTCAGGATTGGATCGAGCAAATAATAAGCGCATAAGGATGCATGTGGACGTATCGAGTGTTAATGTTGGACTTGGCGCTGATGTTGATGATCTAGATGAGATTTCATCCGATGGTGACAACCTTGACGATGAAGGAGTAACATTAAATCAGCATCATCATCAGCAGCTATTGGATGAGCACCAGCAAGTGTACAGCCTGGCCAGTCATCATCTTCATCAGCACCAGCATCACCTTCATGCCCATGGTCATGGCCAGGCGATACTTGGTTTGCAGCACAATAGAACCGGTCAGTTGGACATGGGACATAGTATTGCAGGAGGGGTTATAGTTAATTCCCAAGACAGTGAAAAAGACGTGGATGAAGAAGATGATAATGGCAATGGAGATCCGGATGGGGATGTCGAGGATGAAGACGATGATGAGATTCGCGATCGAGGCCAGTTGGTTAGTCAAAGTTCATATCAGACGTTGACATCGGTTAGTGATCGATTGTCGCCACCGGGCTTTAGTCCAACATCATATGCAACATTGACCCCCATCCAACCCCTTCCGCCTATATCAACCATGTCGGAGAAGTTCGCCTATTCAGGTCACATTTCTGGAAGTGGCGATGGCGGAGACAACACAGATGCCAATGGAGAAGGAGGCAGAGTGGTAGTAGAGGCCACTACCAATACCTCATCAGAGACTGTAGTTGGAGGAGGTAATGTTAGTGTTAATGGTAATGGGGCATCATCCGAATGCAACTCGTACTCTTCAGCCTTACCCATGACTATGAGTGGCGGTCATCATCATATTGGGTTAGGCGTCTCACCGTATTCCTCATACGAAAAGCTATCGTCTATGATATCACCACCACCAAATAACTACCTGGTTTCATGTGACCTGCATGCCGCCACCGTTGTCACGTCGTCGGGACGTATGCCAAATCCTTCCCACCTGGAGGAGTTGACCCATGAAGGAAACAAAAAGGATTTGGCGACACAGGAGAATACCGAAGACAATGCAGGAGGAGGAAGGGAAAGAGAAAAATTCACTTACTCTAGCCATATCTCTGGTGGGGGAGATAGTGGCGATACAGACGTTCATGGTGAAAAATTCTCCTACTCTGATCATATCTCTGGTGGGGATAGTGGCGATACTGATGTTCATGGAGAAAAGTTCTCTTACTCTGATCATATTTCTGGAAGCGATAACGTTACTGATGTCAACGGAGGAACGTAAGTAAATGCATTCTAAATAATATTATAAATCTTCTGAACTTTCTAACTTTGGATAGTCGTAGTGCAATAGGGTGTATCGCATTTGATGCAACAGAGCAACGAAAACGTTTCTTGGTCAACTTAAGCCAATGCCCGTCTGTCCGTAATTTTGATCATTAGAAATATAATATCTAGTGCTTCCTACAATCAAACATTGTACGCAGAACTATATTATTTTCAAACATAATTAGGCGCTAATTTTTAATGTTCATTCTTATTTATTCATTTAAATTCTATTCATTCAATTTACATAAATATACTAATTAAACTTATTTTTTTCTTTTCCTTGTGTCTTTTTTTGAAGAACTTGGCTCCAAATGCCTTCACAGCGGGAGTCACGACTTCACCTGCCTTCAGAACACAGCCTGGACGATCGATTTCAATTGACGCCCGAACGAAAAATGCGTCTCAACATAACGGCACAGGAGCGGACGACTTCGACGCGCTTGCAAATATCGCGTCACCTAAATCACCAGGTGACACCAGAAGCTGTTCATTCAATCTGTCCCACAGATTGGAAGCCAGATGAAGATTGGAAGCACGGATCTAATTCCATTCTACCCGTGGTTGTGTCCCTAACACCGACACCGCCGCCACCGTCCATAACAGATGTTGATACGGCATCCGCCTTGGGACTTAAGCTGAGTGGTCGGATGTCTCCAGGACAACAAAGATCACAGCAATATTTACTGAGCAAGAGCCAGCAGCAGGAGATCGGAGGAGCCACAGATAACGTTACCCCGGACTCCTCCGTTTCTGGCATTCAACAATCGAGTCTCTTAAATGGATTTCAAAATATACAACAGCAATGTGCAAAAATCGCCATCTCCGCCTCGCCCAAGAACGGAGGAGGAGGAGGATCATCTAGTCGAACTAGTGTAAACTCCACAGACATGGAGGAGATCAATACCAAGGATCTGGCTCAGCGTATTTCAGCGGAGCTCAAGCGATACAGTATCCCACAGGCAATTTTTGCTCAACGTGTTCTTTGCCGGTCGCAAGGCACCCTGTCCGATCTTCTGCGCAATCCAAAGCCATGGTCGAAGCTTAAATCGGGACGAGAGACTTTCCGGCGAATGTACAAATGGCTACAAGAGCCGGAGTTCCAAAGGATGTCAGCATTGCGCATGGCGGCCGCTCAAATTCCACAACGTATGACGACTTTGGGTACTAGTAATACTACTGGGCCACTTGGATCAGCTGGAACGGGAACTAATGATAACAGAGACGATATGACAACGGATGGGGATAGCCATGGGGGTCCATCAACTATGTCACCAAGAGGTAGGTGCCAGAGAAAACAATTATCACAATTTATACCCTTGCGGGGTATTATATTTTTAGTCACAAGTTTGCAACGCATTAAAGGAGGCGTTTCCTATAAAGTTTATATATTCTTAATCAGCACCAACAGCCGAGTCAATCTAGTCATGTCCGTCTGTCCGTTTCTACGCAAACTAGCCCCTTAGTTTTCAAGCTATCTGAATTAAACTTTGCAGATAGTGTTCTTATACCCTCACTACTATATAAGTCGGAACGAGCCGGATCGGCCAACTATATTATTTAATCTCGGCTATGGGCTTTATATATATTTAAAGAATTTCGGATTTAAATTTATAAAAATTGTACTACTAACTGCTATAGCAACGGTCGGGAAATGGTGAGAATAAAATTAAAACTTTGTCAGTTCTCAACATTTTTTCTTCTATTTTGAGATACAAGCATTTAATATTATTCCATTCCTATGGAACAATAGGTAAATGTGGGGAAAAATTACATTTAAGTTTAACTTTACCTCTAAAAAAAAAATGTACACCTGTAAAAACAATATGAATTCATATTATATTAGATAGGAATAGATTATAATTGATCAAATTGCAATTCCAAGGGTATTCGAACTTCGGCGTTCCGAAGTTAGCTTCCCTTGTTGGTTTATATTAAGCTTTAAGCTCACATTTATGGTTAAAGTAACAATTCCCTTTAGAGCCAAGAGATCGAACTACCTAAAATGTTTCATCTTTTTTTATTTACCCTTAGCAGCACTCAATGAACCTGTATGTACAGTGGGATCTGCAGCTGGCGCTAATCTCTCCGCTTCCACCAACGTCGTCGTCAATTGCCGACGAAAGGAGGAGCCACAGATTGAGCAAATGCCGCAGCCAAAAAAGCCACGACTGGTTTTTACCGATCTGCAGCGACGAACATTACAAGCAATTTTTAAAGTAAATAATTTTGGAAATCTTAATTATATTATATACTTATAAATAACAACTATCTCTTTTAGGAAACCAAGCGACCTTCAAAGGAGATGCAAGTGACTATAGCCAGACAGTTAGGCTTAGAGCCCACAACGGTGGGTAATTTCTTTATGAACGCAAGAAGGCGGTCGATGGACAAGTGGCGTGATGATGATTCCAAAAATAACACAAACATGCAGCATGTTATGCAAAATCGTCAGCAGCAGCCACAAGATGAGCAAGATGAGGATCATAGTCATATTCCCAATCAAAATCATAATCCTAGTCAGAACCTGTCGCATGATAACTACTCGAGTCTCCACACGACAGCTATGTCTCCTCTGGGCGCCTTTGACGAAGATGCTGATATGGATTTGGAGTTAGAAAGTCATGATTTCGATTTGGTTGATCCCGACCATCAAGGTGACAATAATAATGATCGCCACGGCGATATGTTGTGACAGCATAGCCGATATGGACGCCACCACAAACCAGAGAAGACGAACTCTCTTCGAGGTACATTTACGTTCTTGAGTCCTAGTAGATCGAGAGAGAGAGTAAAGCTGGTCTCAGAAAGCCGAAAGGTTGCAGGTAATATTCATAACAGCGAGGACGATAAGGATAAAAGCAAGCAGAAACTAGAGGATAAGCCGCAATGGTCACAAAACCTGCGACGCAATATAGACGGCAATATCTGTATGGATGATATGGTGGGCATATCCGATTGTTTGGATGATCTCAAGCTAATGATAGTTTGCTGAAACACAAACCGCATACTTAATAATAGCAACCCTAACTACACGTTTCTGATATAATTATCTAGGTACTTCATGAACAACTAGGTTCATCTTTTGCATACAAGAAAGCAAATAACACAATAACTTAACTTAAAACTTAATTAGCTGTAGGTTTTCATTGATATTATTTGTTATTTTTAAATGTAAAAATTGGTTTTTAATGGTTGTAAGATACGTAACAATGTTAGGCCACTTTCCAGCAAAAATGTATTAAGGAGCTTTTGGTGCTTAAAGAGTTACATTTTTATTATTTGATTTGGCAAGGTTATTTGTATTTTTGTTGTTTTTGTTTTTTAAGTTTATTAAGTTACCGAAGGTAACCATTACTATATTTATTTAAATGTTACCCTTGTAATTTAATATGCAGTAAAGGAAGTGTATATATTCTTGATCATGATCAACAACCTACGTAGCAATGCCCGTCTGTTCGTCTGCCTCTTCATTATTCTCTTTACGAATTTAACTTTAAACTTGGTCTCTGGCAGTCTGGTAGACTACAAGACGAAAGCAGTGGTTAAAAAAACAAACAAAAAACTATGGGCAATTTGCGAGGTTTGCTCTCGAATGGAGGTCTAGAATTCATAATGGGTTGTTGTTGAGATGTAGGATAAAGTACAAAGAAAATTGGAGATAGTTAGAAAGTGGTCTGATGATTTGGAAAGCGTCATTGAAACGTTCGTAACCACAGCTCTTGACAAGTTTCTTTTGTTTTTTTTGGCAAAAGTAGCGCTTTTTTTTTGTTTGATAAAAATCAAAGCCGACTAGATCCTGAGTCTGGAGAGTTCTCGTAAATTATAATAAAAAGGTATAGGCCTTTGCTGACAAACACTTCTTGAAAAAAATATTATAAATTCTTTAAAAAGAAATATCGCGCTTCGGTCACACTGGACTGTAGTTTTTAAACGTGTTCAAAATATTTGCATATAACCTGAAATATAAGTGTGATTTAAAAACAAGAAAGGAAGCTAACTTCGGCACGCCGAAGTTGGTATACCCTTGCAGATTCCAATTGTATGAATTATAATCTATCCCAATATAATATAATATGAACTACTTTCATATTCATACCATTTTACATTTTTGTTAAATTTTTACATGTCAAGTAAAATATATTTTTTCTCCACTTTTACCGATCGTATGGCAGCTATATGATATAGTCGTCCGATTCTTATGAAATTTACAACAACATTCTGAAAAAATGTGAAATACTACCATCTCAAAGTAGAAGAAATTATGTTGAAAACTGACAAAGCTTTAATTTTTTTTCTGAAAATTTCACGACCGTTCCTATGGCAGCTATAGTAGTCTGATTTTTATAAAATTAAATCCAAAAATCTGAAACAACATATAAAGCTTATAACCGAGTTGACCAAGATATGTTAAAAAACAGTGAAGTTATAATTTTTTTTCAACAAATTTACGGATCGGTTGAATGGCAGCTATATGATATAGTTGACCGATCCGGTTTATTCCGACTTATGTACGAGTGAGAGTATATAGAAGACTATCTGCAAAGTCTCATTCAGATAGCCTTAAAACTGAGGGACTAGTTTGCGTAGAAACGGACAGACGGACACGGCTAGATCGACTCGGCTGTTGATGCTGTTCGGAGATGACTCCTTCACTGCGTTGCAAACTTCTGACTGAAATTATAATACCCTGCAAGGGTATAAAAAAATGTCGATGACTTCGATGTTCGCTCTTGTTCTTTATTTTTTATGCACCCTATTTTGACGGTCCAGTTTCAAATTGCAATGGTATGCAAACTTCGAGGTCCCAAAGTTAACTTTATTTCTAGTTAATGAAATATTAATCTTTTTACTTTCTGTACTTGCATTTGCACAGCAAATAACACAGTGTTGTCAAAATTATTACCGTTTATATCTATATAACATATAACGTAAATGTTTATATAGTTAAGGCGTGTACTATATTTAATTTTCCAGTGGCTATTAAAGTTTGGCCCTAGGCGAAAATGTAAAGAGTTTGATATACAAAAGAGCCGTGTATATCTATGTAGATACATTTAGAATAAATAAAATAAATAAATCGAAAAAATAATGAAGGAAATCGACTAAAAAGTAAGTCATAAATTTATTGTATATCTAGTCAAATTTATAAAGTAATCATGTAATAACCGAAGCGATTATTCAAAACATATTTTACTTTTAAAAATAGGACATACATATATTAAAAGTCATTAGCATCTTAAAGCAAGTTTAAAAGTGGCTTTAAAAATTGGTTTAAAAAAAAATTATGTTTTGTTTAGTTGTGTGAATAAAATTAAACATACATTATAAAACAAGATATATATATATAAATGAAAAACTGTATATACCTGTATGAAATATTTATCACTTCAGACTCCAAACCTTTTATTTAATAATATCTAGTAAAGGGCCCTTTATAGGCACAATAATTATACATATATAGTTCTTATTTCTACGGTATAAGAAATGTTAAGAAAGATACTCATTGACATTATATTTCTGCACTATATGTTAATCGAATAGGATCTATTAAGAATATTAACGCCGCTCGATGTATGCTAGTCAATTTAGTTTATATACAATTTAGAAACGTAATGCGAATGATGGAGCGATGGAGTGTACGGTCACCTCTTTAGGCACATTAATATATTTTAAGACGTCTATGTAAAAAACAAATCAAGCAAACGCAATAATAAAATAGAGGCAAAAAGTCATTATGTAAGGTTATCTTATCTATCTATGTTGCCTTATATGTATATTTATACAGTAAACACATTTAAAAACTAGCTCAAACTACTTATGTTTCTTTCAAGTTTTCTTTTTCAGGTGGAAATGTTTAAATTTCAAAATATTTTTGAAACAAGCAATGACTACATTTTATTTATTTATTTTTTCTTATTTTTGGCGGACCGAATAAGACGAAATAAAGATGACTCTTTTGTATAACTAAAACTAAAACAAGAAAGGAAGCTAACTTCTGCACGCCGAAGTTGGTATACCCTTGCAGATTCCAATTGAATAAATTTTAATCTATCCCAATATAATATAATATGAACTACTTTCATATACATACAATTTTTACAGTTTTACAGTTTCTTACATTTGTTCACATTTAAAGTAAAACATGTTTCACATGTAAAGTAAAATTTAATTTACCTCCCTTCACATTTACCGATCGTTTGTATGGCAGCTATATGATATAGTCGTCCGATTCTTATGAAATTTACTACAAAATTCTGAAAAAAAAAAAATGAAATACTAGTATCTCAAAGTAGAAGAAATTATTTTGAAAACTGACGAAGCTATAATTTTTTTTTTTCGAAAATTTCACGACCGTACATATGGCAGCTATATGATATAGTAGTCCGATTTTTATAAAATTAAATCCAAAAATCTGAAACAACATATAAAGCTTATAACCGAGTTGACCAAGATATGTTAAAAAACAGTGAAGTTATAATTTTTTTTCAACAAATTTTCGGATCGGTTGTATGGCAGCTATATGATATAGTTGACCGATCTGGCCCGTTCCGACATATGTACGAGTGAAAGTATATAGAAGACTATCTGCAAAGTTTCATTCAGCTTTAAAACTGAGGGACTAGTTTGCGTAGAAACGGACAGACGGACATGGCTAGATCGACTCGGCTGTTGGTGCTGATCAAGAATGTATATACTTTATAGGGTCGGAGATGACTCCTTCACTGCGTTGCAAACTTCTGACTGAAATTAAAATACCCTGCAAGGGTATAAAAACCGAACTACTATATCATATAGCTGCCATAGGAACGGTCGGGAAATTTTTAGAAAAAAATTTTAACTTTGTCAGATTACTTCTTCTACTTTAAGATAAAAGAATTCCGTATTATGCCAGAATTTTGTTTTAAATTGTATAAAAATGTGAAGAAAAATTAAATTTTTCTTTTCATGTAAAAAATTTAAAACTGTAATAATAAAATGAATATAAAACTTGACTGATTAATTGATTAAATTGCAATCTGCAAAGGTATACTTGTTAAAAAATGATATTAAAGTTCAATATTTAAACCTAAGACTCCATACAGCAGAGCAGGGAAAATACCCCATGCTCAGCAGCATCTTCTTGGATGTATATAGCGCTATGATGGCCTCTCTACTCATACTACTCTCATCCTCTCTACTAATAAGGCTTCCATGCTGCCGGAGTATTTGACTTGTGTTTTCGGGGTCAGCCTGGTTCTTGTCCGACTTTATACTTACATTGACCGCCCACTCACATATCTCCCTGTTAATTACCGATCGGTTAATGTATAGAAAATGCAATGCAGTGCTGTTAATATAAAACTGTAATTTTACCGTTAATATTATATTAAAAGTGGATGTCAAAAACCATTTTTAAGCGCGAAAAAATAACTACTTTATTTGGTTTAAATTATAGTAATTGTTTTATTAGTGACTGTCTTCCTCCAGAGCTCTGAAAACTATATGTATTATTAAGATTTAACACTCAGTAACGATTTATTTATTTTTTAAAAGTTCAAATATTTTTTGTCTTATATATTTTTAGGTTTAAATTTAAAACATTTACAACGCACCAAACATGCTTACTTGAAAAGGTACTGTATTTGTTTATAATATTTTAGGATGTCAAGCTTAAGCCGTAATATTAAAATGCTTGCTTTATTTTACTCCAAGACAAAGGCTTGGATTGTTAGTAACTTAAACTTTTGTGTCTGTTAACTTTCTGTGCGCATTTAGAATGCAATAACCTTTTTTAAGTATGGTACATATTTCAGATGGAAATAAGAGGCTAACTAGTAACAATGATCTCCTGATATATTGCAATTGATTTAAATATTTCTTACTGGCGTATGGCTTTCGAAGTCTCATACAGACGATGTCGCATTTTGTCTATCGCTGTCGATGGTCAGACTAGACGCTCGCATACTAAGCGAGGCCAATGATAGGTTACTATGATATATGGTCTTTGGTGACATTATTAAGGTGACATTTTCTGTGTCCGATGGCATTGATTGATTAATGTTACAAAATACGGTTGAGGGCAAGAGAATATCCGAGTTAATACCGAATAAACCATCAACGGAAAGAACATTTGTATTGATGACGCTGCTGCCGCCTCCATCCGTGCTATCCGCTTCGGCTGGTAAGACTCCACTTCCGTTTGTGCTTCCGCCAAGTTGCAGCCGAGAACTCATCAGTTTATTGCAAGCCGGGCAAGTTTGTTGTGTATTTTTGTCCCGGCGTCGTAATATTTCATAGGCACATCTATTATATTTTCAAATTTATATATGTGATATACATAAGTCGTTAGAAACGAGTTATACCAATAACTTACCTTGCATGGAGAATGTGCGCACAGGGCAGAGCCTCCAAGTTTTCCGGCTGTAGACCAAAGAGCTCTCCACATGCTCCACAATTCAAGCCCAGCGCTGCATCCGTTTGATTTGCCAGGCGAAAATGTGAGTTGTACTGATCCTCGTCGCCCAGGGCGCGATATATTAGTGCCAACCGACAACGAATCTTGCGAACTAGAAACTATAACATGGGTATAGGCAACCTATCAGTTAAAGTTAGAAGAAGACCATACCTTGGCCCCAATGGAGCTAGCAACCTCTAAAAGACGTGTATTGAACTCCAACGGTCTGCAGTTGCAAATTTTATTTTGCAGACGCAACGTTTCTAAGCAACGAGCAGCTCCGTCCATGGCCTCCATTTGAGCCATACGATCGCCCAAGCTGGCAGAAGTGCCCATCGCCTGCTCATATTGTCGAAACGCCCGCTAAAATTATATTTATATATTTATATGTATATATTTTATTGATTCCAAACTTACATCCATATCCATTTTCTTACGATAAATGTCCCCCATGATCCGAATACTGCGGGTAAACGTAGCCTGATCACCGGATATAAGCGACAGCTTAGTGGCTTCCTATGAAATTATATATAAAGGTTTTATACATCTTACTAAGTCTTGGAGCCTAGATACCTTACAATAATCCTGGGCATCTCCAAGCTCACCCTGTTTTCGTAAAGAGACCGCCATGCGCAATAACGCTGCCCTATGATGGCACGAGTTCAGATCCCCGAGTTGTAAAGATCGCGATAGGTCATATGCTTTGGATGCATACGTGGCGCTCTTATCGTTATCCTGCAGACGCCCAAACAATTCCGATAGGGCTACATACACCTGCAGCTCTAGCGAGGGATCACCAATGGCCATAGCTATCTTATAGGCACCCTGCAATCCCTCAAGCGCTCTAGAGAAGCCACCCATTTCCAGGTAAACCCGAGCCACCGTCAAATGGACTAAACCACTGCGGCACTTCGTCCCGCATTCATTGTAGAGCGAGTGACGAGCATAGCTCAGAGATCGTTCCAATCCACCCAGGCTGGCATGGGCTCTACTTAAGTTTAAATACGTTTCAGCTCTCATATTTGGTGAGTCAAGCTCCTCGGAAATACTAAACCGGTATCCGAAGATTTATTTGTTAAGCATTATAATAGTAATAAAATGTTTGCATTTTTATAAGCTAAAACATGCAACTGTAAAATTGGACACAAGTGTCATATTCACGATCGGGGAATTAAAAAATATTGTAAATTCGCCGTTTTTAACATACTTTCATCTACCCATGGGGCATGACCACTTTTATATCTATCTTGTGACTTTATTTCATTTGATTGAACTAAATTAGTTTATAATATGAAAAGATTTTCTTTTGTGAGGGCTCGCATTAGCAAAATCCAAATTTGTTCTATGTAGAGGTGGAGAAACATCGATCTTTTCGAATTGTTTACCACATTTTCATTGTTTATTTAAAAAAAATATATATACATATATAAATATAATATATATATGGACAATTCCACAGAAAGGTAAATCGCAGCCAAAAAACTAAAACTTCCTTAAAATGTTTATTTTTTTCAACAACGTAACACTAGGCAATTGTCCAATTGATCCAATTTGAAAGGCTTTAACATATTCTAAAACAAATTTCGAGATACTTGAAAGCATATACACGAACACGCCATTTTTCATATTTTCTTCATTCTTCATTTTCTTATTTCTTCTGCTTCTTTTTTTGATAAAAACATCAAAACCGAGGCATTATACTTTGACTTATGCTTTCTAACAACACTAATAGAATGCAAAGAGTCGAACTAAAACGGACATACGCTCTTCAAATTTACTTAAATAGTAAATAACAGCATGCAAGTAATTTTTGAAAAAGCGTATAGCCATTTTTAAGAGGCATAAGTAAGCTACACATTGCTTCTAAACGCTATAACGGCATTGAATATCGAGCAATGTTTGTAATGGAAATGTTTGTAAGAGAAAGTTGAAAAAAGTCAAACAATTTTTTTGCTCCTCTAAATCATAAATATAACTTGTGTAGAATATGTATAAGTTAAATTTATGATTTAGAGAAATAAAAAATTGTTTGACTTTTTTCAACTTTCCTTTAAGGATCAAAAGGTTTTCCATTACGGAGGGAAAACAATTGGCCTTACTAAATAATCCTTCAAACTTGCACGACGAAGCAGGTGCGATAAAAACTTTGGCGCTATTTTATTTTTTATAGGTTGGTGTTGTTGACTCTGAGCGTGGAATATTGAACAGTTTAAAATTTTGTATTTTCTTGAAGGGCTAATCGGGATGCATTATGGCGTTCTTGGCACATAAGTTGCCATCATTTTAAGCAACCGTTGTCGCAAAAATTCCAGGATGGAAGAAGGAAATTCTTCCATCTTTCTAGTCAGATACTCTTAACATATATTGTATCTCGCAGTTAACGAAAACTATCAAAAAAATTTACATCGATGTTCTCGATGTTCAAAACATCCGTAACATCGATGTTAGTATCGATGTTTCTTCAGCTCTATTGTACGTCATTCTGAATCAAAATGTTGGTTTAGGCTCGTGAACAATTTTTTTTATTATATTAAAAAGCTCAACAAAATAAAATAAAAGATGGTCAAGGGTTGTCTTAAAACATCCGTAGCATCGATGTTAGTATTGATGTTTCTTCAGCTCTGAATCAAAATATTAGTTTGCTCGTGAACAATTTTTTGTATTATATTAAAACGCTCAACATAATAAAATAAAAGGTGGTCAAGGGTTGTCTTAAAACAGTTTCCTTTGAAAAATATATAGGTAAACGGTGCTCTGAAATATATGTATCTCTAAAGCTCTACTTAGTTTTCTGATACTCACCCAAGTTGTTGATGACTAAATTCAATAGCTTCGCGAAATTTACCCCAGTCCATGTGGGCCTGATATAAGTATCCTAAAAGCTGAAAACAATCTTCTCTCTGACAGGTGCCCTTCAAAGCACTGCGCCACGTCCGGACTGCCTCGGATTGGTTGTTTTGCTCATAAAGCCGACGTCCACGCTCGATCTGGAGAATACAGGTTATACAAATGGTGCTCCAAGGAAATTATTTTATTTTTCACTCTTTGAAGGGCTTGATTCTCAAATTCTTACTCAATATGAAAACATCCCCGCTATTCGTATGGTACATACCTTTCTCTTCGCTATATATTGCCTCAAACTCTGTTGGCATGACAGAAAACAACCGATTACGGAGTTGGTTTGCAACAATCCCTGACCAGATGTCCAACAGGAACGGGATCCGGCGTCGGGACTCGAGCCATAGCCGACCACACGCGAAAAGCTCTCATCCAATTGACTTAGTTCTGTTTAACAAGAATAAGATAATAAGTTCAAGATTTAAGATACAGATACAAATATTGCACTATTTATTACCATTTGAGTTATCCAAAATATAACGCGATCCATCTGGCGATGTGAGTAAATGCGTGGCTGAATGATTTTGACTAGGTGGGATACTGGAGAAAGGAAACTCTGAAAAATATATGAATCTAGGAATTTCGAGGTGTCTCATTACCAAAGCAGATCCTTTGAGGCAATACTCTCCCATGACATGACAATGTCTTTTGTTAATCAAGCTATAATGCAAAAGCACTGAAAAATATTTAAGAAAATCATTAGGCGATAATATTTAAACATTAAACACGTCACACGGTAGTGTCCTTTCTTGCAAAAATCATAACATTTTAAACCAATAAGATAATAAACTAATTTAAACGACATTTAATTGATGTAAAACTACATTTTGCTTTTTTATAGGGTATCAAAAATATAAAAAAAAACTATTTATTTTTAAACACTTTTTATTTAATTTTTTCGCTTTATTTTTATTGATTTGATCAAATAAAATAATTTTCAAACTCACACCTGGCGGATAGCGGTTCACCAAACCACAGTACCACTTTTCTTAATTTGGCTTACAGTTTATGAATCTTTCATTTAAAATAAAAAAAAAGATCGGTAATCTATTTAAATACCCTTGCAGGGTATTATAATATCAGTCAGAAGTTTGCAACACAGTAAGGGAGGTATTTCCGATCCTATAAAATATATATATTCTTGATCAGCACTAACAGCCATAGATCTAGTCTAGTCGATCTAGTAATGCCGCTCTGACCGTTTCTACGCTAACTTGTCCCTCAGTTTTGAAGCTATCTGAATAAAACTTTGCAGATAGTCTCCTATATACTCTCACTCGTATATAACGAGTCATATCTGACATTTTTAGAAAAAAATAATTACAATTTTTCAGTTTTCAAAATATTTTTTTCTTTAAGATTTAATTTCATAAAATGTGGACAAAAATTACATTTTACTTTACATCTAATAAATGTACACTGTAAAAATAATATGAATATGATATTAGAAAGGAATTGATTATAATTGATTAGCATAACGCACAGATCATCCGTATGGTAAAACTCATCAAAGCACCAGCATCTTAATCAAACACCATTTTTACTAATGGTTTGCAACAAATTACTTACAAGCCACGACCATAAAAGTGCATTCAGGAAACGGTAACCTTTGCATCGCCTGATGTCCACCTCGTTTTAGAATCTCTGGAGGTCTGGAGGTCAATTTATGGATTTCTACAACTCACTTGGGGATCGTTTCATAGCTGCTGGAGACTACTACGCCAAGCATGCAAACTTGGGATCCCGCTTTGTTACTCTCAAGGGTGGGCAATAAGTTGGAGTACGTTTCTCCTGGTAACCCCACATATTGGCCAGCAGATCCCTGAAAGATATCGTATTGATTTTGGTGCGAAAAATATCATTTCACGCAATAGAATAAGCGCCAAGGTCCTATGTGGATCTCACATCAGATCACTCTCCATTATTGATAACCCTTCTTCAAAGCCGTGAAATTACGGACCACCTCGAGGGCTGACGTCGCGCAGAACTTACTGGATGAAATATACGAAGTATGTGAGATTCCACAATGAGCTAATTCCCCAGATCAATATTGAAGGGAACATCGACTGGATGAGGTACTCGTCACAGCAGCCAGGATCTCATCACCACAACGGAAGGATGTGCAAATAAAAGTTAAAAACCGACATGCAAATTGAACAAAAAAAAAACAAAAAATTAATTAATTAAATGTTTTTACGTTTTTCTCAACAACAACCAATAAACAGTGGTTGCGCCCATAGGCAAAAATAAAAAAGAACAAGAAAGGAAGCTAACTATGGCACGCCGAAGTTGGTATACCCTTGCAGATTCCAATTGTATAAATTATAATAAAATATGAAATACTTTCATATTCATACAATTTTTACAGTTTTACAATTTTTTTAAATTTTTTCACATTTTTACATGTAAACTAAAATTTACTTTTTCACCACGTTTACCGATCGTTTGTATGGCAGCTATATGATATAGTCGTCCGATTCTTATGAAATTTACAACAAAATTCTGAAAAAATATGAAATACTATTATGTTGAAAACTGACAATGCTATAATTTTTTTTCTGAAAATTTTNGTTTCATTCAGATAGCTTTAAAACTGAGGGACTAGTTTGCGTAGAAACGGACAGACAGACAGACAGACAGACGGACAGACGGACATGGCTAGATCGACTCGGCTGTTGATGCTGATCAAGAATATATATACTTTATAGGGTCGGAGATGATTGACTGAAATTATAATACCCTGCAAGGGTATAAAAACAGCATAATAACAAAAAATTACGAAAAGTAAAGAAATCGTCTCTAAAATGTCAAAGCTGCTTTGCGACGAACTATATTTTTCTGGAAATATAAAGAAACTTTCTCAAAATAGAAATAAAACAAGATAGGAAGCTAACTTCGGTACGCCGAAGTTGGTATACCCTTGCAGATTCAAATTGTGTGAATTATAATCTATCCCAATATAATATAATATGAAATACTTTCATATACATACAATTTTTACAGTTTTACATTTTTTTACATTTTTACATGTAAAGTAGAATTTAATTTTTTTCCACGTTTACCGATCGTTTTTATGGCAGCTATATGATATAGTCGTCTGATTCTTATGAAATTTACAACAAAATTCTGAAAAAATATGAAATACTTGTATCTTAAAGTAGAAGAAATTATGTTGAAAACTGACAAAATTATAATTTTTTTTCTAAAAATTTGTCGACCGTTCCTATGGCAGCTATATGATATAGTAGTCCGATTTTTATAAAATTTAATCTAAATCCATAATAATATATATAGCTTATATTCGAGAGTTGATCAAGATATGTTGAAAAATAGCGAAGTTATAATTTTTTTTCAACAAATTTACGGATCGGTTGTATGGCAGCTATATGATATAGTTGACCGATCCGGCTCGTTCCGACATATATACGAGTGAGAGTATATAGAGGACTATATACAAAGTTTTTTTCAGATAGCTTTAAAACTGAGGGACTAGTTTGCGTAGAAACGGACAGACGGACAGACGGACATGGCTAGATCGACTCGGCTGTTGATGCTGATCAAGAATATATATACTTTATAGGGTCGGAGATGATTCCTTCACTGCGTTGCAAACTTCTGACTGAAATTATAATACCCTGCAAGGGTATAAATATAAACATGTGATCATTTGCAAAGCGCAGAACTTTTAAGTAGTCATGTTATTTATTCGCTTCCGAATTACACTTATTTTAAATAAATTTCATAGTTGTATGAGATATAAAATGAGATATAATTTGTTATATTAATAATAATAATTATTATTATTATATCTATGTAAACTAATACATGTTTTTTGTCTATATTGTGATACTCCCTTTTATGTTTAGCTAAAGTTTTATTGGTTACCCCGAAAAATCCACAATAGTTTTGTATGTAAATGTGTTTGTAGGGCTTTAAATATATATAACATATGTGTAAAAATGTTCTACCGATGTGCCGATGTGCCTAAAATCCTCAAAATAATATAAAATATTTTAAGTAATATAAAAAATTTACGATATAGGACGTCCATATCATATACATTCAGTAAACAAAAATTTTCTTTTTGTTGCTAGACGAATAAAATACAGAATATACTAATTTGTGATTGTTTTTACTTTTGGGTACTAAGATTTCACGAAATATTAAATTTGGGTTTTCGAAAGAATAAGAATTTTATTCAACATTTTACCATACTTTTGTATGGGAGCTATAAGATAAACTTAAACACGTATATTGGGAGATAGGTTACGATATCTTAAAAAACAAATAAATTTGCATACTAAATGTAGATTTTTTAACCGATTGGTCCTATAACAGCTACAAGATATATATGTATATTATATTATTATATTTTTATAGATTTTTAGTATTAATTTCACTTTAGGTATTTATGACCGCATCTCCATACAAGCCCGACCACTGTGCGATCGTGGCTATGGCAGCTATATTATATAGTATTCCGATTTTACTAAAATAAAACCTTAATTCTGAATTAAATTCAGATTAGATGAATGTATGTTGAAAAGTGGGAAAGTTATAATTTTTTTCTAAAAACTTCCCAATCGTTCCGATCTTCATAAAATAAAAACCAAAAATCTATTTTAAAACAAAATGGTCATATCTTGAAGTCAATGACAAGTCGTTGAAAACTGTCAAAGGTATAATTTGTGTCCTAAAAATTTTTCGATTGATGCTGATCAAGAACATGTATATATACTTTAGAGGGTCGAAAATAATTCATTTACTGCGTTGCAAACTTCTGATTTAAATTATAATACGAATGTTACTATCAGTTCATTTAAGCATTTGTTTTGATATTATTGGGACGTCACTCAAAAGTAGACCTTGACCCAGCTAAAGCTCTTTTCCATTATTACAATTCAGAGTGACCTTGTTTGGCTCCTCATTCTGCTGCCATAAGCATCTTCAGCTCTTACGTATCTCATACGTTCGTGTTTTATACAAAAAGTTCAAATATTTTTATACATACAGTATCAGTGCATCTAAAACGGTTGATATATGCCTCACAGAATATGATTTTTCACTCGAAACATTTGCTTAAACAAATGCTATAGCTTCTGCTCGTGCTATGCCATCCACAAAACTGTGGTAAAGCTTAAACGGATGCTATGGTGGATGTTTTTTGTCTCCCATTAAGAAACTAGGAGGCTGCGCAGAGCTGTGCTTATCTGGTAGCCGATAGTTAAATCGGCCTGTAATTGCATCTCTATATACTGCACCGCAGGTTTGAGGCATTGTTATGTTATTATTATATATTAAAATAAAAAAATTCTCAAATAATATAGAATGCTAGAATCTTAAAGTAGAAAAAGTTATGTTCAAAACTGACAAACCGACCGTTCCTATGGCATGTATATGCTATAGAAGTCAGATTTTTATAAAATTAAATTTGAAATTTTAAAATTATATATAAAGCTTTTAACCGAGAGCTAGTCAAGAAATGTTAAGAAACAGTGAAGTTATATATTTTTTCTACAAATTTACGGATCGTTTGAATGACAGCTATATGACTTATTGTATATAGAAGACTATTTGCAAAAATTCATTCATATAGCTTTAAAACTGAAAGACCAGTTTGCGTAGAAACAGACATGGCTAGATCGACTCGGCTGTTGAACAAGAATATATATACTTTATAGGGTCGGAAATTCCTCCTTCACTGCGTTGCAAGAAACCCTTTAGTTTAGTCTGTCTAGGGACTAAACTTTAAAAATTTATAAATAAAATAAAAAAAATAAATAATAATAGTCGCCCGACTTTCCGATTTATGTACGAGTGAGAGTATATAGAAGACTGTCTGCAAAGTTTCATTTAGATAGCTATAAAACTGAGGTACTAGTTTGCGTAGAAACGTATATAAATTTCATAAGAATCGGACGACCATATTATGATATGTAGCTGCCATACAAACGATCGGTAAATGTAAAAAAAAAATGTAACAAAAATGTAAAACTGCAAAAATTGTATGAATATGAAAGTAGATCATATTATATTGTATAGGGATAGATTATAATTCATACAATTGGAATCTGCAAGGGTATACCAACTTCGGCGTTCCGAAGTTAACTTCCTTTATTTTTCTTTTTTTTTTTGGTCAAAAAAAAAAATTCAAACGCGTGAAAAATGCTAACTTAGCTAATGAATTTCACAAGGAAAGATTCCTTTGCGCGTGCATATTAAGGTCTGTTTCGGTTATCAAAATCGTAACAATTTACCGATTTTTATTTACTTTTATTTAATTTCGGCCAGACAAGGCTGTTTGTTTTATGATTTATTTGTGAGACCATTTTTCAATGAGCTAGCTAATACACTTTTCGATTTCAATTTTTCTCATGTCCGTCAAATTAGCGTCGGTGAGTTAGCGTCGAAATGGAGTGGTGGGAAAATAAAACACTGAGGGAATATGTTTTAATTTATATTGTTAATAAAGCACTATATTAAATAAAATAAAAGCTTTATATAAGAAAAGAATTTACTAACGTTTTTTATTGGGTTTGGGGGCAGTTGACCTTTGAGTATATTAATAAAAAGTCTTTGAAAAATCAAGTTTTCACAAATTTCTTCATATCTTGGCTCACAGGATTTGTTCCACCATACCCGGTATGTCAGGACAAAAAATATTTATTGTACTTTAAGTACAAAATTTTATTATCCTTAAACTGTCAGTTTTTGAGAAAATCGCATTAGAGTGAGCTAACCCCGAGCTTTGCTCCATACGTCAGCAACAATTGTAAGTCCTATAACTCGAGTTTAAGAGTTTGTTCCGATATGCACG
The DNA here is from genome assembly GCA_008042585.1 of Drosophila punjabiensis. Classification (NCBI taxonomy): domain Eukaryota; kingdom Metazoa; phylum Arthropoda; class Insecta; order Diptera; family Drosophilidae; genus Drosophila; species Drosophila punjabiensis. The sequence goes on from VNJR01009650.1 coordinate 51,033, forward strand.
GTATATTGACTTTTTAGGGGAAGATAAATTAATATTTGGTTAAAATTTCATGAGCGTTGAACCGTCAGTTTTTGGAAAAATCGCATTACAGTGGGCGGTGTTTGTGGGCTGATAACAGAGACGCGAACTATGAAAATTGAACCAGCAGAGAACCAGTTGCTGAACCAAACAACGGAACTATGACTAAAATATACTATATTGGCACACTACCGTCGAAAATATCGTATGGAGCCACATGCTGCTCGTATCAATATAGAACCAGTGTTTACGAATGGGGTCGATAACATAAACACTTTATTTTCTCAAAATCTGTTGGTTTAATCGTATTAAGATTTAATCCGATTAATCCCTCTCGATTGAGATACCGTGCATATTGGAACACGTTCTCTGAGAGTGTTTTGTAAGTAAGCGTCGAATATATCATATGGAGCCCGCCACATGCTGCTTGTGTCGATGTGAAACCAGTGTTTATTAATGGGGTCGGAAACAGAAACACTTGATTTTCTCAAAATCTGTCGGTTCAATCGTATTAAGATATAATCAGAAATTAGAGAATAACTTTCCCTTTCGATAGAGAAACAATGCATATTGGAACACAATCGGTGAGAGCTGCAGGAATTTTTTTTAAGTTAGCGTCGCAAATGTAATGGCTGGTAAACACAAGAATACTTAAAAGTTGGAAAACACAAGAATACTTAAAAGTCGGAAATAGTAAATTTCCCTGAACGGCTTTTGAATAAAGACCTACTAAAATGCTTAGATTGGCCATTTTGCTTGTTGGTCAATCATTTTATTGCATATTTAAGTCTATAAATTGGTAGTGTTTTAGAGGTTAAGAAACATCGATGGTAATATCGATGTAATCGATGTTTTCAAAGCTTCGATAACATCGATGATCGCCGGAGCAACATCAATGTTTTGTGAAAATCAATTTCATTGATAATTTCCGTTAATTGCGAGTTACAATATAAAAGTAAAGGACTGGAATTTTTGCGAACACGTTTGCCTAAAAGGTTGGCGACTTTTTTTTGCACCTCGATTCGAAAAGTAGGGATTTTGGTACGTTCAAAACGCAGATGAAGGGACCTAAGCCCTCCAAAAAGATAAAAATGTCAAACTGTCCAAAATCCCACTCTCAGAGTCAACCCCACCCCCAAATATGTGGTTACAAATATTTTTCGATATTTGGTGCCGTAAGAAAGTTATAGCGCTGAGAAGGAATGATATAATGTGCAGCTCACTACTACAATGATTATTTCTATGGTGTTTAACCGCTATTTTTCAACTGGCTATCAATATATATTATTATTATTATATATACAATTAAGTATATATATTCTTGATCAGCATAAACAGCCGAGTCGATCTAGCCATGTCCGTCTGTCCTTCTGCCCGTTTCTACGCAAACTAGTACCTCAATTTTGAAGCAATCTGAATAAAACTTTGCAGATGGTCTTCTATATACTCTCACTCGTACATAAATCGGAACGTGCCGGATCGGACGACTATATCATATAGCTGTCATACAATCGGTAAATTTGTTAAAAAAAATAATATCTTCACTGTTTTTAAACATATGGATCAACTCTCGGTTAATATATTATCCCAGAATTTCGGATCAAATTTTATAAAAATCGGACTACTATATCATATAGCTGCCAAAGGAACGCTCAGGAAATATTTAGAATAAAAATTATAACTTTGTTAGTTTTTAACATAACTTCTTCTACATTGAAACACAAGCATTTCATATTATTTAAAAACTTTGTTGTAAATTTCATAAGAATCGAACGACTATATTATATAGGTGCCATACAAACGATCTGTAAATAGGGAGGTAATTACATGTTTCTCCACCTCTGCAGTGTTTTTCAATCTAGTATATTTTAGTTATAGTTCCGTTGTTTGGTTCAGCAACTGGTTCCATTTTCATAGTTCGCGCCTCTGTTATCAGCCCACAAACACCGCCCACTGTAATGCGATTTTCATGAAATTTTAACCAAATATTAATTTATCTTCCCCTAGTAAGTCGATATACCGTGCATATCGGAACAAACTCTTAAACTCGAGTTATAGGACTTACAATTGTTGCTGACGTAATTCGTATGGAGCAAAGCTCGAGGTTAGCTCACTCTAAAAAACTGACAGTTTAAGGACAATAAAATTTTGTACTTAAAGTACAATAAATATTTTTTGTCCTGACATACCGGGTATGGTGGAACAAATCCTGTGAGCCAAGATATGAAGAAATTTGTGAAAACTTGATTTTTCAAAGACTTTTTATTAATATACTCAAAGGTCAACTGCCCCCAAACCCAATAAAAAACGTTAGTAAATTCTTTTCTTAGCATCTAGAGCTTTTATTTTGTTTAATTTTGTGCTTTATTAACGAAATAAATTAAAACCAAAAATTACCTGTGTTTCATTTTGCCACCGTTCCATTTCGACGCTAACTCACCGACACTAATTTGACGGACACATTTTGCTTAATAAAAATACGGTATGCTGGCATATTAAATCGTCTGGGAGATGTGTAAGAAAGTCGCCGCCGCATGCCAATCGCTTAGAGACAAAAATTATTTCAAAATAAAGCATAAAAGTCGATGTGCCCTTTGTTTCGAACAGAGCCGGGTCAACAGAGTAAGAATGCATCAGTTGCCCTCCAAAAAATGAGTACATTTTTTCCGCTGCGAAACTATATTACTGTCTTCTTACCGTGCTAAAGCAGTATATTCTTATCGTTCCAAATTTAGTATTTAGTGGAGTAGGGAATAAAATCGATTCTATCGATTACATTTTCAGAATCGATTTAATCGAAAAAGTTTCAACACTTCTTGGAAAGCGACTTGGACAAAATAAACACAAATCTTTACATGTTATAATTATAACAAGAAAGGAAGCTAACTTCGGCACGCCGAAGTTGGTATACCCTTGCAGATTCCAATTGTATGAATTATAATCTATCCCAATATAATATAATATGAACTTTCATATTCACACAATTTTACATTTTTGTTACATTTTTACATGACAAGTAAAATATATTTTTTCTCCACATTTACCGATCGTATGGCAGCTAAAATTTTAGAAAAAAAATTATAACTTTGTTAGTTTTCAACATAATTTCTTCTACTTTTAGATACTAGTATTTCATATTTTTCCAGAATTTTGTTCTAAATTTCATAAGAATCGGACGACTATATTATGATATGTAGCTGCCATACAAACGATCGGTAAATGTAAAAAAAAGTGTAACAAAAATGTAAAACTGCAAAAATTGTATGAATATGAAAGTAGATCATATTATATTGTATAGAGATAGATTATAATTCATACAATTGGAATCTGCAAGGGTATACCAACTTCGGCGTTCCGAAGTTAGCTTTTTTTCTTGTTTATATGGAGTTTGGACGCTTTCACAATTGTGACAGCAGTTTTTCGTTATGTTAGTACTAGGCTTAAACTTCTAACTAAAATTATAATACCCTCCAAGGGTGTAAGAAAACGTCAAAAGGCGGCCACACGGCATGACCCCTTTAACCCTAGATGGCTATGCTTCGTCGATTCTTTTACTTTTTGGTTATTTTTCCTCGATTTTCGTACAGCTTTAGTCCTTGCTGAGATACAGCACTATGCAAAAGTACAAGTCCACCAGTTAAATGTAAGTATGAATTTTGAAAATCAGCGTCGTTAAAACGACTTGGCCCAGAAAATAAGTAAAGGTAATGGTTTATACAAACATTCTTGAAGAGGATTAGTTAAGAAACTAAGTTCTCCTAGGTTAAGTCTAGGTTCTCCGGCCACTTTAACTCGGGCAAATGTCTAAAACATCTTATTTAATAAAAAAAAAACATAAATAATGATTAAAACCAATCCAAATTAAGTTCAAAGTGGCCTGTTTGCCTTCGTTAAAGTGAAATATAACTAAAAACCATGTGACAAATGCCTAAAAAGAACACTAAATTGATCTTTGTACCTCTTGCTTAAAAAAATAATTTAATGCATCAACATGTATATTTTTTAAGTTTTAAGTCTTAATTTTACGATGTGACTTACCTGATGAAACTATATGTGATTTTTATACCCTTTGCAGGGTATTATAATTTCAGTCAGAAGTTTGCAAAGCAGTGAAGGAGGCATTTCCGACCCTATAAAGTATATATATTCTTGATCAGCATCAACAGCCGAGTCGATCTAGCCATGTCCGTCTGTCCGTTTCTACGCAAACTAGTCCCTCAGTTTTAAATAAAACTTTGCAGACAGTCTTCTATAAACTCTCGGACCGGATCGGACGACTATATCATATAGCTGCCATACAAACGATCCGTAAATTTGTTGAAAAAAAATTATAACTTCACTTTTTTTAACATATCTTAATCAAATCTTGATTATAGGATTAAATATTATTTCAGATTTTCAGATCAAATTTTAAAAAGATCGGGCTACTATATCATATAGCTGCCATAGGAACGGTCGGGAAACTTTTAGAAAAAAAATATAACTTTGCCAGTTTTCAACATAACGTCTTCTTCTTTCAGATACAGGAATTCTATATTATTTCAGAATTTTGTTTTAAATTTCATTAAAATCGGACGACTATATCATATAGCTGCCATACAAACTATCGGTAAGTTACAAAAATGGGCTTTCACTCGTTTATGCTGATTTGGATATGTTCCTATCTTAATGGCCGCAGGTATAGAGTGGTATGTAATGGTAATTTCTCGAGTCCTTACATAGTGATTTTAAAAATTCGGAGTTTTTATTGTTTGCGGATGACTTAAAAATATTTAAGTCTGTTAATTCCGTTCTGGATAGCGCTAAGCTTTAGAATGATCTGTATAGAATTGGAAATTGGTGTTCTTGTAACATGCTGCCATTAAACCTTGCTAAGTGCTTCTCTGTTACTTACAGCAAGCGGTTCAACAACTCGATCTTTCCCTATTCGATTCAATGTAGAGTGCTGCCCTGCAGAACTGAAGCTTTAGATTTGAGTGTTATGTTTGATGCCAAATTTCTCTTCATTGAGCATATCAACTAGATCGTTCCCAAGGCGTATGCAATGTAAGACTTTTTGAGGCGTAATGCGGCTCAATTTTCCGACCCTTACACCAAACTCAGTCTATTTTTTACATTTATCAGGGCCAAGTTGTAATACGCATCATTCATTTGGAACCCTACGGGATCCATACACTCAAACAGAATTGAACGCATCCAAAAAAAGTTCTTGTCTTTTGCCCTTTATTCCCTCAATTTCCATGATCCCGTTCCCTCCTATCCCGCTAAATGTCGTCTTGTGCCTTTGTCATCGTTAGAGGCTATGAAAACTGTATCTTCTGTAATTACTCTTTTCGACCTGATTTCTGGCAAAATTGACTGTCCCGCTATGTTAAGCTCTGTCAATTTTTGTGTTCCGGGTAGGCATTTAAGATCCTTTGAACCCTTTTTTGTTCCAGTTTGTAGAACAAACTACTATGCCTCTAATGAGCCCATTACAAGAGCTTTAATCTTTATTAATAAATTGCCAATTATTTTAATTTAATTGCTAACATGCGAATGGACCCAACTACTCCAAAACACTTAGTTAAAAAGGCATTGTATTTATATTTAGCCTCTATTATGATTAATTAGTAAGTAGCCAGTTAAGGATTCTTTCTGTTGGCGAAATAAATAAATAAATGTGGAGGTAAATTACATTTTACTTTACATGTAAAAATTTAAAAAATTGTAAAACAGTAAAAATAAAACGAATATGAAAGTAATTCATCTAATATTAGATTGATACAATTTAAATCTGTAAGGGTATACAAACTTCGGCGTGCCGAAGGTAGCTTCCTTTCGAATAAGTAAAAAAAACTATTTGCGAAGAATAAACTTGTTTTTACCCAACCGGTGTCTTAGTTTTGTCCTTGTTAGCAGTCTTTATAACTTTGTAAGTTTTCAAAATATTTTCTTCTACTTTAAGATGCAAGCATTTTATATTCTTTGAGAATTTTGTTTTCAATTTTATAAAAATCGGACGACTATATCAAATTGCTGCCTTACAAACGATCGGTAAAAGTAGAGGAAAATAAAATTTTTCCTTACATTTAGGAAATGAAAAAAAAAAAATTGCAAACTGCATGAGTATGAAAGAGATTTATATTATATTAGATAGGGATAGATTTGGAATCCAATTGCCATCTGCAAGGGTATAAAAATTTCGGCGTGCCGAAGTTTGGTTTCTTTCTGGCTTATCCCCGCTTAAGCTCCGTTGCTTTGCGCTGCAGCTAAGTGGTTCTAAGCTCTCCCGCTTATTCTTACTCTCTCTCGTTAACTCTTCAGCTCTCCGTATTTACGGATTCACTCTCACGCACAGTGGTCATTAGTTTGTGAAATGTCGGTGAATATTGTCTGTGATATTAAAGGCTGCCAAAAAGTAATTTTGGAAAAAGACCCTTGTCTATATTGCTGGCTTTGCGATGCGGTCGTGCATGCTAAATGCGCGGAGGTTTCGTGCCGTGTCGCAGATGTATGTACCGCAAAATACGGTTTACAGTATTGTTGTCTGGCCTGTCGTGAGGTTGAGAAGGAAATGAAAGCCTTCATGCGCCAGACCAGAAGCGGTTTTAAAGAACTTATGGTCAAGTTTCGCGAAGCGAATTATCTGTTCTCCGCAAAAACGCAAAAAATCGACTGCTGGTCGGCAGCAACTGTGTCAATCCCAGCAACCCACGATCTGGCATACCCCCTCAGCACAGCCCCCGACCGCAATACCTTCTCCAAGGGTTTTGCGATCGGGGACAGTATTAGATTCGGCAACCGAATGCGCCGGGGGTGGAATTGCCGACAGCTCCGCCAGTAATATCGGTTGAGTCTGCTGAGTCCGCTGCGGTGTCCCTACCCTTGACACCGCAGACCTCCATAATAAAAAATACCCAGGGTCAAATGAGGCTCGGATTACCGGCCGTAGTTGGTAACTTTGCTTTACCAAAGACCCTCACTGCTGTTCCACCATCGAAAACAATATTTGTTTCGCGGCTTTCCCCTGATCTCGCATCTGATGATGTACTTGCCTATATACACGGCAAAACACAAGCCGAAAATATAAAGGTGGAAAAGTTTAAATTTTCTTACGCCAGGGACATCTCATCTTTCAAGATAAGTGTCCAGCTCAAGTTCTTTAAAGAATACGAGGCAAAAAAAAGAAAAAACGGCCTGTGGGAGTACGACTTCCCAAGCCGGCACAAACAAATGCCAGTGCGAATATTTCCTCCACTTCAGCTGCAAAAAACTAAATATTTCCCTCCTACTTTCCTATCAGAATACTAGAGGCTTACGCAGCAAGCTCCCCAAATTGTAGTCTGATAGTTTTTCCTTCGCATCCCAGGTAATTGTGTTTACTGAAACCTGGTTAAAGCCGGAGATACTTAGCTCCGAAATTTTTCCAGGTAAGTACACAATTTATAGATTGGACCGTCTTTCCCAGCGAGGAGGTGGAGTCTTAGTTGCCGTTGACTCTTCCCTTATCTCTGAGCTGGTGGTTCTCGACGATTTGACCGACTGTGAGTTCATTTGTGTAAAACTATCGTTTCCACTGACGCTGCCTGAAGATCCTTACCATCCTACTTTCGATGTGACTATCGAAACGGGCACTGTTGTAAAGGTGAAGTCTGATCGATAAGTCGATAAAGTTCGCTGTTTTCGTAAAGCTGACTTTCACAAGCTTAACACGTTAATAGCGGAATTTAATTGGTCAAATTTGTACATGTGCACTGACATGGCAGCTGCCGTGGACATTTTTTACAGTGCCATGAACTCCTTCTTTTTATCTTGTATTCCGATGACCTATCCGTTGGTTTCTAGTAAACCACCCTGGTTTAGTAAAGAGCTGACACGCCTAAAAAGCGTTAAGTCTAGGCTTTATAATAAAAAAAAACTCTCTGTCTCTCTTACGGCTTTATCTAAATATATAAGTGCTCGGTCTAAATTTACCGTGCTCAAATTATCTGACTCGTTGTAGGGCTCAGTTTGCGCAGAACCCGAAACAGTTTTTTAAAACTACTTATTCTCCCTCAACCAATTTAAACCAGACATACCCTTACTCTATAATCTTCAGTCCTATCTTAAACGAAAGCTCCCTAAGTCTGGATCTTCAACGCGTTAAGCCAGTATATTCACCGGGTCCCGATGGAATACCGGGCTGCGGTATTGCGCGGAAGCTCTGTGCAACCCCCTTCTAAAATTGTTTACCTTATCTTTAGAAACCTCCGAATTTTCCCTTATTTGGAAGGAATCCTTTATTATTCCTCTCCACAAAAAAGATAGCAAAATGGATGCCTGTAACTATAGGGGCATCTCAAAGTTATCGGCTATTCCGAAACTCTTCGAGAATGTAATAACTCCTCACTTGCAGCACTTGTGCAGATCCGTCATTTCCCCGTGTCAGCATGGATTTATGAGGCGTAGATCAACTACTACAAATCTGCTGGAACTTACCTCATTTGTTATTAGAGGTTTCCAACGCAACCTTCAAACCGATGTGATTTACACGGACTTCAGTAAAGCCTTCGACTCGGTTAACCATTCTCTTCTTGTAAGGAAACTCGACCTAATTGGGTTTCCGGTTGATCTGCTTAAATGGATTTTGAGTTATTTGTCTCACAGAACTCAAAAGGTTCTGTTTAAAAATGCTCTCTTCAAATTCCTCAGTGTCACATCTGGCGTCCCACAAGGTAGCCATCTTGGTCCACTGCTATTTACAATGACCTTCCGGTAGTTTTAACGAACTCTCGTGTGCTTATGTACGCTGACGATGTTAAACTATGCCTGCAGTATAAGGACAGCTCTGGCCAGTTGGACTTACAATCGGATCTTAACAATTTTCAGGCATGGTGCCGTGCTTACTTATTACATCTCAACAGCTCCAAGTGCAAACTGATGACATTTTCACGTGTCGCTCCCCAGTATGCCACTTATATGCTTAATGATTGCTCTTTGGAAAGAATAACTCTTGTCGATGATCTAGAAGTCCGCCTTGATCCTAAACTTTCGTTCTCTGAACATATTTCCTGCATGGTTAACAAAGCCAGAGGCGTGCTTGGGTTTATAAAAAGGTGGTCGAAGGAATTCGATTCCCCTTATGTAACTAAGAGTCTTTTCACCTCACTTGTTCGGCCCATTTTGGAATATGGTTCTTGCGTTTGGAGTCCCAGTTTTGGAGTCCATATTAACCGCATTGAGTCCGTCCAAAAAATTTTTTTGCTTTTCGCCCTACGTTGCTTATCCTGGGATGACGACCTAAGATTACCGTCTTATTCTAGTAGACTTCTATTAATTAACCTTCCCTCGCTAGCTAACCGTAGAACGATGCTTGGCGTCATCTTTCTAACATCTAGATCCTATATCCCCTTAGTTATTGGTCACTGTAGGAGGGAGTTTGAAATGCATGAACCCTTTAAGGTTTTATGCGCAGATTACAACCGCCTCTTTGATTTTATTGATGGAAGTGATAGTCTTCCTAAACTTAAAACCCTATTGCTTGTAGAATTAGCTCGTATGTAGTATGTACTATCTTAGTAACATATAATTTTCCTCGTACTTTCCTTTATTTTCTTTCTCACGCGTCTATCTAGAACGCGTTTCGTGCCGTACGTCACACGGCTGCGCCCCTCGGTCGGTTGGGCGGGAGGTGGGAATCGTTGGGACTCGCGCGTAAAAAAAAAAAAAAACAAAAAAAAAATAAGGTCAGCTCAATTTTTAAGCACCGAGTAGAAACACTAGATCTTATTTACCTCAAGTCTTACGCCAATGTATACCTCTTTTAAGTCTTGTGTTCAAATTATAACGATTCTTACTTTATAAGATCAAAAGTAGATAGCCTTCGTAGACTAAAAACCTTAATCCCAACCCACTTAGTAAGCATTCAAACTGACAACCATGCAGCACGCCGGTAGTTCTTTTCCTTGTATTCTTTTATATCATTTTTAACCCGCCTAACTAACACCTAACCCAAATAGGTGCGTTCTTCATGTTATAAGGGCTACTTGAGTGTACTGACCGTAGTACATCAACGTCTAAAATAGAAGATTTAAGAAACATTAAGTTCGAAATCGATTTTTTATTTGCAAATATTACATTTTTGTCATCATTACTTTTGCTGTTTTCCACTTTTACATAGTGTCAATACGCATCTGACTTATGTATTACTCCTTAAACGTTTATAAGTTGAATATATAAATATGTCGAGCTAATGTTAAAAACTACGTTTTATACTCGTTCCCTTCCGTTTCTTGCGGTAACATACAAAATATGTTGTGAGTCACATGGTGTAATTCATTTGCTTTGAGATTGCAATATTATTTGTGGCTTTGCAAATGTGATTTTGTATCCAAAATTAATAGAGAAATTATTAGAGTCAATTTATCCTTTAGAAAACTGAAAAATAACTGTATCCTTAAAAAAAAAATTAGTAAGACTGTTTTTGTAGAAAATAAAGTAAAATGATAGTAAGCTTTAAATAACCCATGTCGACAAAAAGCAAACTCTTTGTCCGGAGACCAGACATTACTGATTCTGAATGATCTTGTACAGACCAAGATCTTTTAGAATAGGTAGCGTCAGGTCTCTTTACATGTACAGAGTTTCAGAATCAGTCGTTTACTCTTCGTAGTTTATATTATCGACCTGTGTAATTTGTATTATTTTTCTGAATACAAAAAGTCAAAAATTTAACGATAAAAAAAAGAGTTTGTGAAGGGTGGCGGGGGTAGCAGTAGTAGGGGGGAGTCGTAAGAGAGAGCTGGTGGGCGTCTAAATACAAAAAAAACCTTGTGTGTAATTGTCGAGTTATATGCTTGTATACTATTATATTTTTGAGGTCTTTGCCTTTATTTTCCGGTAAGAATTTATGGTTCTATTGTTATGAATCTATAATTGCATGCTTTGTATGTAAATATTGTATTGTATTGGTTGTTGGTTTGTAAGTATGATTTAATTAAGTTTCGGTCAGCTTTTTATTTATCTTCCCGTTTAAGTTAAAAAGTAGCTTGTAAAGCCCAACATATTACAAGATTTTAACCAGGGGTGCACACACTGAGCGCCATTCAGAAGGTGGTTATAAAATGTTCAAATTCATTCAAATTTATTTCGATGTTCGTGTATAGCTTTATACTCTACTTTTTAACTTAAGAGGGCAGAAGCCTGGGGAAGAAAAATTCAATACTTTTTAAGGACTGAATATAGATTTCGGTTTTTATAAATTCGGTTTAGTGTTTCAGGTTTTTTATTCGCAGTGTGGCAGTTATAATTCCCAAAAGATTTTTATTTTGTAGGTTATAATTATTGAAAAAGATATATGACGAAATTATCGTTTTGAATTCAAGAGTGTCAAGAAAATAAGCAGAAATTGGTTGATGTATACAATAACCGTATTTTGTTTTTGAATTTAAAATTTTGTACACTTAAAATTTTGTTGTTCAAACTGTTGTTTTAAATAACTTTTTTCATTTCTCGCTAATATATAGACTATGTAAATATACATTTATTTAAACTCTTGTGTTTTTATCAATCTAATTGTTTATTTTTTATATAAGTTTGAATTAAATATTTTAGTTAGTTTCGTCGTTTAAATTTACAAAGTTTATAACGTTTCACCTAAATATTTCTTGTATATATTATGTCATATGTTATATACACAATATTATTTTAGTTAAATTTGTAGTAATCACTTCGCTATACTGTTGGTTCGCATTTACAAAATAAATGTAATAAAAACAAAAACAAGAATCAGAACATAAAACTTATAGTCGGAGTTCTTTGAATTTTCACCTTTACCATATTCAAAATATTCCTAAGCACGATATATATATATATTTATATATATATATAAACAATTACAGTACATTTATATTAATTTTAAATGTCTTAATTATTAAATGCGCTTTATTTTATATATAATTAAGCGATTTCCTAATTCTAATGTTAATAATGTTATTTTTTTTTTTAATTTCAGTCGAAAAAACCCTTTAGACGAGGATTTAAATAAATTAAGTTGAATTTGTGTTTTTTCTTAAGAGTTTCTTTGAATTTATTTTAGTAAGATAGTTTCTTATGATAAAGATAATCCATGGCATTACGACTCGTTATTTTTATGGACATTTCCTTCTTCTAGCTTTTAGAAATAATGACAATTTTAAGGAATGATTTATCGTTTTCAACATTTTGTAAGCTATGTTTCGACTGTTTCAGTTATTACGGCAGTGATGCTATTCGGCCTACAGCTTTGTTATTTTTCTTATCTCTGATCTTTGCTCATTTTAAGTTGTTCTAGAAAGAGCCTCAAGTAAAGGAGACACATGACCGAATTGCTGCCTCTATAAGTTTTTATTTAAAAGAGCAGTTTTTCCAGCTGACGGACTATTTCTTAGGTAAATATTTTCTTAACCAATGCGCGGTTTACGAAGAACCCAAAGAGGACACAATAATTTTAAGGAGGACGACAGTAATCGATGTAGTGGCACTCAGGCACTTGCTGGTTCTATGTATACCTGGCCTGGCCTTGATCTTTTATTCTATACCCTCCTTTTTTCACCTTTATCTTTATCTTTATCTTTATCTTTATCTTTATCTTTATCTTTATCTTTATCTTTATCTTTATCTTTATCTTTATCTTTATCTTTATCTTTATCGTTATCTTTATCTTTATCGTTATCTTTATCTTTATCGTTTTTTACCTTTGCATTTTTCTTTATCTTAAAAGGTAAGCACTACCATCTAACTCCTGTGATATATATTTAATTTGTTTACTTATGAATTCTATTTTCACCTTTCTCCTTTTCTATTTCCGTTTTTATGTTATACTTAAAATGTTTTCAAAGTCAAATAAATATCGTTTTTTTACCATTACCAGTTTTTATCACTTTCCAACATTAATGTTAATTCCTTTCTATTATAATGAATAGTCTGAAGGAAAAATATTGATCGAGTGACGTTGATGGTCTAACAAAAAAATACAGAATTCACCGTTCATATTTGATGTCCTTACCAGAGCAAGCTGGCCTGGCAATTGTTGTCTCAACCATATAGTTAATGCCAAGGACTGCTACAATACTCAATACTAGCGTCGAGTTGATCCAAACACACAGACAAGAGCCGCCACTATTGTAGGTTAGCTCTTCATTTTTAACAACTTCGTTGGGATGCTGTTTATTGTAATGATTGTGATCATCTGTTGAGTAAGATATATATATGATACTATTATAATTTTTACCGATTATATATTATAATTACGATTATTATATTATAATTACAACCGAGACATTAAAACGCTTAATAGCATCTAATAAAAGTTTTAACAAATATATCACTCACCATTGTTGTTTCCATTGCTGTTAGTAATCCCCTTATTGTGCGAAGGATAGTTGTTGTTATGCTGCGTTGGCACATTATTTATACGAATACCGGTTTGAATATGATGATGTCCCGGATAGGCAATATTTATGCCTCCACGTCCTGGTTGCAACATATTAATGCTGCCATGACCATGGTTAGAATTACCAGGTGTTAATATAATTCCACCAGAGCCTACATTGTTACCAATGATATTTGGTTGTTGTATGGGAATCCGATTAAACTGATCAGTATTGGAATTTATAGTGGTGGCTATGCCAATGCCTGTCGGATTAATTGGATTTCCAGCGGGCATTAGGCTACCAGAGCTACCCGTAGCTATGTTGTTGCCGTGGACCATGCCATGACCATAGTGACTCTCATCATTATTGGCTGCGATATTGACGTTGTTTCCAGCATTATCTGCTCCTGATCCGGCTCCCGTAACCTCGACGGAGGATGTGGCAACTGAGCTAGTTTTGTTTTTATCTTCATTTGCCGCACAACACACTTTAAAAACAACTTTCATATTATTTGTGGAGCATCTACCGCCAATTCGACGATATAAGTCATCCTTTGATGAAGTTGCTATGTAGATATAACGATAAATTATATGCATATAGATAATGATATAAGCTTAAAAAGTAAACATTATAAACGAACACTCACAAATGAAGTAATAATCATTTCCAGGTAGGAACTCCAAACCACCTGGTTGCGGTGTAAATGGCCGGAACGTTATTGTAAAAAACATTAGCTTTTGAGGTTTATCACATATAGCTATTACACGCGGATCGGCATTCGTTATTCGGCATGTTTCATATTCCACTTTCGATACATTATATATTATATATTTCTCCGTTTCATTCTCAAATGTTCCGGGCTCATAAACAGGACATATAATGTGCACCTGATCGAATTCAAATGCCAAATTACCTTTATTCACATCGATAATATGATCAGTGTTATCGATACGAAATCTGTAAATTAATAATATAAACATATAATAGTTATAGATAAACGAGATGCGAGTTACTTAAATATATGATAACTTCACCGTTTTTGAACACTTCTTCACCTACTCTGAAATATAAATATTTTGTATTATTTCAAAATTGTCGCTTTTATTTTATAAAAATCGGACAACTATATTATATAGTTCATATCATATAGTCGGACAAATAAATTACATGTACAAAAAATGTAAATCTGTAAAAATAATATGAGTATAAAAATATTTCATCCCATGTGACGGCCTGTTTGTTTTGAGGGGTTTTTTAGAATTTTTTTCTTCGACCAGTGAAAAGATAGAGCCTAAAGTTTTTTATCACTGATAAACATATGTTTCGACAATTTGAATATAAATTTTGAGCAAAAAAATATTGAGTAGAACTTGAGTTACAGCGTTCTGAACACCCCCGCCTCAAAAAAGGATACTCTCCACGATTCCAGCCGTTTGGCTTATCGGAAATCTAAAAACTAAACGGCATTTTAATCTGTAAACCAAAATGCATGGTATGAACTACAATCAAATGAATATACCGAAAATTTGTTATTTTGACAGACATTTAAAGAAATTGGGTTTTTTGCCGTTTTTTTTTTTAGTTTTCCAATTGTTTCTATGGCAGCTATTGATATAGTCGTTCGATCCAGCCCGTCTTATATAGACTATTTGCAAAGTTTCACATATATATACATATATATTCATGATCAACATTAACAGATGACACGATCTAGACTGTTCGTTTTTTACGCAAACTAATCCCTCAGTATATATATTATATATACTTTACATAGGGTCGGAGATTCACTCAACGTAAAAAAACGGTAAGACGCAAACGATTTTTTATTCAAATGAAAGTTGTAAAATATAGCACTTTATTAGTTCTTCAATTGGTGCAAAGATTGATTTTGGGCAATTTTTCATTTTTGAGAAAATTGCACAATTCAAGTAATTCGGGACAATAAACGGAAGTGAATTTTGAGGTCCACCAATTCAAACACCAATTTCTACGAATCCTGGGGCAATATTTTTATTGAGCTAATTTTATACTATTGTGCCCTTGTGCCCTATTGTGTCACTTAAAAATGGCTATGCATTTTTTCAAAAATGACTTGAACTTTTTTTTATAATTTAATTTGATTGCGCACGGGACATTTTATATCAGCACACTTTGCACGTTCTTTTTTACTATTAAACTAAATTAAAAGAGAATATATCCTTTTTATTTTGACTATTTGCACTCTTCTAGTGATATTAGAAAACAAAAATCAAAGCATTAATGTATTTCATTAAAATAATGAAAAATCGCGATTACACGAATATGATTTTGAATATTTCGAAATTTATTTAGTATATGTTAAAGCCCTTCAAATTTGATGTTATGTTACTATGTTGAAAAAAACCATTTTAGAGAAGTTTTAGTTTTTTGGCCGCGGTGGACCATATATAGAAAGTATATTTTAACTATTTTATTTAATATTTATATTATTTTAAAATTTTCAAGACAGATATTTCATATTATTTGATTTTAAGGTAACGTTTTGGTTTTTATTATTATATAACTATAAGATCGTTACTTAAAAGGCTCAATATTTGTTATTTTTTCTTTTTATTTGACCAAAATAATTCATTCTTATTTATGAAATAACAAGCTGCAAGGGTACACAAACATCGACTTGCCGAAGCTAGCTTCCTTTCTTGTTGATATATGATTTATATTTTGTGCAACATTCAGTGCATTTTCCGAATGTTGTTGCATTTGCACATGTGTGCCAGAACCTATACATACATTTTCAAGACAGGAATGTACATATGTATGTATTTAAGCTCACTCCAGCGGCAGTGTGTTATTGTGTTAGTGCCAAGAAGCAAAGAAAATGCATATACAGTTGCGGGCAGTAAAATAGTCGCGTTTTTTGTTATATTTTTTTTATTTATTTAATTATTACTATTGGTTACCGGTTTAAGAAAATAACTCAATAATAATAATTCTTTTCAGACATTAAAAAACTACTAATTATATCTATATATTGCCCATATTTATACCCTTGCTACGCCTTATAGTTTTAGTCAAAAATTTGCAGCGCAGTGAAGTCATTTCCGACTTTATAAAATATATATATTCCTAATCAGCATCAACAGTCAAATCGATCTTGCCATGTTCGTCCGTTTCTATGCAAACAAGTTTCTCAGTTTTTGCAGATAGTCTTCGTTTACTATTATGCTGCAATATTTAAAGGTTATATTAAAGATTTGAAGACAGGGGGTTGGGTTTTACCTACCTAAGTGCGAACAAGACGACTACACTGTAACACGTATTTATGCAATTTGTATGCAATAAATACAAAAATAATTCAGCAATACTACGACGAGGACTCAGTAAACCCATAAATATATGCTTGCGGCTCTTGTTATTATTTAATCCCTAAAATCAGTGACCTTAGTCGCTGTTTGGAGGGGAGCGGCATTAACCTGTAGGAGCACTTGATAAAGAAATTGGAACTAATTACAAGGAACTTAAGCCTAGCTTGGGAGAGCGGCTCGGAAGCTCTTTGGACTGAAAGTCCGGAGGAAGAGGGAGAGAGAGTGTACGGGATCACACTGCCTTTGGAAAAAAGCGCCCTTTTGGCGTGAACGGTTGCATTATAGTTAAAATAATAGTATATAAGTCGGTACGCACCGGCTCGAATGAGTATACCATTTAGCTGCTATAGAATCTTCTTTATAATTATCAAATTGCGATCTTTAATGGTATAGAAACTTCGGCTTGACAAAGTTAGCCCTCCTTTCTAGTTATACCCTTGCAGGGTATTATAATTTCAGTCAGAAGTTTGCAACGCAGTGAAGGAATCATCTCCGACCCTATAAAGTATATATATTCTTGATCAGCATCAACAGCCGAGTCGATCTAGCCATGTCCGTCTGTCCGTCTGTCCGTTTCTACGCAAACTAGTCCCTCAGTTTTAAAGCTATCTGAATAAAACTTTGTATATAGTCTTCTATATACTCTCACTCGTATATATGTCGGAACGAGCCGGATCGGTCAACTATATCATATAGCTGCCATACAACCGATCCGTAAATTTGTTGAAAAAAAATTATAACTTCACTATTTTTTAACATATCTTAATTAACTCTCGAATATAAGCTATATATATTATTATAGATTTTTAGATTAAATTTTATAAAAATCGGACTACTTATCATATAGCTGCCATAGGAACGGCCGGCAAATTTTTAGAAAAAAAATTATAATTTTGTCAGTTTTCAACATAATTTCTACTACTTTAAGATACTAGTATTTCATATTATTCGAGAATTTTGTTGTAAATTTCATAAGAATCGGACGACTATATCATATAGCTGCCATACAAACGATCGGTAAACGTGGAGAAAAATTAAATTCTACTTTACATGTAAAAATGTGAAAAAATGTAAAAAAATGTAAAACTGTAAAAATTTTATGTATATGAAAGTATTTCATATTATATTATATAGGGATAGATTATAATTTATACAATTGGAATCTGCAAGGGTATACCAACTTCGGCGTACCGAAGTTAGCTTCCTTTCTTGTTTTTCTTTAATTTTATTTTTGGTTTTTGTTAGCAAAGCTCAATATATTACCGCAGCTGTTAAAAATGCGTACGCTCGTTCCCTCATTTGGGGATGATTTTACACGGCTTGAAAGGAGGTGCAACACAGGACGTCGAAAGAAACGAAAGAGATGTCGACAAGTAAATAATAATAATGCGTCCTATGCGTGTGACCGGTCAGGTTCAGGGGGGTGGCAAAATTACTCATAGAGGAGGAGTAAGGAGTAGCTCATTAAAATTTTTGATATTAGAAATAATTTAATAAATAAAATTAAATAATTTAAAATGTTACTTAAACCCCCTTAAAAGTATCATAGACTTTTAAATTTAAATGATATATTTCTTGAAGATTTTAAAATAGATTAAAATTACAATCAATTACTCACATGCTGTTTGATGTATTCCAATGCATGTAGAAGGTTTTGGCGCAACTGGACATGGTTGATAGTAATACCGTTTCCATACAAATCAATGTGAGCAGGGTTACGAGGGATGTGGTCCCCAAAGTGGGTAATGGAATCATTATTTTTTTACATCTTGCAATAGATAATGAACTTTTTCGATCCCTTTTTCTGTTGCGTGGGTTTAATCTGTCTGTGGCAGGAAAGGTTCGCGATGGTTTCCCTAGTTTCGATTTCTCAGATTTGTTTTTATTATTTAAATACTGCGACTGTGAAAACTTGCTTTTACTTATCGATTTTCTATGCATAGCTGGTTGTTGTTGTTGATTATTCATAGTCTGATTTCGATTACGGTTTGTTGACATTCTATATATAGTCTGCTCTTTCTTCTGGCATTGGCTATCGTGGTTATCGATAGGTATCGAGAGCTCTGGATAATTATGTTGCAACATGTTGATGATTCTTTTTGTATATTTAATATGAGATTTTTTTTTAGCGACCTGTAAGTTTATACAACTAACTATAAGTTATATTCGTCGTGTCATCACATGCTAAAATGTATCATTGTTCCATGTCTGGGGAAAAAAACCATACAATTAATGTTAATTAATTATTATACATTACATTAATAATTAAAAACAGTGAAAATGCTCCTATTAAAATAACTTTATTTGTTCACTCTATAAAGGGTCACCTTTCCCAATTATATCAAATGTTTCTTTTTCCATATTTTCACATTATATTAAACAAAAAAAAATTGTTTTTCTTTTATATTACATTAATTAACAAATAAACAAAACAAATTGGTTATTCCTTGTGTGATTCTTTGAATATATATGACGTGCTTTATCTACACAAATCAGACCATTCCATTGCATTTTATCGCAACCCTGTTTTTAATTGCAGATATATAATTTGGAATTTAGTTTATTTGTTGTATCAACTTGATATACAAAAAGTCAAAGTATGTATACACTAGATGGGAGGATGGTTTCCTGTATACATACACAAGATCCGACGAGCCTTGGCTAGCGAAAAAGAACTTCCTTCCCATCATCTGGGAACCACATTTTTATTTGTAGTTGTAAGACACATTTAAATAATTCCAGCAATCGGGTTATTTAACATTAATTATACTTAAAACCACAAACACAAAACTCAGTCCTCTACTTATATTTTCCAAGTACACAATTTTCACACATTTCGCACTTGCCGTTCAACGTTATAGAACCCGAAAATGTTTGCCTTTATTGAAATTAATTTGAAAACAACTAATTTTGACTGTCATTTTTGCAGTATTGCGATAATACAACATATGTATATAAACATATACTATTTTCTATGAGCTATTAATAAAGCAAAAGTGTAAAAAATTTGACAGACGAAAGTGTGACCGTTGCGAGATAATAAATAAATACAATTCTGTATACGCATGTCAAATATTGCGTCGATAATGAAACAGTGGGATTTTGGTGAAAATCTTGCATTCTAAAAGATCCGTATGGATTAGCTAGAATTTTAGTTAGCTAATACTGTCCTCCCACACAGTTCATTTGTGTGAAACAGTTGAGATTTTCGACAAATGTGAAACTCTGATTTCCACAGAGCTCTATCCACCTTCCACCATCCGATAAAAGCTGATCAACAGCTGTGGCTCATGCAAAGGCTTACAAACATAACTGAAGTTCTTCTGATTCGGAACTATAATGTTTCTCGGGCATACTTTCAAACTTGGCGTCTT
Organism: Drosophila punjabiensis; assembly: GCA_008042585.1. Lineage (NCBI taxonomy): Eukaryota > Metazoa > Arthropoda > Insecta > Diptera > Drosophilidae > Drosophila > Drosophila punjabiensis. Next base: position 71,142 of record VNJR01009650.1, read on the forward strand.
GAATATTCCAATTATTCTGGGCCATCTTTGTTTACATTTCCGTATTGAATGGTATCAAGAAGAAGAAGGACTCAAATAACCATCACTTAACTATCTGCAAAATAAGTCGGTTAAATTTTGATGTACAAAGGATGAAGAACAAAGAACAAAGTAACAAATTTCGGAACGGCAAAACCTTATGGCCAGTTAATTCAATGGATGGTGGAAGGTGGATGCACATTTGGGATTTTCGCCAGATGTAAAACTCCAATTTCCATAGAGTTAAATCCACCTACCTCCATCCCATAATAGCCCATCAAACAGCTGTGGCCCATACAAAACGGAACTAAAAGGAATAGTTTTCCAAATACAAAATATTGTTTCATATTTGGAGATTTTCCAATGGTTTTCTCTAACCTAGAGTAAATGCCCCAGTTGTCTCCCAAGTTTTAAACTCTTTCGAAAGTAGAAAAAAAGTACTGTAGCAGAGTAATCGTGTCTGTTTTGTTCGTAATCACTCGTAAGACTTACTCCCACTTCTTTTACTCGTTCTCTGTTCAACATTCCCTTAAATGTTTGCTTGGGTTACTGCAGTACCTATATAAATTATTTATTTTTATTTCTCTATTTTAGTCCATTGCTCTTCACTTAAAAATCTTGTAATTCATAATATATATTGCTTTCTTATCACTCAAAAAAAAAAAAAAAAAATAAATAAATAAAATAAACAACGCTGTTGGTCTTGCAACCCGTAAACATGCCACATATAATTGTCCATGGGAAAATCACGGATGTTCTAGATCGAAATCACAAACTTTTAAGGATTGGCCTTGTCAATGTTGCTGGCCATGACAATTGCAAGCGAATCGGTAACTAAAGTCTTTTAAATTCAAACGGCCTGTCGGTTGGGATCATCGGGAATCGATGTTTTGTACTTACTATGGAGTCAACTTTTAATGTAAATTGTGCGGTGGTCATCCAAGTTTCAAAATTCGGTTGGATAGGTGGTTGTGACGCAGTCAATAGATTTGAATAAATGCATAGTTTCAATGATTTTGCATTGCCGAGCCGTTTCACGAGCTGCCTCACTTTGCTCTTTGTACTTCTTCAGTCCATTCATATGCAGTGTTTCGTATTCTCCTTGCATTACGGCTTAAAATTGATCGCAAAACGCAATTTTTAACCATCCTCGCTGGAAACAGCAGCTTTGTGACAGTCGAAAGACTTACCCTAAAAAGGCTTAACTTTCGGCAAAAGTTCTTATAGAGTCTTCCCACAGAGAACTTCCATCCGTTGATCGAACTGTTCATAAGGTTTTACTGTTCCGAATTCTTTCATTTCGTTCTCCATCCATATTGGATAGACTTCTTTTACCGATAATTAGGCGATGGTTTTCGGTGGAACTTTGAATTCTTCTTCTTATTACCATTTACCATTTACTACGAAAATAAATTTAAATCATAAACGCCCATCCTCGTTGATCCTCTACGAACAGTTATTGAAAATCCACTCCAGCTCCACTATGAAGTTTACAAGACTACAAAGTATGATGGAGCTGAGATCATTCATTAAAACGACCATGCAAACGCTGGTTCAAAACCAGAATATGTTGATTCAGTTGCTTGTAGCACAATATTCCAAATATTCAATGACCAATCTACGAATATCCATATGGCATCACGGCATAAACAAGAAATAACACCATTCCTGAATGTAAATTACATCGACCCATGCTGCTGGTCGAAACGCACCTCACAAACAGATATAACTTCCATATAAGGGGTTATACCAAAGACACTTCAATATCTAAGATGGATTATGCCCATACGATTTTTTTGCACACAATTTTTTTTGCGGGCTGGCCTTAGAACCAGTGATGCCAATATCTATATATAAAAAAAAAATCTCGTGTTAGTTATAACTCAAGAACGGCAGAACAGATTTGGCTGAAAATTGGTAGGGAGGTAGCTTAGAGCCAGGAGACGGACATAGGATACTTTTATCCCGTTCGACAGCATTCCTCTGGAATCAGACTTGGAATAACAAAACGCAAATGACAGCTATGTAATTGACGTAAAATGACAGCTATGTAATGACGTATGGATGACAATTTGATATTTGTAAGAAATCAATATTAAAACTATTTCTATTAAATAAATAATTAACAAGTGGATTGAAGTGAAGTGAAGTTTAATTAATAATGCCGCGAACAAGACGATCGAATCTTTCCCGACAAAGCCGTAATGCAAGAAGAATACAAAATACTGCAAATGAAAGGACTGAAGAAGAACAAGAAATTGCACGTGAACAGCGCCGCAATAGTATGGCTCGACTTCGTGCTTCTCAATCACGAGAGCAAAGTGAAGCAGCCCGTGAAACAGCTCGGTTGGCAATGCAGAATCGTCGAGCGAACAACAGAAGTCAACAAATAGATAATTTGCGACGCAGAACAAGATATTTAGCTGATTTGAATCGAGCTGCGTTTCGATACGATTGCAGCAATGATTACAGCTTGCATCCTAGCGTTTGCATTGGGCAAATGGACGTTGTTTGCGAGTATTGTGGTGCATTAAAGTTTTCCGGAGAAACGCCTGGATTATGCTGCGTTAATGGTAAAGTGAAATTGCCAGTGTTGACTCCGCCACATGTGCCATTGTATTCTATTTATGTTAGCTAAAGACAGGTTAACCAAAAATATTGTGCACCGATTAGTGGCTCAGTCATCGGGCGATTTTGGCAGCCAAAAATGTGGATGTTGACGAAGTTAACTTCCAGTTTCAACAATTGTTACCAGGCGATCTAATGTCTTTTAAGTCAATTGATACTGTTGTTGATGAAAATGA
>VNJR01009655.1:0-69955 GCA_008042585.1 Drosophila punjabiensis
AAACAAAAGTTTTTAAATATTACGAAGTTTTACACACAATGTAAACCACAAGTAAAGTCGAAGACAAACACACAAAACAAACACAGGGGCTCTGCTGGACAGGTTTGACCTTGAAGAAATAAAAAGATGCGTTAGATTGTTGATTGTTTCACACACATCTGCAAGTTTCTGCAGCTGACTTAAACACTTTTATTAAGTAAAAACTCTGATTAATACAATAAACATAATATCTATGGGGGAATCGGGGGGGAACACAACTAAAAGTTTAGGTAAACATAAAAAAGACGATCACAAAATACACAAAATATATTAAATCGAATTTGTTAGTTTCACTAAAAAATTTGTTATATTTATTTAATTCTTAATATATACATTTAAAGTAAATACCTTCAACTTCAAAATGCATTTTGAATAATGAAAATCGGATCACTAAGACAAACGTTTGACCACTTTGAATCGCAATTTTGTTTTGTAAAAATTCTTGCTTAGTACACCTGCGCTGCAAAAATGTACACATGATCACGCTTTGCATTCTATTTTTAGAAAGTCCCGTTAGATTTCCAGACAAAACCGGTTTGCCATCAAGAAATTTGAACATTTTAGAGACAATTTGCGTGCAATTTTTTTCTATTCGTTGTTATCACTTTTTTGGATTTTTGGCCTCTTGCGGAACCACTGTGCATTGTTCCAGAATTTCTTCTTAAAATTCCTTTGATTTCGATGTTCTTTTTAGACTAAACGAAAAATATGAATATATATATTTTAACACAGCATTTCAATTTCGGACGGTAATTTTTTACAGGCGTCTCCTGAGCAAAGGTTTAAAGAATGGCAGGTACATTTAAAAAAAAAAGGAGATTGGTGTCTCCACTTAATTTGGTTTTAAAGTTATTAAGGCCTCCAGACATAACATTAGCACCATCTGTTGCCAGGCCGATTAGATTTTAAAGAGGTATTTGGTTGTCAAAAAAGAACGCTTTGATGACGTTATATATCAATTGAGTATTAAATTTTTTCACCTCAATTAGAGCGAAAATATTGTCCATAATACTGCCAGAAATGTTGTGAAAGTAACGTGCCACCAACACTTGGGCTTTTTTGTTGGAAAAAATTTGGTGTCTTGTAATACACTCACTATCTGCTGCTTTGTTTGTCGAAAAAGTTCCGACACTTCTTGAAAAGCGACATGGAAAAAGATTAACGAAAATCTGTAATTGTTATAATTATTATATTTAAAACTATAATAAATACATATATGAAAATGTATATTTAAATATCGCGTAATAGAGAAAAATTGAAAGTATTTGTTTTTTCAATTTGTTAGAAAAAAAAATTTGTTCACTGAAAATCGATTTATTTCTACTCTAGTACATGTCGTTTCCGCTTTTTCCCCGTCAAATTTAACTTTTTTGATTGCGGGAAAGATTATAGATTATAGATTATTAAAAATTAAAACAATACAACTCCAATTCTGAAGTATATTGGTGCTCCCTATAAAAACTGAACGTTATGCCGAATTTTTAAACTTTTGATTATATCTACAGGGTGCATCAATTTTTTGACTACCTGTCCGTAAGTACAGATGTATTTGTATGTATGTATATATTTGCCATTAATTTAAGACCTGAAAGATCAGCTAAGAATTTTTATATTTGAAGTTAAAAGGGGAAGGCTTCAAGAAATAAATTTTATAGTGTCATTCGCGACAGGCTTTTCGAAGCTTTGGGAAATAGTCAATTGCTCTTGCGCGTAATCCTCGACAAAGTGACCCAGTTCAATTTTCACGGCTTCGCCGTGGCTCGGTTCGACCGATCGTGTCGTTGTAGCGCTGCGCCGACGTTTCGGCCGGCGACGAGCTTTGAAATCGCGAATAATCAGCTTTATTTCCTTTTCCGCTACTTTTCATTAAGTTTTTATATTTATTTAGTTTTTGTTATTTAGCACTGGTATAAAATTATTTCACCGTCCATTATGTTAATACAGTCGAATCCCGATAATTCATACCCCGGTAAATCGAAAATCGTGATAATTCGTAAAAATATCTGTCCCCTTGAAAAAAACTCGTTAATTCGTAAAAATTCCATACATTTTGTCCCCTCGTTAATTCGTAGTATTTGGCGCAACACAGAGAATATTGAACCTCTTGAAAATCGTAATTTTGTTTCGTAACCTCTTATAAATCGTAATGCGATGCGAAATTTTTTGTAGTTAAAGCACCGTTAGATTTTTCAGATGGAGAAGAAATTTTAACGAATTTACAAGACAGAGCATTAATCCCTAAACTTAAACATTATTTTTCGACCCATGAGGTGCCAAATAGTGTCTTCGACAACCTAATAGGTTTAGAAAATGCAATGGAAAAAATAAAAGAAAAAACACCAAGCAATCAAAAATTACCAATTATTTTAAAGCTCGAATTTTTGTTTTTTATAATTTAATGTTTATGCTTAATTGTTTAATTTTTTGTTATTATAATTTTATGTTATTGTTTAATTTTCCTTTAATTTGATAAACGTACAAATGATGTACATACTTATAATGTTTGTTTAATTTTAATAAAGTTAAATACATATGTAAACATGATGTGAAATGTAAAAACCCCGTTTATTCGACTTTTTCATTATTGAGCCCCGTTAAATTGAAATTTCGATAAATCGAATTCCCGTCTAATTCGTAAAAAAGTGATCCCCTTGCCATTTCGAATTATCGGGACTCGACTGTACTTATGAACACTTACCTTACATATGTTTATTGTAATTTAAGCTTGATCCTCCTTAAAAAATTTATTCTTTTTTCTTTTAACTTTCACTTACTAAAACGTAATTAACAAGCGCGAAAAAAGACACGCGCCTCTCAGAAGAACAAAAGGAGCACTGATCAAGAACAAAGTTTTCTCTTATTGTTGGTTTTGTTTTACACGGTCCCGAGAGAGGGAGAGTGCGAACGAGAGGAATAACCTAAACGCTGCTCTTTGTTGATGAAAGACTGATTAATTTTGACCACTTTTCATCATCTTTTCATCAACAATATTCATCATCTTTTAATCATTCTTTCATCAACGATTTTTGTACAACAGAAAAATGAGAGCGCGAGAAAGTCGGGTTTGACCCGAGGCCGAATGAGAGCTTCGGGCAGTAGAAATCGACGTCGGCTGTTGATGAATCGTTGATGAATTTGGCCTATCGATGAAAAGTGGTACTGCAGGTTACTTCCGCTAAGAGGCTATACACATGCTAGGAAAAGTATGCGTTTACACACGATGCTTAAATTTGATTGCTTATAAAAACAAATTTAGATTAATGATATCTACTTTTTTTTCACATTTACCGATCGTTTGTATGGCAGCTACATATATGATATAGTCGTCCGATTCTTATGAAATTTACAACAAAATTATAGAACACTATAAAATGCTTGTATCTTAAATAAAAAGAAATTATGTTGAAAACTGACAAAGTAATTTTTTTTTCTATAATCGGACAGACAGACGGACATGGCTAGATCGAATTGGCTGTTGATGCTGATCACAAATATATATACCTTATTGGGTCGGAAATGCTTCCTTCACTGCTTTGCAGATAAACTTCTGACTGAATTTATAATACCCTGCAAGGGTATAAATATATATAAAAAGGTTTAGTTTTCAATGAACTGATTTTTTACGGCGAACGTTCTTTAAATCTTACGATATCGAAAAATGGAATGGAATGAAAGAGACGATAGATATCATTCACTCCTGGCGCTCCTCGTACCTACGTAGACGGTTAAAATGTTGATTATTTTTCTTAACAAGTAGCTTATCCACCACCAAATCCTGATGAAAAATTCTTAAAGCATTATCTTGGCTTAGGAATGCATCACTGGCGTCAATTGTTATTATTAAAACAATAAGTAATGTTTTAAAAAACAAATAATTAGACTACACTTTGGATTTTTTATGAATTTATACTCAATTTATACACATTGCGTCAATTGAACAGTACCGGATTAACCTGAATAGGACCTAAAATGGTTATTTCATTATCTCCAAGATTCCCTATACAGATGTACTTTGTTTTGGTATTGAAGAGGTTAACATAAACTTAAAGCTAATAAAGCAATATAAGTACAATGTAAGCGAACTCTTTATCATTACGATTTGAACAACAACCAAATATCGACCTTTGAAAAATATTTAAAAGCCTAAACAGGTTTATTGATATTTGTTTTAAAAAAATTAATATTATCTAATAATATATAATGTACCAGGAAGGCATCGAAATAAAGTAGATTTACTTAATAAATCAACTCCATTGAATATTATAAAACATTTCAATAGAAAGATTGTTAAAGACTTAGGAGACTTAAAAAATAAATCCTTAAAAGTACATAAATTGGACGTTCGTAATTTTTGTTATTGGTTTGGATCCGTATCCCTATATTAGATATAGCATTTAAGGTATAATAGTATAATAGTTACTCTCTGCACTTTAGCTACAATTTATTAAATACTTGGAGGGAAATTATAAAAATTAGATAATTTCACGGTCGCTGAATACGAAAATAATCGTTTAAGGTAATTGTAAAGTTAATTACATGTATATATGCATATATCAATTCATCAAAAAACGACACGAATAAGCAAAGCATTATTATCCAATAACGATAAAGGTTCTAAAAATAGCTCAAAAAGTAGTCATCTAAAAAAAATATCTTAAAATATAGTATACAAAATGTAACTCTATAAAGGGCCTGTTTTTTGTTTCCCTGTTAACATTTATCGGGCAGATAATATGTCTTCTACGATTTTTTTTATGTTAATATGGGGGATTCGACTTCCTTTTAAGTTGATTTTTGGTTCGGAAAGGACTCGCATCAATGAGGCACAATTCTGTCCTTAACAGCACGCTGTTATCCTTTCTCGTGCACTTAATTTCAATTAGCTTTTTTAATAGTTCATCTGGTCTTTATGTTTTTCGTTAAAATAGATATCTGGGACTTAAAGAGCGAGAATTAAATCCGGCCTTACATATGGAAAAAAAACCTATTACTCAGAACCTGACAGGTTTTTGATTACTTTTAATTACGGCTTTAATTTTATGTTTTATATATCCAGTACCAAAGCACATATGTATGCCTTATATATCTTATTAATTATTTATATATGTTTGCTTCAATGTTTTTCAATTTTGGATTAAACACTGATTAACCTGATTTCACGATAGTGAAAAATAAAACCTAGTTAGAGCCTTTTCAACGCCAGTGAATATCCAATAGGTCTTGATCATGTAGTCTCCCTCCGGGAAAGGTAAAATATTGGTAAGTCGGTGATTCATAAATGCTGTGGATAGCTTATCTATCACAATGTCATGCTAAAATAATATCAGTTAAGTTTCATATCAATTAACTTACATCCCCATCTTACATCATACTTACATCATAGGGACAAGAGTGATTCATGTTAGAATGTTCCGTGAGAAAGCCATAAAAATAACTAGCAATCGGGTTAGACTTTTGATTTTTTAGGAATTTACAGGCATCCAATGTGAAATTGTACAGGAAGGGCTTATACCCATTGAGTCGCTGGTACAATGCCATATTTACCTGTATTTTAACTGGAAAGATTACAAAATTCTATACAAGTTTTACCACACCCACCTTTATATTGTTAACTGGAGTTTTTAGTAGCTTCACCCTTCCGGAAACGTACTTGTAAGTCCGATTTACAGATTTCAGGCGAACATATTCGAAAACCATGAAGTCCTCGTCGAAAGATTCACACTTTATGTTCGTGAACACAACGAGGGAATGGACCTAAATATATATTATAATTTTTGAACATATATGTATATTCCCGGAACATTGTACTTCTCTGGCAAAGTATCCAGTCACCAGGAAGGCTACCAGAAAATTGAGCTTCCCTTTCATATCAAAGCATCGATGGGTTCCCTATAACTGATATTCATTTAGGCCTCTCAGCTCGATCCAACTAAAAACTCATTAGAAACGAAGTAAACCAATTATGTAAGGCCCACCAAGCGTGATAAGTAAACACCGAATCATCCCTATCGAAATATAGAATACCCCCTAAGTTAATATGCCAAAACATTGTAAATTTATGTTTTTGTCAACATTATACAAACCTCTTCAATTATAATAATATTATTCGTTAGTAACATCCAGATATTGTTTTAAAAATCCGACAAAACTATATATTATTTAGCTGTGCAAGGTAGCAAACTTACGTCTAAACTGTTTTTGGCTATGAAATTTATTTGTAATTAGTTTTTTAATGAACCAAGCAATAGAAAATTACATATGCATTAACATTGTAACAAAAGCCCGTCGGTACATATTTGGTTCCTAATTATGATTATAACATAAATAGATAATCTGTAAATAGCCAATGTCATGTCCAAATATTAAAAAAGGTAATACCTAAAAATACAAGTTTACAAATTTGAAAACGATTAAAAAACATTTTTACAATTTTTTTCAAAGGTTTTCTTGAGGTTCGTGAAAATCAAATGTTCTTTGCAGGAAATTTATTTGCCTGAAAAACAAACATTTAAAGTTATAAATATTTTGTTAGTTTACCCAATGTAATGGCAGGTAATATATAAGCAATATGGTACTTAAGTATCAGCATCTACTGACATTCTTTGTTGAACTTATTTAGTAAGATAAAATAATTATAATAATACTAAATAAATCTTTGTTGCATTTTTTTTCTCACTGAATATCAGCGCAGCTGAATCAGATATCCTCCTTAAAAAGGATAAAAAAGGGTAAAATGGTGATTCATACTTCATACTTCAGTTTCTGAGTTAGTCAATTAATTATTTACATTATTATATATATTCTATTAAATATTTCAAGAAAGAACCGACCGATATAAACCCATTTAGTCACTTTTAGAATGCGAAATGTATTAAATATATTAAATAATTATTTTAATATTGCGATTAATAGATTCAATAGGAAAAGCAACATACTCCCACATTATCTTTGCAATTGGTAGGCATATGTTTGATAAAGATTTCATGCATTCATCAGTAAGGCAACGCGAAAATATCATTTGTCTACTAATGATTTTTTACTGAGCTGAAGTCTAACGAAAAACTCATTAGGAACGATGTAAACAAATTATGTTAGGCCTGTCAAGCTTGACTATCCGTGTTTCGATGTATTATTCTTATCGAATTATAGAATACCTCGTGAATTAAGAACCATATAATGGTAGATTTCATAATAAGTTTTAGAGTTATTTCTATATATTATTGTTCAAATTTTTCTTGGTAAATGCAAGAACTTAAAATTACAATTTCAGGACGGTTTATTTTGTTTGGTTGTCTGATCATTTAAGATTTATTTATTTTATAAAGTTTGGCCGGCTGTTTTAATCAACATAAACCAGAGAATATGCAGGTATTTTATCAGAAACAAAAAAAGACAGGCTACAGTATTCAAAATTACAACTAATATATAACATGCGAGGTAGAAAAATTACGCTTTTCCTTTACTTTACTTGTTTTGAGGTTGAAATTTGTTCTTTTGCACTTGCATCACTAAACTATTGTAAATTAAATTTTTAGAATTATTACCGAGATTACGAAAACCGCTCGTTATTCTTACGGCTTACAAATTTAATATTTCTGCTTTTTTTTTGTTTTAAAAACACCATGACTAGCTAGTAAAATACCGTTCTCACCTTTTTAAAGCCTTTTTACGCACTCTTTTCATGTCCTTTGCTAGTTGAAATTTAAATGAACTCATTTCCGAGCTCTCTAACCCCAAGAATATATGAATTATGTATGCTTGCCCCCGAAAACTGTGAACTTTGAACTGCACTGGCACCTACACCCATATTCCAAACACGACCTGCCTGCGGATAAGTCCTTTAGAATCCTCTGGCAAAATGAATAATTAATGTCGCAACTGTTCTGCGGTTTTGTCCTGTGGTTACCAAGGACCAACACACACACGCACACACATGTAATTTGGGTGTCTGTTGTGGGCGGCAAAGATACTAATTGCATTTTCGCATCTATTGGATGCGATGGGAGAAAAAGGGGTATACTCTTCCTCGGATGATGATTCATTGACTTTGCGGTGGCTTACAAGGCAGGTAATTTATGCCACGGCAATACATTTTGAACGGATTTCAATTAACACCAGGTGGGAATTGTATCTAGATTGGGCTTAAGAGTTCCCTGAGTTAAGCATTTAGTATGTGCAACTTAATATTTGCGAGATTATTTTATATTCCATGATGATTTATGGAGCTAAAGAAAGATGGAAGTATTATATGCTTTATAATGTTAAAAATCTATAGATTGAAAATCTATCGATTGAAAATCTATCGATTGAAAATTTATCATAAATGTATGTATATATGTATTTATAGTTGTTTTTGGAATCTTACATTATTTTAAAAGGTTTTATAGAAAACTTTCATGATTACAGGGTTGGGTTTTAGATTATGCCCGCCTTTGATTTTCCGAATCAAAAACTAGTTACTACGATATCTTATATATGTACCGGAAACCTAAATTTTTAAGAATGAATGGTAATAAAATTTGCCTTTATAAGCATAATAGTTTTAAATTTCTTCTATAATTAAATGTCTTATAGATTGAGACTTTTATAAACTATTGAAGATTTTTTTATAAATAAAGCGGGTTTTAAGTGTTTAAGTGTTCTTCTATAATTAAATGTCTTATAGATTCTATATAAAATTATAAAATTAAAGCTGATTCACCTTATTATATAAGAATTATGAAGCTAAAAGTAAAAACTTAAATATTTTAAAATATGTTTTAGACTATTATTGACTATTGTAGAATTTTCTTTATAAATAAAGCTGTTCTTAATACAAAAATATGTATTATCCAAGTTTTTGAATCCATCTTGATTTTTTTTTCCTGATGTTTTGAATAGAAATAACTCTTTCTTGTAATTCCAAAGCTTGCACCATTGATTACCCAGTGTTGGACAAGGCTAAAAATCTCCAAAAATAACTCTCAATCCTACGTAAAACTTATTACGTACAAGTATTAAGCCGTACGTTGCACGTAAAACACCCATATGTCCCGTAATAATTTTGACAGGTGCACTTATTACTCAGCTTTTGTGGCAATTACTTTCAGCCCGCCCACTCGCCGCTCTCCCACCCCACCCTTCCGCCCCGCGCTCACCCTACGCTCACAATTAAAGGCAAATGTATGCTCAAAGTGACATTTATAAGGAAAAAAAAAGGGCGCATAATTTATCAAGTGCGAAAGGGAGGGCAAAAAGCGCTAAGAGGGAAGAACAACAAACAAAAAAGAAGAAAAAATCCCCCGGATTTTATTAAGGGTACGAAAGATGAAAGATTTGCATTGCGAGCACAAATCTCTGAAGCGCAATGAAATATCTTTTGGTTTTCGTAATTTAACCCTCGAAAAAAAAAACCACACACACACACACACACACACTGTTTTTCTGTGCGCCGCGTGAGCATGTGTTGGTGTATCTGTGTGCATTCGTAATGAGCACTTGCGGTACACGATAATGCGGGGTTATAGCTTCGCTACAGATATAGCAACGCTTGTTCCGATGCCGATTTCGAGTCGCTGCAAAGAACGCACGCCACTAGCATTTACACACACACACACATACACTCACTCGCTGGCTCGCTCTCCAACACACACCGACACACGCTTGCTGTTTGCTGTTGCTTTTGTTTGCTCCGTTCCTTTTGTGGCTCTCGTTCATCGTTCCATTTTACGACGCCAGCATGCCATCTAAAGCAGTACTCAAACCCAAAGCAAAGTGCCCCATAGCCAATTTGCTGATAGTAGTCGCTCGAAATCATATTTGTTGCTTCATTGCACCCTTTTTTTTGCCACTTAATTAAGCCAACTTACTGACTTGGTTATATCGTTGTAATTAATAAGTATAATAAATAAATAATAATACTTTAAATAACTAGAAAAAAAAAATAAAAAAGAAAAAAAGGTATTGAGAATTTTAATATTAATTAAATTGCTTTCTAAGTAGGCAAAGCTTTTCCAAGCCGAAGGCCAATAAGAGTTTCCCGAATTTCTTTTCAACGTGAAATGTGTGGGTATTATTTTAAGTTAAATTACCTTAAATTAAAAATTACCTTAAAACCTTAAAAAAAGATAAGCTCCAATATCTTCTAGGCCTTGACGGGAGAGTTTAGTCAGGTAAGACTTTATAGAAAACTCCCCTCACTGCTAAGTAGGTACATATTTTTTCTCAAATTTCCAACTGGGTTCTGTGTTTTTCTCTCTTCGCCTTGCGTGACGTGTTGTGGAGAGTGATGGCAAGAGGGTTGCCGACTGGGCGGAGGGCGGTGGCCTGGCTTTGGTATTGGCATATTTGCTGTTGACGCCAACGTCGACGTCGAGAGCTCTGCCGACGTTGTGCGCAAACATGGCGTTGCTGTTGCTTTTGCCTTAGCTTCGCCTGCTTTTTGCATTTGCTGCCAACACACACACACACGTTCGAATGCGAATACAGAAGAGTGGCAGTGGCAGGCAGCGACACAATATTTACTGTTGAATTGCAGGCCGGCCAACCCCCGCCCCCGCCCAGACCGCACGGATATTTACATTTTGATTGGGAAACTGAAACGGCCGAGGCTCATTTTACGGCTATACACACTGACACACGGCGATACAGCGATGTGGCTATGATTGTGTGTGCGTGGGTGTAGTTTAACATTCAGCTCTTGTCGTTTTGTTGCTTTTTTCTTCTCGCTGCTTTTTTTCTGTCCTCTGTTTTTTCTGTTTTTCCTTTTTCATCCGCTGTACGCGCACGCTTGTGTGTGTGTGTGCCTGCTATCCGCTTTTGTCCAATTATAATTTGTTTCGATTTATCACACGATGTTTTATCGAGACAACGACAAAAACAACAGCAACAACAACAACAGGGAACGATACCTGAAACATGATTAATTAACAAAGCACTAATCTCCAAACAATCGGTCAAAGCTATTTATTAAACTCGAATTGAGCTATTCCAAATATTTCTTCAAGTCGGATACATTTTGGGGCAAATGGGGATTACGTAACCTTCTAAGAGGGTAAAGTTTATTTATAAAGAAATTATTAAGAAAGACTTACTTTTGTTTTATAGTTAATGAACACATTTAGATATATTTTGTATTTAATATGGGATCAAAGTACATTTTTAATTGTAGGATTGTTGTTTTTTTTTTGGGCGTGCTTTAATATAGGATACATAAGCCTACAGGTATTGCCACTAAAACACTCAAGACTCCAATAGTATCATGGAACCCTAACTTTGAAATTGATATTTTTTCCCTATTTCATTACCAGTAAACATTGCTTTATTTACAGATTTAACGAAATATATGTACAGTCTTCGCCAGCTAATTGGAAAGACGATGAAAAGATAAACTACCTATTTTTAGACCAGTAATATTTTGTATACCTTCTTGAAATATCATTCTTTAATAAACAATAAGGGTTTACCAAATATCGTGCCTCTTTTTCATAAAAAAATTTATTAAAAAATCGAATTTTACACCGTGCCATTTAATTATGAATTATTACATATATGGAGTGTTTTGTTTTTCCTTTTATTTTTTCATTATAATGGTATACATTTATTTATTTCCTCATTTATTATATGTAAAGCTAACTTATGCTGCCAGGAACCTCCCAAACCTGAGCAATATAGTTTAAAAATATTAGACAAAACAATAAATTAATAATAAATAATACATTGGCACGGTGTAAAACTGTTTTTGTTTAAAAACTATTTTTGTGATAAAGAGGCAAGCTATGTTGTAAATCTTTCATATTTATTAAAAAAATTACTAAAAAATCGGCTGTTTATCTTTATATCGGTGCAAATGCACCGAGCTAAGTCGTCTTTCTACTTAGCTGGACACGACTGTATATATTAGATAACTACTCTGTTACAATTTAAATCATTCTGAAATTGTACACAAATATTAGTTTCAAAGTAACAAGCCAAATAAGCAAATATACCTTATTACATTTCGTTCTTTTATTTTCATATAGGGGTTCTATCCTAGTCTAGACGAAAGATTATTGATTAGATACTACCTATTGCTTTGTTAAATAACATAGAACTGCTTTTCTTAGTGAGAGTCTGACAAAGTTACTTATTTACCCAAATGGACTCGTCTAGCGATGCTAATACAAAGAAATAAACCAAATACACTTTATAAACCACTTAAGTCTTTGAGTTATCTTTAGAACTGGAAGCAGACTGTGTTATAATGTTGTCTTTAATAATACTCTAGCCTAAAAAATGTATGTAAAAATCCGATTTGAAACCCCCTTTGGAGTTCTAAATAAGTAAAAATTTACAAAATCAGTGATCTTAAGCGAATTGAATCCATTAAATACAAAAACTAAGTCCAGCTTCGTGACGCAGAGTTGGGTATATGTACTTTTTCAATTTACAATTGGATCATTGAGAATCGATCCATTTCAATCAAATGAGGAAAATAAGCTAACATGAGTGATTTCAAACTTTTCTTAGTTAGCAACTCTATGATACAGTCGCATAAAATACAGAAAAATAATATTTAATTTCTAGAATTATAAACTCTCCATATTCATATCTCAAATAAATAAAATTATGTTGGAAAACGGCCAAATTATAACCATTTTCATTAAATCCTCTATCCTTCCAGCCATATTATATAGGGGTCCGATCTCTCCCATTTCGACTTCTATACCACTGATAATAGAAAGAACACATACTGAAAAGTTTTATTCAGATACATGTTCAGATATTTATCAAGAACTAAGAGATTAGTTTGCGTAGAATCGAACAAACTGACTTGAATAGATCAACTTGTCTGTTGATGCCGATTATGTGTACTTCATGCGGTCGGAAATGATTTCCTAACTGTGTTGCAAACGATTGACTAAAATAATAATACCTTGAAACGGTATACAAATTGATTGATATTCAACTGTTTTTATGGTTTGACCTACCAAGTATAATAACTTTTTACATAATATATTTGCAGGCAAAATATAATGATATATTTTAAGGATTATCTCTATAAAAAGGAAGGTTTTGTTAAAATACAATGTAAGCCCAATAAATAAAAAACTAAATATAAAATCAAAATAATACTGTATTAAAAAATCCTTAAAACTGAATGGTGCTTTAAGCTACTATATTCCAAAGTTTTTTATCAAAGTCAACTTTGTTTGGCATTTCTTTATTCAACACCTAGAATGTGAATTTGGAGTCTAACAAAGTTAAGGACTGTCAATTGTGTATAAGAGAAGCCTGCAATAGCAGCTTCCCTTCTTAATTGATGAATGCCAGATGGCTAACTGGCCTGTTATTTTGGCTCGCTGGCAGCTTTAACAGTTGACCAGCGCCATCAGACATCAGACGAAAAACGGATATTTAATATGTTCCGACATCCGACATCTGCCAATCTTCATTTGCCGAATGCTTTTTCACGAAACGAAACGAGTTCTGCTTTTTTGCTTTGTTGCTTTTTCAATGAAACATTTCAGCTTTCCTTTTGTTCAACTAAAATGCAAGTAAGTGAGAGCTTAGCAAAGCGTTTAATTTCAATGGAGAGATTCGGGGTCTTTAAGGTTCAGTAATAACTTTTTCGCGGGCACAGGCTTTATTTTAACCTCGTAAAATCCTTGTTAGGACAAAGCAATTTTTCATAATTATTGTGTAATATAATTTTGCTCGCTTTTGACGACAACCTGCGGGATTTTTTGTCACACCCCCGTCGCATCGAGCAGTCGCGACTTTTTGAAATTATGTCACTAATTAGTTTACGCCGAGCAACATTGGAGGGGAGAGGGTAGTCGTCCTCCTGCGAAGGGTTTTTTTTGGTGGGTGGAAAATGAAAATGCCGGCGAGGAGGACACGAGACGAGGCAGGGTGAAAAGCACCAAGCGGCCTTCTCTTCCTCGAAAATAAAACTTGAATTGACTTGCCTGCCTGCTGGCCGGGGCTCGTGTCCCCGAGGATATTGCGAAATTTGCAATTTAAGAGCTTAAATTGTTGTTTGTTGCTTAATCTGTGATGCTGTTAACTTTAAAATTCCAATTAAAGTCGATTTAAATTTGCCAGAAAGAGCCGTATTCTGCCCGGCCCGCTTCCTGCTTTGCCCCATCGCCAAAAATTTGCATAATTATGGCCCAAAGTTTCAATATAAAATGCCCAGTGAATGGGCTCGGGGCTCCAACTTGATGATCGGCATTCAGTGCGAGTTGTTTTTTATGCCTTGCTAATGATTAGCTAACCGAATGGGTGCGGCTGTTTTTACGTCAATTTGGACCAAGAAAACTTGTGTTTTTTAAAGGCATTAGTCAATACTCTTCTTTTAAAGAAAATTTGGGAGTAAAATTTAACAAGAGGAGACAAAAAATATGCATTAACATCCAACTTCGTAGCAGTCATAAGAGGGATCTTCATGTGCGTCGCAAAACATGCAAGAATTGTAGTTGTAAACTGAAGAACGCTTTCTTCCTACAATTTTTGATTATAAACGACAAAATAATATTTAGTCTCTTGATAATAATATAACACTACTGCACTAAATAGATGTTTCCTTAAAGATATGTGATTCTAATGTAGTTTTTATTAACCAGAGGTTTCATTAGAGGTTTTAATTTCTTGCTTGGACTTAAAGGAAACCATATGACCTTTGAGTGCGAGCAAGAAATTAAAACTTCAATGAAACCTCTGATTAATATAAAATACAAAAGAATATTATAAGTTCATAAGTTGTAGTCATTTTAAATACATAAGCATGGTTTGTAGAACTTAATTTTCTCTATTCAAGTGAAAAATAAAATACTTTTTTCATAATTTATAACTCTAAATTAATAAATAGTATTAACATATTTCCATACAAATTCATTTTAAAAAAGCCAGTTTGCTCTTAACTTTTTTTTTTTGCAAATTCCTCGGATTAAAATCTGCCTTCTTTTGCGCAGGGCCTTCGACGAAGCTCAAGCAACCCTCTTCTTGAAATACAAACAGTCTCTCGATTTTTCATTTTTCATTTTATTTTTTTGTGCCCTGAGGCATATGTGCTCAAGCCATGTAATTGAAATAATCCTCTTAGTTGCGATGACGCTTCGTTCTGGTTCTGCTGTTGTCAGAAAAAGACCTTGGGAGTGTCCCTTGGAAAGGCTTTACTTTCCTGTGAATTAAGTATTTACTGCTGGACATTTTTTTATTTGTTTTATAACGTTTAATGATAAATGTTTTAAATTATTAACGGACTTAAATAAAACCTTTTAGTGGTGAAAACAATATAAGTTTATTAATTCATTTTAAGCCACTAAAATACAATAATTAAGTGACTAAAGTTTATGGAGTTTCTTAATATTTTTATTTTGAATAACTATGACCAAATTTCTCATGGATTAATATAATTAAATGTGCTTTTACTTATGTATACCATCATTATTCTGATTTTAATATTAGTACTATTTGTTAAATTAAAATTTCATTTATAATGTTTAATTGCCTTTAGGGATTCAATTTTAAGATAAAATTAATTTTGCTTTTACTTGTAATTCTTAAAAAAAAAACATGACAAACTGGAGTCTGTAAATTTTCCAAAAAGTTGTAGCCGAGACAATAAAAAATAAAATAAGTAAGCTTAGCAGTGAGTTTAAATTTATAAAATTAAGAGACGTCAATTCACGTAGTGACAATGGTTAAAATTTAAAATCCGATGTGAAGGTCCTATCAGAACCTTTAACATTTTAATCGATATGTATGGTAACTCTTTTTGAAATCCTTTTTGCCACTAAGCAACACAGTAACTAGCCCTGAACCTAACGAATTCTGTGATCGCATCGAATTAGTAACAAGTTATATTAGTTTCAATTTATTTTTTTCCTAATGGTACTATTTTTTATGACACAATTTCTTATCAGACATTTTGGGAGTCGAAGATGCCATCATCGTATTTATCTTACCTCGTTAAGTAGTGTTTTTGTTTGATTAATCAATCATATGCGTATTTTATATCAAGAGGTTTCAATATGCGATATTTTAGGAATATTGAGTAACTTTAACTTGACTTACTTTAGCAAACTTTATATTAAATTTTATATCTGTATCCTGAGTAACTTGTCTAACTTCAATGATCTTAACATTAATAATATATCCACATCTAACAACATACTATAAACAACAAAACTCGCTGAAATTCCCTCGAAATATTGCCAAATCCAAATGAGAAATGATGTTGTTGTTGATGCTAAAACCTGATACCGCCCGAGTTCCACTCAATGTTTATGGAATTCCTGTTGCGAAATATAAGCAAAAGTTATGATTTGTTTATTCCGATATTCTCGCTTTGATGTTGTTGCCACGCATGTGAATCAATCCCGGGAATGTACGAGTATTATGTGTAATTCAATAAGCCTTCTGTCGAAGTGGGAAGCCGGGAAGTTCATCATCTTCTACTTCGTCTGCGTCAGAGTTCCTTTTCTCGAAGGCGAATCCCAAGCAAATTGATTTTGCATCTTTAAGTGCGTCCAAATCCGCTTTCAACTGTGAAATGGGCTGCTGCTCCGGCCTTGCCATCATCTTGAAACTTTCGGGTTGCCAGTGCCGGGCTCCCAAGTTGCCGGCTTCTTGGTTTCCCGGACCCTCTCTCTGGCATTGATCCGCCGCCGGATTTCCCTTACGTGTTGCGCCGATTCCCAATTCCTGAATCCCCGAATCCCTGAATTACCGACTCACAGCCTCACCCTTCTCCTTCACCCGGAGCTCCCTCAAGGCTCACTTCCTTTTCTGCCAAAGACATCGCATAAAATCGGCGTGAACATAAAAAACTTGCACGTCTTTCTCGCAATGAACTTTTGGCCTGTCTTGTTCAAGTTTTTTTTTTCTTGTTCATCTAAACTTTTTGTGTTCAACTTTTGCGACTTATAAGTGGTGGGGCTACAGCAGTCTCTGAGATATTCATTTTAAAACCTTGTTAAACACAGTCCAACTTCTAAGCTCAAGTACTCTGTACACGTTATATTATATTCTATTTATAGTCAGGAAAATTTAACCTTTAAAACGAACTCTCTGTCATGAAAGCGTATGAGTTCGAGAATATTTAAGCATTACCTTTGATTCCCAACGTTTGTATTTTTTTTTTTTAATTTTAAAAAGGTTTATAAATAATACTCTATAAAAGTTAAAATTTGGGAAATTAAAGAATTAATCTTTTATAAGGGTGTTGCATTGAACGGAATGGTAATTTTGAATAAAAATATTACTCCTTGCTGAAAACACAGAAATATGAAGATATAGTATCATAAAAACAGTTTAGTTTTCTGTGATTTTCATTTTTTTTAATATTTGTTTGGTACTTCACACAGATATATTTACAGTTAAGGAAAGAATAAGATCTATATTTTGAAAATTCTATGATACTTCATCGACGAACATACAAGTTTTTTTTTCCTATAACTCAATTTTATGTTTAATTTTTCATTTTAATACTATAATTGCTAAATAAAAAACAGTATTACAGATTGTGATCTGATTTTAAAATATTATATTTTTATTAAAGCGCCTAAACTTGAAGCCATAAAGATATAGAAAGTTACAGCTTTATTGGAAATAATAAAATATTCCACCGAAGGAAAGTTTATAAACTATTAAAGTAAAAGATATTTTGAATATATTTCCCATAAGAAAACTATTTTGAAATACTTATTTTGTATTTTAAGAAATAATTGTAGAACAAATATAAAATAAATTAATATTTCAAGAAAACACCTAAAATCCATATAATAAATGAATTTGAAAAATATAATCAGGTATAATCTTATAGAGAATATTTTCTCTTATTTTACTTTCTTATTTATGAATGAAGAAATCGCTTTTTATGTTATCTTTTTAACACTTTTAACTGTTGTTTTAAATACATTTAAGTTTTAAAAGTGTATTCATCTTTTATAATAGATACATATATAGTTTTTGCAATCGAAAATAGAGATACTATCCGTGAAACATATTTACAACTGGGTTTTCTTAACGAAATTTCTGGAATATCCACAGATACAAATCTGTACTTGTATGTATCTTTAAAAAGAGAGCCTATCTAAATGAATTTTAAATGTTTTGGTGAGCTATATATTCTAAATTATGAATTTTTAGAAATTAATTTCAGGGTAGACTGTAATAAACAATGTAATTAATATAAATGTTTTTAAAAATTAACTTTCGCACTGAGAAAAATATGAAAGACGGCAGCTGCAATGCTTGGAATGGCGGGAACTGGAGGCGGCACTTTATTAAATTAATAAAAATGAACTCGAAAATATTTTTGATTAATTATGAGGCGACGCAATAACAACAAAAACAGCGGCTACCTTTTGTACATTTTTATTGTTGTTTTCATTTCATAATGCAGCAGCAGCGACGCCGGCAGCGACGTTCCCATGCTGAGCGCAGCCGACGTCGCTGCCGGCGTTACCCAACCTTTTGGCCTCCCAGTCTCGAATATTTCGGTGTCTTATGTATCCGCCACTACGCTTTGTGCTTGTTTCCTCGCCACGGCTTTGCTTTGCTGGCCGCTTTCGTATCTGTACTCGCTCCGCTCACCTTCTGCTCCTCTCTCTCTCTCTCTCCGCGCGTACTCTCCCTCTTCCACTCTTCGCAGGCGCCAGCTACCCTCGCACACACACAAACTTCTATACAAATATACATATATCGGAGTTTTGCTTTGCTTGCTTTTTTTGCCTTTTCGGTTTGCCTTATGCTGGTGGCTTGGCTTCTTCTTCTCCCTCTGTCTCTCTTCGTATGGCTTCGTTCTGCCGACGCCGCTGCTGGCGCTGCTGCTGTCGTCAGTTATTTTTCCCTTCTCCATTCCACTCATCTTCGTGCCCTCGCTGGCAACCAGTTTGCTGTTGTATATAAATCTGTACGTACATATGTAGCGTGTGTATGTATTGCATGTGGCCCGTTTCGTTTGGCCGTATGTATTGAATATCTGGCATCTCTGGCAACCTCACTTATAATTTTCCAACATTATTTTGCATTATGCTATCCCTGCGCCTTCTGCTTTTGCCTTCTGCCCCCAATTCCCATCCCCCGGAAAAGTCGTGTGTGTGGAAAGCGGCGGCAAAGAGGAGGCGAGAAAAACTCATTATTATGCTCGCAGCAGCGAAAGCAGCAGAAATTCTGACTCGACTGCTGGCCTGTGAGCGCGTAGATAAAAGCAAAGCAAAGCAGCGCAAAGAGGCAATAACAAATGTGACAGGGTTGTCGAGTGGTTTTAAATAAGTGCAGCTTGCGAAAATAGGAAATATTAAATATTATTTTGTTATTATTATGATTTTGATACCATAAAAAATTGCATGTTTTTTATATTTATTTAAATGATTAAAAATTTTTAATTATAATTATATATATAAACAAATTTTTAAAAGAAAATTCATAATTTTTCAATGTATCACTTTTATATAAATTATTAATTTGTTCTGGAACGCTATGAAACTTTTAAGTTGATTTAATTTAATTAATTGAATATTTTTAAGGGAAGGTAGGCATTAAATTTAACACAACCCACATATTCCTGTAAGCTGACAACCCTGTCCGTACTATTTGCTGTGTGTTACCACACACAGATGCACCTTTTCACACATACACTCTCCAACACTCTCTCATTCGCTCTGGCACATAAACATCTGCTGTTGCTTTTGTGGCAATTGCGATGCGATGAGATGATGAGCATAATGATTATGACGATGCTGCCGAGTCTCTCATCTTGTTGCCGTGACGTCACAGCAGTGCGTATTGGAAAACTCAACTGGCGGTTATACATACACATATGTACAATCTACGCTCGCATACACACAGCCTACGGCTGTTGTTGCCTTTTCTTTTGGTTTTCGGCATGCGCCCTGAATGCACGACAACAACAACGAATCTCAATGCTTGTGGGGATTTCTGTTATGCTGAAAGGGAGAAAGAGGAGGAGAATGACGAGCAGCAGGAGAAGGAGGAGAAGGAGGAGGGAGAGCTGAGAGCCAGAGGCTGAGGAAAAGAGAGAGGGAGGCTAGGCAGTGGCGGCGGCACACAAATTAAACTTAAATGCCCCCCATTCACTGGCGATGCTGCTACCGGAGTTGCTGTGGCTGTTGCCTTGCCGTTGTTGCTTCTTTGCTTGTTTATGTGGCTCTTGCAGTTTGCCCCGTCTTAGTTTTTGTTGCTGCCTGTGCTGCTTTGGACACGACTTTAGCATCCATTCCAACGTCTTTCGTCTTTTCACTCGGCTCTGTCGCAAAATGTACAGTGCGACTTCTGCAACTTGCAACACTAAATGTCATAATAAGTACCAGCAATACCTCTTTTGTTAGGTGCACAGACCATGAAATTACCAAAAACAATTTGTTTGGCAGCTCAATAAAAGGAGTATTTAAGGAAGTGGTTAAAATACTATCCTAATACTATGAGATCGTTCTGAAACTTGGTATAAGGCTAGAACTTAGAAAAGCTAAATCAAGTCCTTCTCTAATGCTATAGCTAATACTTTATATTTATCGTCTAAACCTTTTCTAAAACATTAAAATATTTTTACGAAATTTGTATGTATAGACCACGACTATAGACTATAAAAAAGATTTGTTTTGGTCCTAAGAAGATAATCTCTATCACTAAAAGTGAAACAATATTTCCATCAACAATCATAAAAATTCTCTAATTAAATTGTCTGGTAATATTCTCTTAATAATATCCCTTGTATCTGAAAATATCATCTATTATGTTTAAAAGTATGTATACTATGACTTAAAATTGTTTAAATTTAATATTTTACTTACAAATATTACAACAATTTAATGACAAAATGCTATTCTTTCCTTTCACTTAATTTACCAATGCGATTTTAAGACAAAAAGCAAACTAGTATCACGATTTATAAATTTATTACGCAATATTTTAATATGTCAAAATTGAAATCCCTAACGTCTTCGAGATTGAAAATCCATCTTCTTGAAGCTTGACTGTAGTTTCTCTTTCTCTCATCGCGGCGTCTGGGACGCCACGTCCAAATCCACTGCAAGTCCGTCGCTTTATCGCATTTATTGCTTCATGGGGTCTCAATTAAGCTGTTAAAACCAGTTGAGGCAATCTATCGCCCGGCATTAAAGCCAATCAATAATTTACGGCTCTCCGTGCCCAGTAAAGACCAGTGTCCAGAGCACACAGGATGAGCTCAATCAGCGTCCGATGACGATGACCAACCTAAGATGGCGTCCAGTTGGTGTTACGGGGATCCGGAATCCGGATGATAGCTTTGGCACACGCTTGATGACTCTGCTCAGGGAGCCACCACTGGCTCGGGGATTAGCGTCAGCTCGAGTGGCTCTAATTGCCAGGAGAGCGGAATTGATACTCCTCATTGGAGAAATTGGGTATAATTGCGATACGAGAAGTAAAAACCAGCGGGGAGTCCAGTCCCCCCAAGTGTGGATGAAAAAAAAACGGGAATAAAACTAAAGTTACCAATTGATAGAGAAAATTGGAAGGATCGCCTAATTGGATTTAACGACCCTTTTCATAAAAATATTGTACTCTCTAGTTGTAGGATCTGATTGAAGCACGATTTTTCTGTAGCTAAAGTTTCTCTAGTTAATGGTTTCTATAGAAAGTCAATAAACCCCTTTGATATTTCTTGGAATTTAAAGCCTCTCGGCAATTACTGTTTATTTTTATGAGAAATAATTTCAAGAAAACGAAGCAGATATCTAACCAATCATTCCTTTTTTTTACCCTCTCGGGGTATTATAATTTTAGTTCAAAGTTTGCAACGTAGTAAAGGAGTCTTTTCAAATCACATAAAGATATAAATAGAAGAGTCGATCTATCGCCAGTATTTGAGCAACCTTAAAAAAACTTTGTAGGTAGACTTTTTCCTAATGAAGAAGGAGTTACATATACATATGTGTAGGAACGGACAATTTTGGAAGACTATCAAAAACTTTCCGGAAATGAAAAGAAAGAAATATAAAATATAAAATAAATATAAGATATAATTATTTTTTTATTATTTCTTTTTGAATTTTGGGTAAAACGGACGACTATATATAAAATATTATAACATTGCGGGTTTTCAACCCATGTACAAATTTTAATTTATTCTCAGATATGGTCCTTTTTTATGATATTAGAACTCTGTTTTTAATTTAATGAACATTTTATGACAACATACAATAGCTTTCAAAGAAACAATCGAAAAAAAAAACAAATAATTATAAAGAAAGCTGTATGAAAATATTCACTTTAGTAAGATTTTTCAATCGATTTCAAATTCGATCGAATCGATTCAATTGCAAGGGTACACAAAACTACGACTTCCCGAAGTTAGCTTCCATTCCGTTGTATACGGCTTTACAGAGACTTGAAAAGATTGTGCTGTTTTCTTATTAAAATTATCAAACAAATTTTTTTATTTTGTATAGCAACGTTTAGGAATAAGTAATTGTTCATATGAGCCTAACATTAATTTCTTATAAAAGCATTACTCATCAGCTTCCTGATAAGAATTTTATTCTGAATTATTAATTTCAAAGCTGCGCGCCTTGAATGAGTCATGGAACCAAATCGAAAACCTCCTGGAAAATGTATTCTTATCAACTTGATTAGCTACCATATTGAGACAAATATGTATAAGGTTTTTTCCGGAAGCTTCTATACTGATGTGATTTGCATTCCATGTATAATAAAATCTTAAGATTGTTACCGGAGGCATATAGTAAGTATTTTCTACTTGTTTATTTATTATCGAAAAAGATTTAGTTCATGATATTTTATATCAGCTAATATCATTGTATTTTGGAATAATAATCTAGTGCTGAAATCGAATGGTTCTCTTCATATTTAAAAACGAAGATCTGAAAAACATTTTGCAAGTTGTACTCGCGATTTGCAAATTGTATTAGTGCTTTTGAATGTTTGTTTTATATATTTATAAATCAAATTAAATCGTTGCTATTCCGAATTTTATTAAAATTATATTTGCAAAAGTTTTTATAGTGTTATATTGAACATTATAAATACTAATTACGATTATGTAAACCTTAACTCATAAATAACGTGATATTGTTCAAATATTCGATTAAAATTTTATTTTATTTTAATTATGGAAAAAATTTGTTTTTTAAAATTGCTAATTTAGATAATTTATTTGAAAAATTGGTAACAAGAACGCGTCTTGAAAAAATTAAGGTACAAACCGAGGGCAAATATGTTTTTAATATTATTTTCCTAAGCTTTAATATATCAAGGAGCTAAATATATTGACAGAAAACTTTGAGTTTTAACTATCGTTCAAACCGACCTTAAATAGCTTGAATAACTTATAAAGCGAGCCTTAAATATTCAAACAAATAGTTTTCACATGGGAATCGTTTTGGCTGGACAGTTGTCTAAAAATATTCAAAAACCTATGAGAGTTGGTCTGGCTTATTTTAGCTTATACAAGACAGGATTTTAAAAACTCGTGTTTTGGAAGAAGGAATAAATCCTCATTAGTATTCATTTGTTGAACTTTTCATACATTCAAGATGGTTTTGTTAGAATTTGATAAATGTATAAAATGTCTTAAGTTTAGGAAAGAACAGATAAAATAAAGAAAACCAAGTATCAAGGTCCTAGAGTATTCAGAAACTCTTTTTCCTTGTAGTAAAATAAGATACAGGAATTTATAAATTTTGAGGACCACGAATATTATTAAAAACTTAATTAAAATAAAAACAAACTACGCTTAGAACCAACAGTCACGCTTCTCATTTCCCATCCATGCCGTTACCGTTAGATCTAGATCTGCAATGTGTGCGGAGGCGTCCGTTAACTGTAAATTCGCAAAGACGGAAACGGAGCTTGCCTTTCTCATTGTTGTTGTTAGTTGCCACTGATTGGAGAAAAGGGAAAATAAATAAACAACGAGAACAACAACAACACCGACAGCGATAGCGTGCGAGCGAGAAGGGTTGTGGGTATAGCTTTTACATACGCCTACGTGCAAATATGCGATTTCTGCTAACGGAAATTGCAACTTGCGATAACACTGTCCACATATGTACATGCATATGTATGTATATACAGCTAGGTAAGCAGTTTATAAACCTTGCCTGCATATGGGCTTATGTACCAAGTGTTTGTACATACACGGATAAGACCCGAAAAGAGTCATAAAACCTCTGCTATTTATGTACAGCCCTTGCCTCTCGCTGCCTGCTCTTCTTCTACTTGCTAATACATACGGACACGAACAAAGAAACAGAGAGCCAGAAGGCGACGGCAACGCCGACGTCGACTGAGCTGCCGGCAGAGAGCCCGAAGCCGCGACCGAAAAAGCAGAGCCCGCAAGAGCGTTGTTTCAGATTCAAACTAACGGTCAACGAGAGCGGTTCGGCGACGCTGTGCGGCAAGAGAGCGACTGAACGATTGTGAGAGTGACGCCCCGAAACGAGAACAGGAAAAGTCGTGAACACGAGCGCGAGCGAGATAGCAGTCTAGCCGTCCAGTGATAGGCCCGAGCGAGCGAGACGGCCAACGTGCATGCGAGCGACGAAAAAGAAAACGAAGACAGCCAGCAAGAGTAGTTGGCTACCTGGCTGTGTGCGAGCGCGAGAGAGAGTAAATAGCGGGCGGGCAGAGTACATAACGGCAGCGTGGTCGTCGTTCGTCAGATCAAAAAAAAATCTCGAAGCGAACGGACGTGTGCGGTCGGTCGTTGTCGAGACCTTACTTTATCGCTAAACAAACAGAGTGAACTGAACCGAAGGCGAAGCGTGTTTACATTAAAACTAAAACTGCTGGCTAAGGTTTTAAAATAAATAAATAATTTCAAAGTAATAGTGAGAAAATGAAAACAAAAGAGGCAAGCCACTTCCTTTGTGTCTCGTTTCTCGTGTGACAAATGCCGCAGCAGCAACAGCAGCAAAAACAAATGCCACTAGCAGCAGTCGGTTGGCTTATGTACGTCGCGCGCGAGTGTGTGTGTGCGCAGAAAACATAGAGCAAAGCATAATACACAATAAAGGTGGCCACGAAAGCAGAGCAGCCGAAAGTGCCAGCAGAGCGCATGATAGTGTGTGTGTTTGTGTGTCTCTCTGTGAGAAGTGAAGTGAAGTGAGGAAGAAGAAAAGAAGCACAAGGCAAATGCCATGAAACGCTGAGTTAAGTAAAATAAAAACTCAACTCAATTCAATACTCTGTGGATTATCAACATACCCTCTTTTGGATTGTTCCTGCCATTGGATAAATATAGAAACACCCACGATGCCAATTAATTGGCTGGATTATTAGCGGATTAAAATCTGAATGAAGAAAGGTAAGCGGCGTTGTCCAACACTGTTGCCACCGGCAGCTGTTGCGCGCTCTCTCCCCACACATCTCCCCATTCCCCGCTCACGCCTTTCTCCCATCTCTCTCTCCTCCTTGATTGCCCCATTCCCCAACAAGTGAGAATTTCGATTGGACACACGACAATTGAAAGGGGAGCGAGTGTGTGTGTGTGTGTGTGTGCGTAATTCGCATCGACTTTGTTTTGCTGCTTGCTCGTTTTCTTTTTATGTTTATTATGTACTTCTTTTCTTGAATGAAAGTGAGTGCGCTAGTGTGTGTCTGTGTGTGAAAGAGGAGATAAAGCATTCTCCTCTGCATTCTACAAATTTTCGCTGGCTTGTCACAGTCGCGTTATGTTTCGTCTCTTTTGTCCCTCTTCGTTTAACTTCCCCTGGCATCTCTCCACACGCACTCACACACACATTTAAATGAGAAATTCCGCTGGTTTTTTTTATTATCCTTTTCATGTTGGTACTCCTCGCATTTATTTTTTTGCGCGCGAGAATCCCTGCGACCATGGGAATGGGATCACAAGGAAAAGGGTTAAGGAGAGAGGTGGATGGTGATGTGGAGTGGCAGAAGCAGAAGGTGTGTCGGAAGGAGGCAGGGAGAACAACACTTAAATGTGATGTAAAAAGGATTTAAAGAGCCTTCTGCGGCGCAGTTTTTCGCCTACACGCGGAAAAATCTATATGTTATGCAAGGGAATTTATGAAAAGTGAAGGTTAAACAGCGTACTTATTGGAAAATAAGAAATAATATTTTCCCAAATTAATAGAATAAATATGTTTTAAATTTTCGAAGACACAATTTAAAAATAATTACTTCATTTTAAATTTAGAAGTTATACAAGAACATTGACGCTAAATATATAAATTTATAAGTAGAGATTTTATTTGTTTAGATAGAGTATAATAGATAGAGTACAAAAATAATTTTTTAGTACATTATAAAGTTTTATAAAAGTAATTTACCCAACAAGTCTATTTGTACTTCGTTTCTGTGTGATTAAATTTCGTCAGCTCTTCTTTTTCTTCTCTCAGTGCTCTCTTATTCTGCCCTCTCGCATATCCATTCATTCATTTTCCATAATGCCATCATATTTTCCTGCATGGAGTTTGAAAAAGTTTTTCGGAAAAGTTTTCTGTTTGTACCTTGACTTTTTAAACTGGCGCGTTGATGCAAAAACAACTTGAAATTGTTTGAAATACACATTTTCCCGCCCTCTTCCAGAGGCATCTCTGGTTAACTCCACTCCACTCCGCTCCTTCGAAACAAAGCAAAACACCACCCCCAAACTCAGACCCAAACCCGAACCCGAACCCCTTGCCCATGCTCAACTCTTTTCCTGGCTGTGCTGCTCCCCCGGGTGCTGTGGATTTTAATATATATTCGACGTAGGCATTCCCATGGCAACTACAACATCCATTATCGCAGGCCCCGCACATCCATCGACTGATTGCATATAATAGCTGCCAGATTGTTTTATGCTCCTTTCTTTTTTGTATTGTATTGTGCTCAAGTCCCAGAAGCTTTAAATGCAGATTTGAACTCTGGTTATGACAGTCTGGAATTTGTCTGGGTCTTCAAATATTAATGCAACTATTTAACCATTGGATTTGTTGTCTATTTAAGATTTCAAGTAAGGGTAAGGAAATTTAAGTCAAGGTATAAGTAGTAAAAATATGAAGGATTAAATATTATTTGAAGGTTTTTATTAATTAAAAATAATTATTAAATCATCTTTGAAATATAGAATTTTTTCAACAAATTACAAATTTACAAGGTTCTCTTTGTACCTTGATTTCGAAAAAAATCTTATAACATATTTTCATTGTTTTTTTAGAAGAAATATAAAATAAATCCACTTGGAAATATATGTTTAATTCTTCAGCATATTCTTCTCTCTGAAATTTAAACTTTGTGTATATTAAAAACATATTAATTACGAATACAAAACGAAGGATTTTTTAGTTCCTTAATTTACATTACCTTAAAGGTAGTTCGCAGTCATTTATATTTTTATTTTTGCAAAATATATACCCCCCCTACACACAGCACAAAGAATCAAGAAAAAAAAAACAAGATTGCACTAAAGAAACACAGAGAAAAACACGATCCCACCGAGTTCATTAACACTTAAAGTTTTCCCAGAAAATGTTTTTCCCTTTGCCGGCGCCGCTCGGCTCCGCTCCTCCCCATTCTTTTGTGAGCTGCAGGCGGGCGAGTGAAGCTTTAAGCTTTTCCCCTATAGCAACATATAGCACAGCTTACTGCTTTCCAGCGCTCAGCCACTGATTTATTTATAATCTTCAACACAACACTCTCTTGACTGGCTCTACTCATTTCCATTTCCATTTCCATTTTCTATTTTCCACCATGCTCGGCTTTATTCGCATTTAATTTCAACTTCTTCTTTTATCTATTTCGCAGATTGACGACTGACGCTTGTGCGAAAAACAAAAGCGAGAGTAGTATTATTACTATGATGACGCCAGAGTCGAAAGCAATATTGCCAGCAGCGGCGACAACAACAACAACTGCCGCAGCAGCAACAGCGGCAGCGACGGCTACAAAAGCGGCCAAAAGCGCTGTCAGCAATGCAAATAGCAATGGCAAAAAGCTGGCTTTGTCTCAGAAAACAGCAACACCAACTAATGTTGATAAAATGCACAAGCAGCAGCAGCAGCAACAACAGCAACAGCAACTTTTTGCTGCCAGCAGCATTAAAGTAAAAAGTGAAAACACATTAGCAACAACGGCAACAGCAACAGCAGTAACAGCACAACTTGCCACCAGCGGCAAGACGGCAAAAACAATATTAGAAAAAAGAAACATCAAGAAGGAATCAACGCCACCGGCCACGAGTGCTACTGCTGCCTCAGCCGCCGCTGTAGAATCCGTTGAGGCCACCTCCTCATCCTGCTTCTCGTCTTCCTCCTCCACCTCATCGTCTTCGTCCTGGTCCACGACCAGAGCGGCGTCTGAGGAGGCCAGCAGCAATGGTGACGAGGAAAAGTTGGAGGAGGAGCAGCAGCAGCAGGAGGCGACAGCAACGGCGACAACGACTTCCGATTTGGCCACAACTTCAAGGCCACGCCCCGTACTGCTGACGGCAGTTAATCCGCACATCATCTGTCACCTGTGCCAGGGCTATCTGATCAATGCCACCACCATCGTCGAGTGCCTGCACTCCTGTAAGTATATATATTTCGCATCAAAAATGTATCTTGCATCTTGTAGTTTGGGCAAGTCAATAACCTTTAAACTAGCTGACAAGTCGAACATTTAGTACTGAAAACTTTTGCCTCCATTAAACGAACTTGTAATGTTCTTTGCTCGATTGAGAGACTATGCAAATGGAATTGCAATCTTTAGCTTTGAATTTCTTTAAAATTTGATTTGAGATGGAAAAATGTCAAAGAACAAATGTAGTTTGACATTTTGAAATCTTAAAAGAACTAATATCAAGTTACATTAACAAATTAAAGCTGCATTTTATAAAGATATCTTACCATCAATAATCTTTATTTCAACTTAACAATGTTTACATTTTTGTGGTCAGACTTCCAACTTAAAATTCCTTCTCTGCTTCACATTAAATTTTATATAGGCTCAAAGTTTATCCTGTAAACTTCATTCACTGCTCACAGCCTCGGCTTAGTTACAGCGTCTAATCGCTTTGCCTTAATTAGAATGCCAAGTGCCGACTAGGGCATCATAGTACTACCCCACCCCACCCTTCCCAGCACAGCATCCCTCTCACCCAGCCTCCTGCTGTCTAGCAGTTCCGCAAAATTGCCTAGACGCGATGAGTTATGTGCGCTTCAGGGATGAGAAGAAGAAGAAGGAGGAGGAGTAGGAGGAGGAGGAGCTGGCCTAGCCAGGGAGCAGGAAGAGCAGGAAGGGCCACAGACGACACGCAGATGTTGCCGGGTGCGATAAGTTTGTGGGCACATTAATGGCCCCGGCCACGAAGTACTTAGCCCGATTGATTGAGAAACTGTTGAGAACTGTGTGTGTTGGCAGGGGGAGAATCCAAGCCAGAGATGATCTCGGGGCTTATCGACGACGACATACATACATATTAACACGACATTAGCATTCTGTGTGCAAAAAGAATGAATGCCATAAAACTAGCGAATGCGGTCGTACATCACCACAGCCGAAGCCGAAGAGTCAGACATTAAAAGTTTCCCCCTTTTAAGGTTAATTTCCCTTTAGCTCCCCACTAGCTCCTTTGCATTGCTCTGTTTTTTTTTGTGCTTGTGCTTGTTCCTGTTCCTGTTTCTGTTTGTGTTGTTGTCCGTAAATCTAGCAAACCAATGTGTTGATAATGGACAGTAAGATACATTTGGTCAGGCTCATTTAAATCTGTTGGCGGCCCAGGGACAGAAACCCCAGGCACAGATACATGCCAGCCCAGCTTGTTGTATGTAGAGCACCCGGGAGTCCCATCTAACTGTCAAACGAACCGAACCAAGCCGAACCGGACGGCGGGGGAAGGGGAAGGGACTGTGCTGTTTGCTGGCGACTGACTGGACCGACCGGTGACCGACCGGACCTGGCACTGCTGCTGGCTGCCGCCACTGGGACCCAGGCCAAAGCCAATACCAACACCAAATGGCAACAGCAAAAGCAAAAGCAAAAGCAAACCAAAGCGAAACCGGACTGTGTGGCAGCAACAGCTGCCTGCCAGCCAGTGTGTTCGAATCACTGCGAGAAAATTAAATTCGATATGAGGGTATATTCATCATGTAATTGGGGTTGTTGGGTTTAAGGAAGAACTGGCTTTATAATTGGTAATTGGGATTGATAGGGCATCGTTTTATTCATTTATAAAGTGTTAAATTTTAGGCCTGGATTATAACGGTTCCTAATTCAAATACATATTAGTTTTCTAGCTGTTTTAAAGATAATATTGCGTGATAATATAAATATTTTAAAGATACTTGTATGCAACAGATGGATAAAATATATATTTTTGGGCATCTTTAGTTGATACAGACAATCTTTTAAATATGATTCCTAAGCGAAATTTTATAATTTATTAGTAGTTCCAGTAATCTACACAAACTAAAGATTTTTCTGTAATTTAAACTCAAATAATATTAGCATATATTACACAAAGAGATGCTTTATAATGCTTATAAATCTCAAATATAAATTCTCTCAGTGTCCTGATGCTACTGCACATCTCCTGCATAATGCTGGGCACACTGGGCACTGTGTGCTCTCCTTCCATTCGAGGCCATTTGGCGGGCAGTAAAAGAATTTTTTTTGCTGGCCTGCACACGCCACCACCCCACAAAAGGCGCCCGCCCAATACCCAGAATTTGCTCTGTGCGAATTTTTCCTTTTATTTTTTCTTGTTTTTGTTTTCTTCTCCTCCCTCCTTACTTTATTTTTTTTTTATTATTATTTCGGCATTGGAGCAAAACTGACGGACAAGCGTAACAGGCGGCGAGGCCAGCTTGGACTGACTGGCTGTGCGACCCCCAGCAGCAGCAGCAGCAGCAGTCTGTCCTGTCCTATCCTGGTTGTAGTACTCCTGCGTCTCCCCTCGGGGTCTCCGCCAGCTCTGGGTGACAGTTGTAGCGTGGCAGGACTTTGACGGGGTGAAGTGGAGCAGCGGCGGCGGCAGCAGCAGCAGCGACAGGCAGACACTGGCATTGACATTAAAGTCAAAACAACTTTTTGCAGTACTTTTTTTTATTCACTCGTTTTTCCCTGTGTTCTGTTTGGGTTTAATGCCTTTTCCTTCCCCCCTTGGCCCCTGGCCGCTGCCTTTGGGTCTTTTTTTTTGCTGTTGGGTACGTGGGTGGTTTGATTGCGTTTCCTCTTTCTGCTAGAGGGTGGGGTGCCGGGTGGTTGGGTGGCTTTGCATAAATATTCGAATCATTGAAAGCTGTTGAATTTATTTATGTCGAAAGTACATCGTAATTTGCCTGCACACGTAGTACGTACGTACATATCAATGCTCGGTTTGCAAAGCCCTCTAATTTATATATTTTTTCTACCATTTTCAGTCTGCCACAGTTGCCTCATTAATCACCTGAGAAAGGAGCGATTCTGCCCGCGCTGCGAGATGGTCATCAACAACGCCAAGCCGAACATCAAGTGAGTACGCAAGAGCCCTTTACAGATACGTAATAGTACCAAGTAACCCACGGAATCGTCACTGCCACTGCCACCGCCATCAGCGTCAGCGTCATCATCATCCTCATCGTCTGTCTTTGACAAGAAGCGATTAGATGATAGATACATAATGCGAGTTTGAGTTACTGAAGGTGCTTGAGACTGCGATTCGTCGTTTGTCTGACTGTCTGTGTCTCTCGAAGGGAACAACAAGCCAGAGATGTATCTCAGGATCTTTAATGGGAATGCCGGATGGGAGAAGGAGAAACCCGGACGTCTGTACACCATTTAAGCTGTTCACGAAATGGGCCTATTGAATATTTTATTTGCTGAAAAGCTTTATGAAAAGCGAACAAGATTTCGCTGTACAAAAGACTGGCCATTAATCAACAACAAATGGGTTTAATCAGTTGGAAATATTCGAAATAATTGCAAATCTAGGTATACCATACCTATATTTTATATATTATTTGACTAAAATTTAAGAACCAAGTTCATTTTAATTGGTTTTTAAATACCTTTTCAAAAAGAATGAGAAATCCGCTTACTTTACCAATTAATTCCACCAATTTCTTTTGTAAAAGTGAGGCCTTTAAAGCTTTTTATTAGATGGTTTCTCTGGGCCTGGCTAATATAATGAGAAAATCAGTACAAGATTAGTTGCTTTTGCAATTTATTTCCTCCCCCCCAAAGTCAATTTTCCCGCCCACAGAACACAAAACGTCACGGAAATTTGGAGACTCACTCTTACGGCAGCAATTTTGTTTTAGTTTTCGCTGCGAGATTGATTTTCCCCAGGGGGAAAGGCAAGAAAAGGAAGGTGGTACAGAAGGTTCAGGAAGAACTCCTGTCGAACTCTACCCAAGTAGTTTTGGTCTTAAATGTTTCTTTTACTCTTTGGAGGAGGACCACACACACAACTTTTGGCATTTTTTGGTGGTTTGTGGTGGCCTCGGCGATGGTTCTTGGTAATTGTGGTTTGAGTTTTAGGAGGAGGACTTGCCAAAGTTGATCAAAAAACCTTTGGCCCGAGAGTAAAGTGACGGAGATGAGGAAGACAGCCAGCCTCCCCGCTTGTGCACCTTCTTGGGGGCATGGAGTAAAAGTTTTGTCAGTGGTTAACTTTATTTGACGGGGCAGCATTTTCTTTTGGGGAATACGATTACTCGTTTACTCGTATATCTAACTGCCACTCGTCGTCGTCCTCGTTGCTGTGGCACGTTCCAATTCGTTTCATTCCATTCCATTTCGCTGGGCGTAATGAAAAACACGTCTCCTGTTCGGAGAGCTGAACCAGCGAATATATATATCTATTTAAGCCCTGGGCCCTCGCGCACACAACTTTAATGGGAGACTTTGCTGGCATCCGCATAGAAAAGAGCCACCCGCCGGGCACCCGTTGCCCTGATCCACCATTACCATCTCCCATCTCCCATCTCCATCTCCATCACGTGGCGCACGTTGTAATCTCTGGCACACACAGAAAGAGATAATGAATACAAATTCAAAGAGCGGCTATATCATCGTGGGCTGAGCAAATGAAGAGCAGGTGAATGTGAATGAATGAACCTTTTCGGCTTCGGTTCGGTTCGGTCTGCTTGCTTGCCAGCCAGCTTGCTGGCCAAATGGTGTGAAGTGGTAGTGGCTCGCCTCATGATTCGACAGGGTTGGGGATTACACAGGGAAAAAAATTTACATTTACCGAGTTGAATAATATGCAAATAAGTGAAAAATTAATCATTTAAAATAGGGTAGTAAAGTTGAAAGGTTTAACCAATGGAAAAATAAGAAATTGTAGCAAACATTCATATAAAAACAAAGTTTTACAACAATGAAAAAAAAAAAAATTTATAGCAAACATTCATACAAAAACAAAGTTTTACAAACTGAAAAATGTAGTATAACTCGAACTTGTATACATTTTTAGAAGAAAGCTCATGTTTAAGGTAAGAAATATAAATATATTGATTTATATACGAATATTTAAACGAAGATTAAAGGGAAAAGTATAAAAACCATTGAAACAGGAATCTACAGTAATGGGCTTTGAAAGTTTCTTATGTTTCTGATAAATAAATATTTTTCTGTAAATGTAAACTACTTCTTAATTACGTTTAAGGCTTCGGAAGGGTTTTTTTTAAATAAAAAAAATTTAAATTTTCATTTCCAATAGAGCTGTAAAATTTCAGCGATGTTTTTCGATACTTTTGGTTGTACACTAACGATACTATCACGATACTATCTCTCCAATACACGGGCCTTATTCAGGGCTTTATTATTTGTAAAATAATATTCTTAGTATTAAAGCATTTCCTAAGATAATAATCCTTAGAATCCCTAAAATTTTATTCTTTGTGTAAAATTGGAGATCTTCAGATATAGCGGGAATCTGGCGGGGGGCAAAAATACAACAAACAAGTGGCTTTTGTGCGCCGCTGGCCATGTTTTCCATGAATTTTTAGTAGTATTGTTGTTGTTGTTAATAGTAGTGGTAGTGGTAGTAGTCTCGAGTCTCCAATTAAATTTATTGCAAAAGTTTATTGTTTAACCCACAAAAAGAAAAGAGAAGAGGAGAAACCAGAAAGCGGAAGGGGAAAAGAACACAAAAGAAAACTCTGCTCTTTTAAGCTTGGTCTTTACAAAGGTAAACAAACGCACACAGAGAATAAAGAATCGCAAAAAAAATATATATAAGATAAACAAATAAAATAAAGTAAAATAAACTAAAGCTAAAAGTTTTTACTGTTTTTTCTTGAGTTTTTACCGAGTCAGCCGAGTCGACTCGGTCCCTTGTGTATGTGTGTCAGGGGCCGGCCATGTTGCTCAACAGTCCCCAAAAAATCATCTGATATAAAACTAAAAAAAAGCGGAAGAAAAATAAAAGAGGAAAGATATTAAGTGAAAATAAAAGAAGGAACTGCAGCGGGCAGAGGCACACGCACATTTCCAAGAAAAGCTGAAAGCAAATCCAAGTGCGGCTCGAATAATTAACGGGCGGGTCCTGTGCTCGTTCGCTCGCTGGCTGCCTCGAATTCGCCGACGGCCAAAACGATGTCTGACTGGCAAGCAGCTGACAAGAACAACAATAACAAAACACAGCCTTAATAATAATGAACGAGAGGAGAAGCAACTACAGAAAATACAATAAAACAACAACTGACTTGCAAGAGCTGCGAGGGAGCGAGCGAGAAAGCAGTGACAGCTTCTGTTGGGAATCCCTTTTTTTTTTTAAGACTCCTTTACTTCAATCCTTTGGAGAGCGGTAGGAGTAGTTAAAAAGAGCCACAGAGCAGCGAATAAAAAGTTGGCTTGACGAAAAAGATATAAATTAAGTTTGTTAAGAAAGAAAAACGGGTTTTTTGTCATTGATTGGCGGATAAGATGAGCTGAAAAGTTGTAGCTCTAAATTAAGTTGCACAGATAAGTTGAGAGGAGTCACAAAAAAAACATAAAGGGTTAAAAATAATGTCTGGTTTGAAGTTTTGAATGTTTCCTGAACAATTCACATAACTATTAACTCTATAAATATCAAAGGAACGTGTAAAATTGTTTAAAATCAAGGTTAAATTTGGTTTAAAATTTATATTTATAATATCACAGAATCTTATAAAGTGATACTTTCAAGTAAAATGTATGTTGCATAATGCACAGACGTTCCTGGAAACATTAGAGTTCTTAAACTTATCCTGGCTTACGTTTTTGACATCTCTTATTTTGTTTTAGATTTAAATAATATCAAGGACTCATCTTAAATTGTACAAAATTTATGTTTTAATCAGTTTAAAATGGATTAATCTTCTTAATAACATATAACACAAAACGATACGATCTTTGTAACAAAATAGTTTCAAAACGTATCTAGTTGACGTTATTTGGCATCTGTTATGCTGTTATATCGCTTATCCCTTTATTTATATCGCTTTCCCTTCATGGTTTAATTAATATCGATCCCTGTTATAAAGATCTATTAGAGATAGCACATTTTTCCGCTCGCTCGCGGCGAATGATCGATAAATTTATAGCCTGAGGGGCAGGCAAGACTCCTCTATGTAAATGAGAGACGCCGCCGTTCCCAGATCCCTACTCTCCGGATGCTTTGCCCTTTTCTTGAGTCTTATATACATGTTTATTTACCGCCCTGACTCTTTCTTTTTTTCTCTCTCCATCATCTCTTGGTTCTATTCAAGAAAGACCTTTTTTCGGTTGTCGGGCTTCGCGTTCCGTTTCGTTTGGTTATTTTGGTTGAAAATGATTGAAGTGAGCGCCTGGCGACTGCCTGCGGCACGGAGATGTTCTTAAAGAGGTCTTAAGGCGCTGAGTTTGTGCTCTCGGTACCTCGATGGCTGTGTCTCTGTGAGTGTCTGGGGCAAACCACCACCATCACCAGCAGCAGCACCACCACTACCACCACCGTCAGGGCAGCAGGCACTACTATCCACAGCCACCACTATCATCGTCACCAGCGCATGCCAAGGAGCAGTTGTTGCTCCCCTGCCCCTGCCCTTGCCTTGCCTGTTTTCTTTATATATATTTGTTGCGTGCCATTGAAGCAATAGAAAATTGCATCTGCCGCCTAATTTGTAAGGACGCCTTTCGCCCCTTGTGTCCCTCATTTCCGCGCCAAGGAAGTCCTGTCCCGACGACGACGACGGTGACTACTCTGGCTTCTGTGTGTCCTCATCCGCTGCGCTACCGGTGACTTTTTTTTTGTTTGTTCCCACTTTGTCTCGTTTCCATTTCGCTGGGCATGCTTCCAGTTCAATCTAAACCCAACCCCTAAAATGGTCTTTTCCTAATCCATTGGCTTCCTCTTCTCCTTATCTTGCAGATCGGACACCACGCTCCAGGCGATTGTCTATAAGCTCGTGCCGGGCTTGTACGAGCGGGAGCTGATGCGCAAAAGGGCCTTCTACAAGGATCGGCCAGAGGATGCGGCTTTGGCCACTCCCGAGCAACGGGGCGATGATACAGAGCATCTGATCTTTAGCCCCTCGGATGATATGTCGCTGTCCTTGGAGTACGCGGAATTGGGGTAAGATATCTTAAGATATTTCTCTCAAAAAACTATCTAAAATTTAACTAGAAAACTTTCTTAAACATATATTTATTTACCCCAACTAATCCTTAATTTCTCCTCTTTTTCGTCCTTCTCTTTATTAGTGAACTCAAAGCAGAGTCTGAATCAGAAGTGATGGACACCCTCCGTCCCCGTTACCTCCAATGCCCGGCCATGTGCCGGGTGAGCCACCTCAAGAAGTTTGTCTACGACAAGTTCGAGATCGATGCCCAGCGCTTTAGCATCGATATTATGTACAAGGTCAAGACAATCGTCCTGCTGGATTACTACACACTCATGGACATTGCCTACATCTACACGTGGAAGCGGGATGCGCCCATGCGGTTCTACTATCGCGTTTATGAGTCGCCACAGCCCTTGGTGAAGCCAGCTCCTCCTCGTCGTGTTCTACCCTTGAAACTGGAGAAGCTGGTGGAGAAGGTAGAAGAGCCTATGCAGGTTGAAGCTACTCCTGTGCAGGTGGAGCCAAAGCCTGTTCAAGCAGCTCCCATTAAGCTGGAAGAGCAGGAAGTGATCAAAGAAGTAGAGGAGGCAATGACGCCCACGCCCACGCCCAAAACGGAGCCCCTCAAGCTTGTGCTCAACCGGAGTATGCTGGAGAAGCGCGAGAAGAGCCACTCACCGCAGGCAAGCTCCAAGCACTCTGCCAAGAACTCTCCCCCAACACCCGTTCCCTCCTCCCCCTCGGAGCCCAATATCAAGCTGAAGATCGATCTGTCCAAGCAAAACAGCGTGACCATAATCAATATGTCCGATCCCGAGCGTCGGGAGATAGTCAAGCCGCTGAAGCCGGAGAAGGAATCCCGTTCCAAGAAGAAGGACAAAGACGGCAGCAGCCCAAAATCCTCACCGAGCACTTCCGCCTCGTCCTCCTCCGGTTCCTCGTCTTCCAGTGGCGAGCGCAAGCGTAAGAGCCCCAGCCCGCTGACAGTGCCACCCCTGACCATTCGCACGGAACGCATCCTCAGTCCCAGTGGCGTGAGCACGCTGAGTCCGCGCGTCACCAGCGGGGCCTTCTTGGAGGATCCCAAGTCGGAGTTCCTCAAGTCCTTTGCCCTGACGCCCATCAAGGTGAAGGTGGAGTCGCCGGAGAGGATGACCAACAGTCGAGCCATAACCCCGCCTTCATCTGCACCCCAGCAGCAGCAGCAGCAGCAATCGTCGCCGAAATCCAAGGGTAACCTGGAGGACAGCATGCTAATGAAGCCGCCCAGCTGCATGCCGCCCAAGTCCATAGCCTCCTCGAAGCGCAAGAGCAAGGAGCCAGTGAAGGCAGTGTCGAAGAAGCCAAAGCTATCGCCGCCACTGCCGCGCGAGGACTTTAAGATACGTCTGCCCTCGACCAATGGCAACTCGCCAACTGCAGCCACGCCCAAGGTGGAGAAGCCGCTGATGCCGCCGCCCTCAAAGCCACCGATGCTGGCCCCCCGCAAACTCCAGCCAGCAGCTCAATTTGCAACGCCACCGCCCTCGCCGATGCACCATCACGCCGGCATGCAGATGTCTGCCCCTGGCAACCGTACACCCATTGCCAAGCGCTATCAGCCCATTCTGCCCAAGGCATCGCGTCCGAATCCCTTTGCCAATATACCAAACGATGTGAACAGGTTGCTCAAGGACGCGGGTACCGAAATCAAATCGATTGGCGGCGGTTCAGGAGGTGCCAATCCGCAGAAGTCGCATGTCTATGGGCCCAAGAGCGAAGTAACCAAGATGGGACCACCGCCAGCACCTGTAAACGGAGGAGGAGCATCCCCTGCTCCCTCCTCGCAGGGCAACCGTAACCTTGGCAAGCAGATGCCCAACCTGAGTAACAATAAGGGAGGCAGCAACAACAGCTCCAACAACTATCTGAACCTGGCTTTGTTCAATGCC
This sequence comes from Drosophila punjabiensis, assembly GCA_008042585.1. Lineage (NCBI taxonomy): Eukaryota > Metazoa > Arthropoda > Insecta > Diptera > Drosophilidae > Drosophila > Drosophila punjabiensis. Next base: position 38,441 of record VNJR01009655.1, read on the forward strand.
AGCAAGTCCAAGGGCAAGGAGGCGCCTCCCGGCTGCCGCACGCCCATGTACACCCCCAACTCGCCCATCTACTCGCCCAGCTCGCCGCAGTACGTGCCCAGCTACAATATACCCACGATGCCCACCTACAAGTACACCCCGAAGCCCACGGCAGTGTCCAATTCGGGAGCTGGCAACGGAGGAGCCTCGGCCGCTGGCTACCTGCAGAACATGGTGGGCGGAGGCAGTGGGGCGGGCTCGCTATCGGGTCTGTTTCCCTCGCCGCCCACGAAATCGGATCAGAACACCAATCCGGCGCAAGGAGGCGGTGCATCTTCGCAGCAGGGAGCAGCAGGAGCAGCTTCTGGCAATGGCAACGGCAATCTGTTTCAACGCAGCGCCAGTCCCAGTGAGGATGCTCCAGAGAAGCAGCAGGTGAAGGTCAAGTCGCTGCTCAACTCGTGCAACATCAACATTCCCTCGTCGCTGTCCATCACCATTTCGCGGGACAATGGGGATCCCTCGTCGCCGAACAATGGCCAGCATCCCAAGCACAAGAGTCCGGTTAATAACTACATTGAGATCGTCAAGCTGCCCGACCAGTCGCCAGCGGAGCAGGCCAAGGAGGCGCAACAGAAGCGTCAGTCGCCCGGTCCTGTGACTGCAGCACCAGCTCCTCTGGCCATGAAGCTGCCGCCACCGCCGCCCTCGAAGGCGATTCCCTCGCCCCAGCATCTCATGTCGCGCATGACGCCGCCACAGCTGCCACAAGTGGCCTCCACAACGCCCCCACCGCCCAGTGCTCCACGTGTGATCACTCCCCCGAAGACATCGCCGCCTCCGCCCGCCAAGGCCACTCCCCTGAAGCCCGTGCTAACGCCCACACAGGCGGACAAGAAGACGCCGAGTCCGGAGAAGCGCAATGCCGCCCAAATGGGCAGCCACTCGCCCACGGCCAGTGAGAACAAATCGCCTAAGGGCGGAGCTGCGGGCGGAGCCAACTCTGGGGCTGCCAGCCAGAACGGAGATCCATCGGCGGCCAAGAAATTCCGTCCCATCCTGCCGCGACAGAATGCCGAGCTGGCGCCCAAGTTGCCCACGCTGGCTCCTGGTTTTCCCTTCAGTGCACCACAAAATCCCACTGCACCTTGCAAGAAGGTGGCGCCCAGCAAGAAGTCACCCAATGCGGGAGCCACTGTCGCGCAGCCGGGCCTCCAGCAGAAGCAGCAGCAACAGCAGCAGAAGCTCAGCCCACCGCAAAAGAACCAACAGCAGCAGCACCACCAGCAGCAGCAGCAGCAGCAGGGAAAGAAGGCATCGAAGAATCCTACACCACCACCGCCGACACCATCACTGCCGTCAGTGGGCAAAATGCTAGGACATCCCTGCCTGCCCAGTCTGCCCGGTTTGAGTACCCCGCTGGGTATTGCCTCCAGCGCCAGTGCCGCTGCCGCTGCTGCAGCCTCCGGCCAACTGGATCTGAGCAACTTCATCAAGGAGAACCTGATGCGGGCGCAGGTGGCTCAGGCAGCCCAGGCGGCGTCCGCCGCCAATCAGTCAAACATGATGTTCAACTTCGCCCAGATGGGTCACATGTCCCCGGCGATGTACAACTACCACCAGGCGTATCTGATGGAGCAGCTCTCGCGGATGCAGCGTGCCGGCAACGAGGTGTTTAACGACTACCTGCAAAAGCTAAAGAGTGCAGCTAGCGCCAGTGGCGGAGGTCCGGCAGAGGGTGAGCCCAAGCCCATAATGCCTATGCTGCCCACCGTGACACTGCCCAGTCCGGCAGGAATTGCACCTCAAGCTGCTAGTCCCAAGACATCGCCAGTGCCCGCCGGTAAGCTAACGGCTGGTGCCACAGCGCCTCAAGCCAAGGGAGGCAGCGGTGGTGGCAACGGCAGTGGAGCTGCACGGCATCAGACGGCGGCCACCAGCAACGGAGCTGCCCCAGCTTCCCTCAAGAGCAAGTGAGGGAGGAGGAGCAGGAGGAGATGCAGGACAGACAACCCCACGTAGCTCTAATTAATTTTTAAAGACCTTGTTTTAGTTATTCATTAACGTTACCCTTTTTTGTTCGTTGTCGTCCGGCCAGAGAGCTCGCGACCAGAACCAATTCCTCGCCCTCTAATTACGGTGGCCAGGGGAGGGAGAATCTACCCCTGAATGCCAGGTGGTGGTGGCTTCCCCTTCGCCCCGGCAAGTGTTATTCATCCATCCGAGTGCTAGCGGCGCTCTGTAAATATATATATATACCTTATAAAATGGGAATATGAACATAAATATTTGTAGATTTACCAAGTGATGTTGAATTGTATTAAAGAACAATAGGAGGATATAAGACAGCGATTCAGAATCGATATATATATATATGCAAGATATACGAATTATATATAGTTATTTAATGTAACCTAACCTAACCTAAGTGTAAATATTTTGTATAATCGCTTTTCTACTTTAAAAACAAATCAAGCGGAGAAATAGAAACCTAATTTATGCAAAACAAATCGTTCGAGTCGTTTTACTTCCTACTTTTTACAATTCCCAATGACTTTTAGCCGGCATTAAATGGAAGGGAATGCCCTCGCCCAATCCCAATGCTAATCAACTGGCCAAGGTCAAAGGTCGACCTTCCCCGGGGACAACAGACCGACCGCTGCGTTTCGAGCGTTTCTAATCTGCCCAATTCCCTTCCGAAAAATAAATGTCAAAATGTCTTTAAAATGAAAAATGCCCGTCGACCGAGCCGGAGTTCGAACCTTTTGGACACTTTTCGGACCCGAAGAGACAAAGGAACAAAATAAGAGATTATATTGGGTTTCTCGCTGACACGGATGCCGGGATTGCTGCTGCTTGCATTTTCCTGGCCGCCTTTTTGAAGAATTCAATAAAAACCGATTGGCAAATCTGTGGCCTTTGTTACTGCTGCTGCCTCTCTTACCTTTATCTGCTTTTCGCCGCTTGAAAAAGTTTCCGATTTCCAATGAAAAAACTGGCAATTTTCACGAATGTCTCCCAAAAGAGTCCCCATCTGTGTAATTCCCATAATGAATGGGCGGTAAGATAAGCAGACGAAGCAGAAAGCAAGCAGGGATGAAAGCAGGAAAGCAAGAAAGCCAGCCAGCAAGGACATGCTTCCGGAGAGGGTTGAGATTGGTTGAGAATACTTTGGGAACCCACTCAGGAGATTTATATAGCCACATGAGAGAGGTAAGGTAAAGGTAACCACCGAAATGAAGACTTTGCTCCGAAAACAATTAACATATGATTCCCACCTGAAAGTTATCTTGGGGCTATCATCGTCGTCCCCCATAATTTATGTGATTGTGCGGCTTAAGCCGAAAACTCCAATTACAATAATTAGAGCCCCTTGGCGCACAAGTTTAGTAGAAGCCACGCTTGGCTTGGACAAAAAAAAAATAAAGAGGAAACCACACACAAGGGCGTTAGTACCTTGATTACACTTTCAAATGTGAAAACCAGTCAAGTCGGGCCCGGCTTTTAGCGCATTAAATGAGCATATTTATAAATCATTTGGGTAAGTACTCGCCTTTGCCTCAGGTAGAGGTAGTCCTTCTCCTACTCCTCCTCCTCGTCGCACATGGGATCCTTCCCATATGCTACTGCTGCTGCACGGAACAACAATAATAATGAATATTTCATTTCAAATGGTTCGCAAGTTATAACATCATCCCGAGGTGGTTGGAACACATAATACAGGCCTGAGATTGGAAGTACAACATGGACATTGCTCAATGTTTTTCAGAAGGACAGCAACTGGTTTAGCACATAATTTTCACATTTATTATTTTGCTCTGAAAAATATTTTATGTATGTCTTTGTCTGTTGGGTTATTCTTGATTTTACAAGATGTTGAGTATTATATTAAATTGTTTGGATACTGAATAGTTGTAAATCTTCTTTTAATATTATACAGTCGAGTCCCGATAAATCGAAATGGCAAGGGGATCACTTTTTTTACGAATTTGACGGGAATTCGATTTATCGAGATTTCTATTTAACGGGGCTCAATAATGAAAAAGTCGAATTAACGGGGTTTTTACATTTCACATCATGTTTACATATGTATTTAACTTTACTAAAATTAAACAAACATTATAAGTATGTACATTCATTTGTACCTTTTTCAAATTAAAGGAAAATTAAACAATAACATAAAATTATAATAACAAAAAATTTAAAAATTAAGCAGAAACATTAAATTATAAAAAACAAAAATTCAAGCTTTTATATAATTGGTAATTTTTGATTGCTTGGTGTTTTTTCTTTTATTTTTTCCATTGCATTTTCTAAACCTATTATGTTGTCGAAGACACTATTTGGCACATCATGGGAGTTGATGGAGCGACATCGAATTGTTTTGAGACCTCAATTTTTTTTGTTCCAATATTAATCGCTGATATAATGTTTTGTTTTTGCGCGATTGATAACGTCTTATGCGTACGTTTTTGTGACATTTTCACAGAACGATGTTACTCTCCGAAAAAAATCAGCTAACTAAACGAAAACAGCGAGAGAAACACAAAATTCATAATGCATAGCGACATAAAGGCGGCATAGCTGTCTGCAAAATCTAACGGTGCTTTAACTACAAAAAATTTCGCATCGCATTACGATTTATAAGAGGTTACGAAACAAAATTACGATTTATAAGAGGTTCAATATTCTTTGCGTTGCGCCAAATACTACGAATTAACGAGGGGACCAAAATGTATGGAATTTTTAGGAATTAAGGAGTTTATTTCAAGGGGACAGAAATTTTTACGAATTATCGCGATTTTCGATTTACCGGGGTACGAATTATCGGGACTCGACTGTATTTATCTGAACCCTAATATCTCTTGTTATTTTGCTTAGCTGTAACAGAAAAGAGAAAACTGGGGAAAAACACTCTCTCGTTCGCTTCTGAGAGGAACTTATAAGCTGTTTTTGCTAATTTTTTTTTGTATATTGCAGGCAAGGCGAGGAAGCTAGAGAGAGTGAGAGTGAGATAAGGCGCACACGACGTAGATGTCTAAAGAGAGGAAATGAAACTACGATGTTTTAATCTTATAATAAGCAGCAATACTCTTTCCCTCGAGATTTTGCTCAGTTGTAATTGGAGAGAGAAAACTCGTTCGCTACTGAGTAACACCTGCTTGTGAATCGCAGTATGAAAGAGAGAGCGAGAGTGAAAAGATCAAAAGTTCTTTTCTCACAACAAGGAGGCTTAAGAGAGCAAGAATTAATTTCGAGTTTAAAGTGAGAGCGTAAAAGAAAAGATCCAAGCTAAGCGGTTCTTTTGATTCCATTTTTTTAACGGGTCCGATGGGAAATCTGACAGTACAAAGGGATCTCATAGCGAGATTTGTTGTAAAAGTTGAGGAATTTATTAGGGTAATTAAAGGAAGTAAATGTTTCTGTATTTTCGCGGCTAATTAAATTGTGAAAAGTTTTTAAATAACTTGCCTGTAGTTTAAAGACCACTTTTAAAAATAACAAAAAAAAAAGATGAATATCTTCAAATTCCAAATAGTTTAGACATCCATAGCATTCCAATGAATTGCTTCTAATTGAATATTTCTATAGATTTCTGTTCACAAGCTTTTCAATCAATTACTGAAATCAAATGAATCCGATCATTTGGCGATCAATTAAAGCTGTCGCCATAAATTTTTTAGACACATTCTGTGACTCTCACTCTCATTATTTCTATTTCCTTCGACTTGGAAGTTGACGGAAATCTTTTACGACTACATTTAAATGAATTAATCCAGTTCACTCTGCTCTCTGCCTTAACTAAATTGTCTCATTGGCAATTTGCCAGGGAGTTTCGGCATATTTTACGCAATTCATTGCGACAACCTTACGCCGTAGACCGTTTTGTGGTTCCTGTATGTTTGTCCTGGGCCCAAGGGCATAATTAAATTCACACTTGGCTAGATTAGTAGCACAAGGGGCGGTAATATAAGTGGTGGCAGAATATTGATTATGCGCTTAATGGAATTATTGAACTCGGGATCACAGATTTTTAGGGCACACTACGCAGATTATTTTGTGGAATTTTGTATAGGTATGTGATTCTCTTTGATGTTTATAATAATATTGAAGGACTTTATGGGAAAAATCGAATTTAATGAGGGAAAATGTGTTTATTATATTGTTGTTATATTATATTGTATTATAAGGGTCCTGAGGATTTGAAAACTATTTCAATAGTTTATTAAGAGTTTCTGAGTAAATTGACTTTTAGATTTCTTAATATTTGGACTTAAGACATACAGATATTGGATTTTCAGACTTTAATATTTTTCTGAAATTCTTAAATATTTTTATAGTTTACTTAAAAATGTAAAGATAATGGTATGATATAACCAACTCAAGATGTGGTGTATACGGCTTATATTTTTATTTTATCGCGTATTATACCTGGTGTTTAGGGTGTTTCCGATCCTTGCATTCGTTACCTATCCATTCTTCACATAACATGAGAGCATTACCTTGCTTTTCCGATACAACTACTGTTAAAGAACATCCACGTATTTACGATTAACGCCTGAGCATACAAATAATTCAGTTAGAAACATAATATGAAATTTATGTTACAAAACGACACTATATATTTTTTATGTCAAATATGCAATCGTCACCTTTACTTTACCTCCTTTGGAGTCGCTTTTGTTTGATAAATAAAGTTCTTTCTTCGGATACCCTTGCAAGTAGTTCAAACATTTCGTCATTGCTCCACTAACAAGCTCGACGCTACGAACTCAATCATCTGGTTAAGTGGCATCCATCGATCATCCATCCATCAGTTGCTTGCAGGCCGGACAATCGTCGGACAGCCGTGTGATTGCTAATTAAATTTCATCTGTCGAGCACTTGAACTTGTCCCTGTAGCCTTGGCTAATTTGTCGGCATTATGTAACGAATGCTAAGCACATAAATTGCTGTTTAAGGGCCTGTAAACAAATGGCAGTTGTAGCAAGGAAACTTCCGTGGAGCAACTTTTTTCCAGGCCAAAACTTTTGTTTCCAAATCAATTAAAGTCGTAGGACTTGGCAACTTTCCCCCCACTGCTCTTTCGTTACCATGTGTGTGCCGGATCGAGGGGAAAAAAAAAGAAACTATTCCAATACTGGTTGCTTGCCGTGTAATTCAATCTGAATTCATTAATCAGAAACAGTTGGCCAGCGGCCTGGCGGTGGGTAATATGCCTCTGATCAAAGCCAGGTCCGCCAGGTCCGTCGAATGAATATGGAAACGAGAAAATTAGAAAAATGAGACAATTTATGGCTAGATTGATATTAATTTGCTTCCTGGAAGAGGAAATGTATCATTTATAAGTTGGTTAACCCCAAGGAGGGTCCCCTTTAACTCTGTTCTCCTTTTTTTTTTTAACTGCATAATTTTGCAAATTTATTTAGCAAGTGTCAATGTCGCCAACACTTTCCGCGATCTGTGTTAGCCGTCACTCCATAATTCAATTCATCAGACATAATTCGGTCCGTTGTAATCAAATAAAATGCCAGAATTAAGATCCAATTAGTGCGCCATTATGAATATGGATGGGTCTCTCGCTCGCATCTTGTCGCAAGTTGTCCCGCTCCGCTCCCTTAGCTCTTCTTTTCGCATTTTTTTTTTCGTTTACTTTGGCCTGACAAAAAATGCGAATCCCAAACACGAAAAAAGTATCAATTTACCAGCGGTGGAGGGCACATTGCGTCATGGAGACGCCGCTGTTCTTTGGCGGACTCAAAGACAAGGCGAAATCAACGAAAATCCTGAACCGGAAACAGAAATAATAACTGCACTGTGGGAAAAAGGGGTTCTCTTGGGATCAGGTAAGGAATTTTTTATTATTGTTATTTTAATTTGTAGATGGATAATATAAATGATTTTATTTTTATAAAAGTTAAGCTATATGTAGATAGATGGGATTTACAATTGTAATTTTAGTTTCAAATGCGCTTATAATTCCCAAGTATTTATTTGGAAGGTCCAAAAATGGTATGTGGCATCTGCTAACTATAAAAGTATGAAATTAGACATTATATGATGAGCCATTTTGTATCTTATTTAATAAGACCCATTGAATACATGTAAGTTTCAAACGAGAAGAGAAATAAAATTTCTTATTTCTTATAATTTTGAAAATATTGCAAATATTAATTACATGAAGTCTTTGAGGATAGTATAAAGTCTAATAAATTATTTTGTTATAATTATTGTATTATTAGAATAATCTTTTTATATATAACTTGTATTTAGTATTTGTAATACGTATTTAGTTACAACTATAATTCTCAAGTTTAATTTTGGCAGATTCAAGATAATACATAATAGTTTTGGTAATAAGAAAAGGATAAATATGGGTCAATATGTCGAGATATAGCTTATTTTATATGAGAGTGGATCTTATTAAGAGATGGATGATAATAAAACACTATTTTTTAAACATATCTTAACTAAATCCAGAACGATAAAGCATATTTATATTCCTTTTTTATTTAATTTAAAAAATATCAAGCTTTTTATCCCCTTTTCCCTCAGTGCTTCAATTCAGGGAAGCGTGAGAGCAATAAGAATAATTTCGGGGGAGGAGGTTTACCATTGAGTGGATCTGGGATTCTGCGGGGAGACGTGAAGAAGGCCCATTGATTGATTTGACTGGCGCAGGGCTACTCCATTGTCCCAAGCTGGCAGGGATTGCGATTTGGCGGCTTTCCGTTCGGCTCGTTCGGTTTGCGTTGCGTTCCGTTGTTGGCCAAGTTGGCAAATGTTTAAAAGTCACTTTGGCAAGACAAATGAGTCGATGGGCTGAAGGGGGCGGTGTGGCGGCGGCTGGTACTTTTGGCCTAATGGCGCCAGCTTTGGTGGCTGTTGTAATTAGTTGATTACACAACTGAAGCGAGCTCCTCCACTCGGCCTTCTCTCTCTCTGTGTTTTTGCTGTTTGCATTGCAAATGAAGTTGCCACCGTTGCCTGTCGCCTGGGTGGCGCTCTCCGGGATCGGGAGAGTGGGTTGGGGCCTTGGGAGCTTGGCGCAGAAGCTGATGCTGATGCTGAGACAGCTGCATGACATTGCTATTTGCAAGCTGAGCTGAGCGACTGAGTGAGTGAGTTTTTTCCCCTTCCCGTTTCTGTGCATTTACCATTCCGATTCCCAATCCCAATCCCACTCCCGTTCCCTTTGGCCATAATGATGTCGAGTGGCGTGGTCGAGAGTCCACACAAGCGCAAGGAATAAGGCAAACATCAGCCACACGGAGTTCTGCAAGTACTTGCTCGTACTCGAACTTGTGGTTCTTACATTACAGCTTCCTCCATAACCAGGGGATTTTGGCCAGGTTAAACATAATGTAAATTGGGAGGATCTAGGGGGTTATGTGCTTGTACTTTAATGCTGGAAGTTGCTGCTAAGAGTTTCTAATAATTTCTTTTAATCAAATTCAAAGAATTCTATGGAAAATAAAAGGGGGGATTAAAAATTTAAATAGTAACTTCTTTAAGCAGTATTTAGTGTCGAAGTATTTGTAACCTTTTCTATTTTTATGAGGATAATTACTCTTTAACTTAAATCCTCTGATTTTTCCTTTAGCTTGGTAAAAATTATTTTATTACATTAATTTATGACATTTTTTTAGGCTCTGAAAATGTTTTGCTTGTTTTTTAGACAAGCGGCAAGCTAAACTGTCTAGATCGGAGTTTCTGGTGTTGCAAGGCATCTTTTTCTTTTAGCTTTAAGAAAAAGTGATTTCGGGGCTTTAAATTTTATATCGTTTATATATTTCTGGTTTGTTAGTACAAAAACTTTACCGGTTTTAATTAAAAAATAATAATTCTCACAAATAATAAAAATGTTTTAATATAATTTAATACCTTTTTTTAAATGTTTTTTATGCCCTATGTTTGCCTTTTTTTATTTTGTATGTCTTCTTTCCTTAAATTATTTTCTTTTAATATTGCATTATTTTGTTTTTAATTAAGAAAGGCTTATTGGGCATTATTTCTGTAACTCCAACCCTTCTTACAACCTTTTTTTTAGGAGTTTAAAAAAAGTGGGACCATAATTTTTTGTAGAATAACTTATTCCTCCTTCAACTTTTTGTTTTGTAATGTCTTTTTTTTCTTTTTGACAGCTGTTGGGTTCGAGTTGAGGAAGTTGGACTGTATTTACGCAGAAGCACCAGGCGGCGTGCGGCGGCTCATCAACCTGGGTCTCACCGAATTTCCTTCTTGGGCTTCTTGGGTTGCGGCTATAGCCCTGGCTCTGGCTGTGGCTCTGGCTCTGGCCCGGCCCTGGCCTGGCTCTACTTATTGAATTATCAGCATGCCGCAGCAGTTCGAAGGGGTGTTTTTGCGAGGGGTGAGACGAGATGTCGGCTATGTGAACCACTCAGGCGAGGCGAGGTGATGCCTGGCATTATGTACAATATATAGAAAAAGCGGCAACCGCAGTGACGAAGGCTGCGACGAAGGCAGTAACGAAAGCAGCGCGCAGCCAGTGAGCCGTGCGGTTTACATAGGCGATAAGCACGCTCGCAAACACACACACACTCGCCCGCCCACTTGACAGGCAAGAACAACAAAAAGCGATTGCGAAGGAGCTGCGAGAAGGGTGCTTTTGGCCACTGGAGCGGCAGAAGCAGCGGCAGCGGTACTGCCAAATGAACCTAATTTGATAGCGCACACAGCCATAAGTACATAGCATACACTAATACATAGCCTGCACTCAGCGAAAACAACAAAAAAGGAATGAAATACATATTTTCGTTGGGCTGGCAACGCTCATTAAATACTCTTCCAGCCGCGCTGCTTTCGTTACGTTACGTGCGTACATTGGACGGGAATTTAAATTGGTAATGCGACCGTTTCCCGAACTCTGGCCACTGGGGCTAGTTGCTATTGTTGTTGTTGTCGTGGACGGTAACGTTAACGTCCTCGACACTATCGCACACTTGAGTACATACATAAGCACACATCCAATTCGAAGGTACATGCTCCCATGCAGCTACATACATACGTACCGAATGCTGTACATGTACCATGTACATGCCATTGTACATACAAAGTCGCATGTGCCTGTGTATGCACAGCGAACTGCATGATACAAGATACCCAAGTTCAAGGGCGGCGTTGCTGAAGGGGTTTCGAGGTTACGAGGTGGCCTAGCTGGCGTTTGAATAACTTTAAAATTGCTACAATTTGATAAAACTAGGAATTTATTATACTTAATACAAAAATTTGTTAGTTAAATTTACAATGAAAATATGAAAAAAAAAATTTCTATAACAATTTAAATAATTTCGATATGATGTATGTACATTAATTCATATATAAATATAAATAAATAAATACATAAAATGCATATAGTTTTTAAGTGAAGTACGTACAATGTCATTCCATTTTCAGTAGATCGTAATGGAGAGAATCAGGCAGGACTTAGAATTGAATAGAGAAAGTTACACAACATTGTCTTCTAAAAGAAAGGAAGGCTTATAAGCTTTCAAATGAATCAACCAATTTTAAACTTTTCATTCATTAAGCCCTCCTTTAAGTGAAGCCCCCCGCTTCGGCGCCAGTGTCGTCGCCACTCAATGTCCCATGCCCATGCTTCATGCTGAAATATGTATTTTCGAGGCGCACAAGCTGCGCACATAGTGTCGGCAGTGCCCGTGTTGCCCCCTTCCACAGCACCACCGCCTCTGCCTCTGCTTCTCTGCCTTTGCTTGTGCCTGCGCCTCTGTCTCTGCTGCTGGCGGCGCTGCTTCTGTTGGCGTCGGGGCTGCCTCGACCGCTATTTTTATGTACCGACGCACAAATACATGCATAGAGACATACATACATGCACACAAATTTGTTGCCGTGGCAAAGGCAAAAGCAGCAACAACAACAGCAGTGAGCCGAGTTTCTGTTCCTGCCACATCCACGTTGGAAAAAAAGCGAGCAGGGTTGCATGCAACATGGAATGGACATGGACATGGTTCGGTTTTCCTTTTCCTTTCTCCTTTCCCTTCCTCGCCATCTCCGTCTCCACACGCTGCTTCGTCCGCTTTGCTGCGGCATTTCTATTGAGAAAACATACACACACAGACAGTTTTTATTCGACCTCTCTCTCTTCCTCTCCTTCGCTCTTTCTGTTCTTCCACTCTCTCTCCTACTCCCTTTTCCGCTGCATTTCCGCTGCAACGGCGCTGCAGTCCCACTCGCTGTTTGTTGTTGTTGCTGATTCACACATTCCTAATTGAATTATCACGCAGCAGATGAGGAAATATGTACTGTATCACTTCCCCCGCCCCCACACCAATCGCCCTCACCACAGAGCGTATTTTTAGACGCCAAAAAAAACTAATTAGAATTGGAAGAAGCGCCGTTGAAATCTTTGCTTGGCGGTTACACTGCGGGAAATTAGATCATAGCTCAGCAGCAATTGCTGCGATCTTTCACAAGGCTACACTGAGAGAAATTGCATCCCTTATATAAATTAAACTATTATACTGGACAAATACACTTAAAAAAACTTGGTAGTTTTCATCAAATCTATATGTATTAAGGTATTGCGGTATCAAGAGTAAATAAATACACTAAAAAAATGTTTACCTTCTTAAATGTACACTTTAAACAGAATGTTTATGTTTTAACAATTTTTTAATATTGCAATTGAATGATACGTTTCTTCTATTTTTATGAAAAAGACTAGTTTTTAAGAAAACAAGTAAATAATATTAGTAATAGAAAAATACTATAAAAATACTAAAAACAAATCGTAAAAATACTGTAATGTAGTGTTTTTCAGGGGTTAATAATGTTTATATTATTTATTTCCATTTAAGTCCTCAGCTATTTCTAGCTTCTTATTAATTTTTTATTATTTTTAATAAGGAGACTAAAAAAATACAAATAATACAAATACTAAATTTGTAGAAAGTAATGTAATAAAATGTATTAAGAATTATGATGATGTACTTTTAAGCAATAAAGCAAAATAATTGGCTGAATTTCTAATAATACCAAAATATTTTTAATATATAAATTTTTGGGTATCTACAGGCTCTACCTTATATTTACTATACCTTTTAAAAATAAAACAAATTCTTCCCAGTGCACAGCTTCATTTCGCTCTGCCTGCGTCGACGTAGGCGTTTCACTTGAGCGTTTTTCAGGGTTTTAAGTTCGAGAAAGGTTTTCGGTTTTCGGCTTGGGTTTCGGTTTCTGTTTCGGTGTCGATTTATATACCGAAACGCCCATCGCACAAAAGCCTCTCATTTCCATTTTATGTACATATTTTTCAGTTTGTTCGCCTTGCCCTGGCTCGGTCCTTGTTCGCAGCGAGCCAAGCCAAACAGGATGAGGACCCCGCAGCCCGCAGCCCGCAGTCCGCAGTCCTGAATGTCCCTGCCAGATTCCAGCTGAAGTCCTGGCAGAGCAACCAACCCTCCCTTTTCATCGAATCGTAACGGGGGCTTTCCAACTAATTGTATCGCAGTACATAACAGTTTTTGCTCTCTACATAAGAAACGTTTCGATTTATACGAAAAAACCTATGCCGAAACCCATATGAAAACCCATAGCACATAGTATATATAGGATAGTATATATACCCACTCCACGAGCGGCTTCATTCGCCTGTTCCTGCGGAAGATACCAAATACAGATGCGAGATACAGATACGCACAGAGCCACGGCTACAGATGCGGATGCGGCGATACAGTGACAGGCCAGCGGCGAAATTTTGTCATTCCCCGTCCGTAGAAACCGATATTCCCGAGCTGTGTGCCCCGCTGTTATTGCCTGCTCCCGGCTCTGGAATTCCGAGCATTTTCCCAGCTATTCCGAGGGTTGACTTGACTTGGTTCTGGTCCGCCGAGGCAAGGCAAGGCAAGGCAAGGAAGCTCAGCTTCAATGGGCTGTGATGCGGTCTCCGATAGCATCACTCTCTGTGTTGCCTTTTAATATCACATCTCTGCAAATGGATTATGTGTGTCTGAGTGTGTGCCCGATGCTCCTTCTCCTACTCCTTCTGCTCTTCTTTTATTTTTTTGCAATAGCAAAATTAAATTACAAGAATTTATATTGGCTGCGGGGGGCCATCGGGGTATCGGTATCGTGTCGGCATCGGATGGGGTGAGTTTCGCACTCCACATCGGGCTTTAAAATTATGCCTCCTGCCTGGGACACGGGCGGGTTGAATAGCATAAAGCCGGTGCGTAATATTTCGGGGGTGATGTGTTGGAAACTCAAATTAAAAACGAGTTAAACAAGCAGCAGGGGTAACTGTGGGGGCAGGTAGCGCTTTGTGGGAATGTTAAGGGGTTTATTTGGATCATAATTATGCAGCTTTAAGGCCATCGTTAATGTGCAATTCAGTCTAAAAGGTAGATCTTAGGAAGGAAAAGTGTGTCGAAAAATTAAAGCATATATTTTTAAAGTTATTACTTTCCATCGATAAAGGTATTTCTATTATGAAGTAATTTGGAATACATTAATTAGGAAACTACATAAAAATTAAACTTATAAAGGCTATCAATGAAATTGAAAACTTGATGTGATGAGGAAAATAGACTTTTAATCAAAAACGTTTATAAATAGCAGGGGAATGGTAAATGGTAAACTAATTCTATCTCAGTTTTATTGTTAATTTCTTCTTCTTTCTCAATGGAAAGCTGTCCGAACTTAATATCTATCTCATTATTGCTCATATTCGAAACTGTATTGAATATTTAATGAGTTTAGATTGCTCTGTTGACGACTAATTATCGATTATTTCTCTTTTCGTTGATGTTTCCTAAGGGGAATATCCAACATACATATGTGACCAATGAAACTTAAATAAGAATTAAATCCAAATGCACATTTTTTACTATACCGGAAAAGTCAGGTTATCCTATTGATGAATGTATAAAAAGATATAAAGTTGGAGAACTTATAGATACTAACACTTAAGTATCTGCATATGTGGTTTGTTTTTATCTGAAACGTTTTTTCAATTCAATTATCATAATTATTTTACTTTAAAGTTATTAGAAAAAAGAAAGAAAAAATAGAAAAATAATGTAGTGAATTAGAAAAAAGTTCTCTCGAAACGGATTTTTAAACTTTGAACGATAAATGTCCCAAGGTAATCAGGCAGCAGGTGTTCTGATGTTTATCACAGTTGGAAGTCAAAGCCCCGATTTTTTTTACTCAAAAAAATATAATAAAAAATTAAAATAAAAAAGGTCTACGTAAGTACCTGTAGAACAAATTGAGGAAGTTGTATTCCAAATTTCAAAACGATTTAAAGTAAATTCAAAAGTCTATTCTAAAAACATTCAACGTTTAAAAATACATTTAAAACTTTTTTTGTAATCAGTAAATTAAAAAGAAAAAAATGTATAAGAAATAGCTTTTGTTTTCCTATTAAAAGCAGCTTTCGCGAAGTTTACTCGTAAAAAAAATTAACGACTCAAGTTGTTTGAATAATAACTAATATAAACGAAAATACAAGTTTCTCAAGTTAGAACATATTTAATTCAGTCTTGCCTTGAGCCCTAACAATCTACCAGCTGGCTTTGTAGCCAGTTTTAATGGATTTTGTCAGAGAAGCGACGGCATTTTCTGGCCCAAACAAGCAGTTGCCCTCGCAAACCGGTTGCTTGCTCTTACTAGAAAATATGGTTATTGTGGGGAATAATGTTGGAAAACATGTTTTAAAGCCACAAAATATTAAAAGTAACTCGTACCAATTAAGAAATTAACCGATTTTACTAGACTTTCTCTTAACGTTACGAAATCTCGATTGGAAACATGTTTCGCGTCTTGGCCGCAAACAGGATTGGTCACGTCTACTCGCCACAGGCGACGACCAATGGGCTTTGCGGCCGGGTAGCGCCCGCCAGCCAATCAGCGAGTAGCGCTGCACGAGCGAATGCGGGAACGGTATATTCGCATGCGGTGGTTGGAAGAGTGCAGAAGATATGCGAAGCTCCGCATTTGATGTTTCAGTTTCTACATTCTGCTTACTCTACACGCCGTGTAGAGATACTCAGCTGAAAGCTCAACGAAAGCTGCGAAAAACAAAGCATAATGCTAGGAGTACGGATTTGATGGATTTCTGATTTTCTTGATTCTAAAATCAAGATACTCAGAGTAAATGAAGCATTGTACATTTAATATAAGGTCAGAGTTTTCTTACTCGCTGTAGCTGAGGCCGGTCATCCCATCGTTAAGTCGGAATACTCGAACACCAAACAAAAGTGCTTTTTGCGAACGACCGAGCAATTTGCATATTATACAGTGGCAATATTCAATTGCAACTAATCTTAAACGTGGTTATACGTTTTCTTTAGACTCGAGGTTAGAAAGCAAAAGTCAAAGCACAGTCCCAATGAAGTTTTTACCAAAAGAAAACATGCTCGTCTGGTAATGGAAAAATTTGGTATAATCAAAATTTTGATTTTACATAAAATCAAACACTGATCGCAGCTGTAATTTTATTGAACAAACTTCTAAAGAAAGTCTTTAATATCATATTTACCCAAGCAAAATATATCTATTCAGTTGACATTCATACATAAGGACTTAACATTAGAAACAACCTGCCTTTGCAGGTGTACACACAAGGGAGCAAATTCGTCTGCAATTTGTACTTCTCATTTGGTGAGTTTTTCAATTATTAATTATAATAACAAATATGATTAACCGATAGTCTCAGATCTTTGTCATCACCTTTTTTGTTTGGGAAAAAAACGAAGCGAAGGTTTCTTCGTTTGATTTTAATGTATTATATCATATTCAGGGAATAGCCGCAGCCCGAGATTTGACTTTGGCATCGACATTTCTTTTCAACCAAGAAGGTTTTCTTTTACATAAGAAAATGCACAGGCCACGCATTTTATCACTATAATTACGATACAAGAACGGAAACTCAGAAGAGTGCTTCGGTCCCTGAAAAAACTCACTAGCGAACTTTCACTGATGATGAGGAAAATGTGGGTTACTACTGCGCCAAACCGTTCAGGACTGAGACCATATCACTTATTTTGGGGGCTGGTCCTTGGACGATGATACATTACATCCTTTTGATTATGACGAATTTCGTATATACATATGCAAACAGCTTTGGCTTTTTTTTTCTGGTGGAATAAAAACTTCCCTCCGATTGTGCGAATGAAGGGAAACAGGCATTTGGGGACATTGTCTTTGTTGTCAAACACTGCGGGAAATGGAAGGGGAGAAGTCGCTCCTACTCAGCTGACAACAGTGGCGTGATATATTCTTGATCAGCATCAACAGCCGAGTCGATCTAGCCATGTCTACGTTTCTATGCAAACAAGTCCCTTAGTTTTGCAGCTATCTGAATAAAACTTTGCAGATTGTCTTCTATATGGGCATTTCTACAGAAATGTCAGCCGCGGTTAAAAACTTAAAAGTTTTCTAAAATGATTTTTTTTCTCCGTAGTAACATTGAGAAATGTTTCAATTCGTTAAATTTGAAAGACTTTAAGGTGATCCCTATACGACTGAATTACTGAAAATATCGGCAACTGAAAATATCGGTTCCCATACAAACAGCTTCTACGATACTTTCAGTTATTCAGCAACTCCTCGTTCTGTAAGGAATACTGACCATCTACTTTGAGACGCATTCAGTCGTAAAAGGATCCCCTAAATAAAAAACACAAGAAAAGGACATTAACGCATGACCATTTTAAATTTTTTTTATAAAAATATTACCTTGGTTTTTGCTGAAATCAGTATTTACACAGCTCGCCGCTAAATTGACTTCTGTTTTTGTCACATGCGAATTTTATTCAGTTATTCGAACCCAATTCTTTGAAGGTTGACTATTAAATGAGAAATGGTGGTTGACGTTAATCAAGTATACATGACCCTTTCCCAGTTTTAGAAAAAGTACAAATAAGAATGGAAAAATTGTACGATAAGAATTTTACTGAGCGTTGCAACTGGGGTTTGGAATTGAGGTTTGCAATTCCGTTTAAGAGTTTGTAAACAAGGCCAAACAACTGTAAGAAACTGCTATTATTTATCAATTATCCACCTTATCGACGATATTTTATGAATCAATATATGCATTGTGTATGTGTACATTAAGCTTCTTAGAATTGCAGGGAAAACCATACAAAAACAAGAAACTAAGCTTACTTCGGCACGCCGAAGTCTGTATACCCTTGCAGATCTTTATCTAATATAAGAATTACTTTCATATTCCTTTTATTTTTATAGTTATACATCTTTTAAATTTTTTTCACTTAAAGTAAAATGTAATTTTCCTCCACATTTACCAATGGCTCCATGGCATCTATATGATATAGTCGTCCGATTTGTTTAAAATTAAATATGATATTAGAAGAAAATATGCTAAAACCCGAAAAGCGTAATGCTAATTATATTTAGTGTTTATATTGTCATATATATGTTACATACATTGATTATAATAAGACATAACTCATAAGTATAAAAGTACGTATATAGAAACTAAGGTTTCATATTAAACTGTCGTATGCTAGACCTGCGAATAGTCTTAAACGGATCAGGACTCAATAACAACATATGTATAACTTTGAGATAACACAATGCAATGAAATGATAGTTATTACTTCATGTAAAATCATAGTCCCAATAGATACCAATGTCCTAAACCGTTGGATAGCTGGCATCCGAGGAGATGCCGCACATGTTGTTTCCATTGCGCAGCATCTTGATGTATCCCTGTTCGCCCCAACTGTCTTTCCAGGAGTTCTTCACCAGCCAGTAGTCCCTGCCTCCCTCAGTTCCGTAGCCAACGACCAGGACAGCGTGATTACGCTTGTTAGGATTGCAGTTGGGCTCGATGTAGATGCCGGAGTGGTAGTGTTGGAAAGAATCACCGACATGTATGGCCACGGAAATGGGTCCGATGGTGGCCACGGCCTCAGCCAGCTTCCCTTCGTCCCCTGGTGGCAGTCCCACAAATCCTGTGATAGTAGCTCCTATTGTAGCCCTGTTGAATTTGCATTGGTTGTTCGCGGCCTTGTAGGGATACGAATCCTCGGTGTCGATGCCGCCAGTGTCCTTAATGTACTTGAAGGCGTTGTTCATGGAACCACCGTTGCAGCCATTATTTCCATATGATCCCGAGCAGTCCACCAGATTCTGCTCCGAAAGAGAGACCAGCTTTCCAGTCTTCCGGAAATGCTGACCCTCTAGGGACCCTGTGGCGGAGAAGGCCCAACAGCTGCCGCAAGGCCCTTGATTTTTAACTCCGGTCACAGCTCCCTCGGAACGCCAGTCCACCGAAGTGGGCAGGGTTACGTGCTCTGGCGAAATGAAGGTCAGTCCCTCGCCGAGTGTGCTGCAATCAAGAAATTTAAAATTAAAGTAAATTTAAGACTTATAAGTTCAAAGATCCCCTACCTCATTGCCTCGAATTCGCTGTAGCGGAGGCCGGTCATCCTATCGATGAACTCCTGACTCATCAAGTCCGAGTACTCGTTGATCGCCATCTTGAAGCTCACCTCTCCGTTGGCGAATCGCCGATTGTGCTCGGCAATCTTGATCCTGTTCTCGTTGAAGATCATGTAACGGAGCTGCTCTACATTCTCATCCTGATAACTCTTGCGATACTCCTTGACAAAGGCTTGCCATTCTTTATCGAGAAGTTGGTCAAGAAAGGCAGCTTGGGTAAATACCAATGTGACCAGCAGTGTAAATATAAAAGAGTTTTAATCATTTTTTATCATTTAGAAGGAACTTAAGAACAGGAACTCTCGATTGATTGGTTAACTCTCGCCGATGTCTTGGAACTTAATAAAAACCGATTGAACATTTCACCGTTTTATATGGAATCTTTCGTTCGGTTTTATCTATATATTTCTGCAGTGTCCGGCAAATCTTATCGGTCGGAAGTCAGCTATTAACTTGATCAACAAGTTTGTAAAAAGTACTCAATTTGTACAGTGGCTCGAAGCTCATGTCTTAGAGTATTTAAACACTTTTAAAAACATTTTTAAAAAACACTTTTTTAATTTATATATTATGAAACTTTACAAAAACAATTAGGATCAGTTTTAAAACAATCTACAAATTCTTAGAAAATAAAAATAACTTTTTAATTTTAAATTATATTTGAATAGTTATTTCGTAAAGTTAAGAAATTATAAATTAACAATTTTATTTAATACTTTTAATAATCTTTGTATGGTTTTCCCTGTACTTCTAAATAGCTTTCATTATACACTAAATGTACATATATTAAAAAGTAAATAATGATTAATAAAATAACGTTGATAACGTGGATTGGTGGCTAAACATTGCAGTTCTTAACAATCATTTGGCCTTGTTCACAAACTCTTAAGTGGAATTGCAAACCTCTATGAAAACCTAACTGACGCTGAGCAATCGCTCAGTAAAATTCCTCTCGTACAATTTTACCATTCTTATTTATACTTTTTATAAATAATACCAAAGTATTATGATTTCAGTCTAAAGTTTATAAAACAGTGAAGGAATCATGTACTTGATCATACTTGATCAGCATCAAAAGCCAAACTAGTCAACCTTCCAAGAAGTGAGTTGAATAACTGAATGAAATAAACTCACTACCGACCCTTCATAACCCATGAGTCGTAGGGGTTATTCTGGTATAGAGTTCAAAGAAAAAAAAAGGAATATGACTTAATATTATATATGTACCTAATTCTGTTTAACTAAAGAGTAAACAGAATCTAGTTTACTTCAGTATTT
Source organism: Drosophila punjabiensis (assembly GCA_008042585.1). Taxonomy (NCBI): domain Eukaryota; kingdom Metazoa; phylum Arthropoda; class Insecta; order Diptera; family Drosophilidae; genus Drosophila; species Drosophila punjabiensis. The sequence goes on from VNJR01009655.1 coordinate 59,150, forward strand.
GCAACGAACTCCAGAAAGTATGTTAAAAATGTTTACTTTGGTGTTTAAAATGAACATCTTCATTAATATATTTCTATGTTGTTAAGTTTAACAAACTGTATTTGTTAGCTTATCTGAGAATATAAAATATTAAAATCCAGGAAAGTTCTCAAATACCCAATTCGTGTTTAATCTTCAAAACCCCATTTATCCCATTAAACCAAGCTAAAGCTTTATCAAATGAAAAAGCAGAGTAGTTTATTTGAGACTGATGAGTTATAAATTAGAGGGCAGACGTCGAACGGAAACAGATTAGGCCTTGACCAGGACCTCGTAGTGGTCTAGGCGCACCTCCTCGCCACCGAATGGGATGTAGAGGCAGTGGTGCGACTGGTGGATCTTTCCGGGAGTCAGGCTGCCGTGGTGGTGGGCCCTGCCGATGAACAGAGGCTCTCCGTCGGAGGTGCGGCCGCAGAGGACAGCGTTGCCGGGCACATTGCCGTGGCTGTCATGGACCCAACCGTATCCGTAGCCGGCCAGCAGCTCGTAGTCGTGCTTGACCACCTCGCCGCCTCCGTAGGGCACATAGGCGCAGCCCTTGTTGGGAATAACCTTGGCCGGAAGTAGGTCACCCTCGTGATAGGCGCGTCCGACGTAGATCTGGTCGCCATCGCAGTCGTGGCCGCCAACCACTGTTCCGGGAATGATGCCGCGTCCAGAAGCGGAAATCCAGGTCTCTGGCTGGACCAGCACTTCATAGGCCTCCAGGCGATGCTAGAATTTAAAAGAAAACCATAAGTTTCAAGGGTTTTCCCTCTAATTCGGATTTAATGCTCACCTCCTGTCCGCCGTATGGGATGTACAGGCACTGGTGCGAGGGATGCACCTTGCCGGGCGTCAGGCTGCCCTGGAAGTAGCCACGTCCCACATAGAGGGTCTCGCCGTCGGAGGTCTGACCGACGCGGAGGGAGTGGGGCGGAACGAAGCCACCGCTGGCTGGGATCCACGAGAAGTGATCGCCGACGAGCACCTCATAGTCGTGCTTGCTGATCTCCTGGCCGCCCCAGGCAACGTAGGCCTGCTGCTTGTTAGGCACCACTTTAGCCGGAAGCATCTCGCCGTTGTGGAAGGCACGACCAACGAAAATGGGATCCTGATCGGAGTCATGGCCACCAAGGACGGCGCCACCGGGCAGGCCTCCGTAGACATTGCTGCTAATCCATTGGTAGTCTGTGAAGAAAGGCAAGAATTAAATTTCGATTGCTAAGCAAAACATGTAAGCTAAATTCAATTTATTTTAGTAAATTGTTCATTTCAGTAAGCAAAATGATTGGACTCTCCTTAGTGGATAAAATGAACAAGTTAATTTCATTGGAAAAAGTTAAGAAAATTACTTTAGTGGATAAATGAACAGGTTCACTCTGTTTTATAAAATTAACAATGAATAAAATGAACATGTTCATTATATAAGAATAAATGAACAGCTTCACTTCAATGTACAAAATGAACAATAAATAGAATGAACCTGTTCACTTTGGAAAGATATTTAAAAGGTTCACTGACATTGTTAACTGTAGTTTACTTGCTCAGTTGTTGTTCATTTAAGAAGGCACTTGTTCACTAATTCACTTGTTCACTTAGTTGTTCACTTGTTCATTTAAAAGAGAGTAAAGATTATATCAAAGTGAATACTCTAAAGGGTAAGCAATCTTTACCCAACACTACCCAACTGTACCCATTAATCACTCCCCACACTTGGCATATTTTGTTATCTATTCCCGGTGTGAAATCGCCAGATCTGTGGAAAGCTTCCAAAGCTTCAAGGGATTATGGCTGTCAGGTGTTACTATCGATACCAGTTGTCAGGGCCGCTATTTTGGCAGGAATTGCCGAGGTCACGCCCCCCGTTCCGTCACTTTTCTCACCTCCCATGTTGTGTGTGTGTGTTTGCTGACTTGGGTCTGGAACGTAGGTTTATAAATATACACCGGCTGGCTCCGCTCTGATCGGCCTGAAGTTAACGACTGGTTCCTAGCCTCACCAGCGTTGGGCTTTAAAAGCTGCGCCAATGCCTTATCGGTCGGCAGTGTTAACCGACTTCGATAAGATATCTTAGTCACAGTTGTTGGGACTGTAAGTACTATATATATATATTTTGTATATATATTTTCTACCAGGGATCCTCTTTATTTTTCCTGTCTGCCGGCTGCGTCACGGTCGCCACTGTCTGACACTGACAGGTGTCAGTTTTGTGTGGAAACAATTTAAATTTCATAACAAAATATCAAACAGGAAGGGAGCCAGCGATCGTTAGTCAATCGATCTTTTGCAGAGAGGTACTCTTTGGTACCCACTGCGACCGGCTTTATCTATCAGCAGTTACCGGCGAATCTTATCGACCGGCAGTCAAAAATAAACTTGATCAATAAGTTCGTAAAAAGTACACCTATGTACACGTATGTTTGCTGGCCATGGATCAACTTCAAAGTTGAGAAATTTGTATATTATTTCTAGAACAAAACAAAAATTAAGACCAGGCATGCGGACAGCTAATGTAATGATTAAGAGTAGGCCTGTTTTTAACAGTAAAGTTAAGGGTGTGGAGTTTGGAAATGAGTCAATGAGAGGAAAACTATAACTTTAATGCTCGATAGTACAATCAATAAAAAGTAAGACAACAAGTTGAGTCACACTTAATTTTATCAATTATGTATTTCTGGGTTTCTTGGAAAGTGAGGGAGTCCTATATGTACACAAGTTCCATAAAAAGATTACATGTTTTTCCTGTCGTCAGATTTCTTAGTTTACATATCAATATTTTCTTTGAGCTTACGAAAAGGTTGTGTCATTTGGTTGTCATCTTTTTGCAATCATTAGCTTACATTTACATTTACATTTTTTCTTATCTTTAAGAACTTGTGGCTTTCCTTAGGTCATCAGATTATTATCTTTTTATGTTGTATATTGCAACTCTAAAACTTGTCTAAAATATTAAATTGATCCTTTAAGTTGGAAATTTTAATTTGCTATTTTCATTTGTAATTCCCAAATATACCTTTATATTATCGATCTTTTCCCCAAATTCCTTTGTACCTCCCCTTGATTTTCTCATTATGAAATCTTGATAGTTTGTGCTAAAGTCAGTGCATCTTATCGGCACTTAAACAGGGGATTTTTTGCTTTTACCATTAAAGGCTTCTGATACACGTCATATAGTTTATGGGTTCATTCAAATGGGGTTCCACCTTTCGATTGCCAAAAAAAAAACCAAGCAGTATCGCCTGTAACTTTGCCCACCTGTTCTGCGCTTTCGTTATCCCAAAAAGTACCGCCTGGATCGGGATAATGACTCATGGGCCAGCTGATAAAGGGTTGGCTTTTAATGGAACGACTGGAGCTTTCTCTGGAAGTAAATAAACAGATATTGCTCAATATCAGCTGCACTTATTTTGACTCACAATTGTACATATAGACATATAGAACATGGGAGGTATTGATAGATAAAAGCTCGTCGATAAGGTTGGTAGGGTGACAAATCATCGGGGTTTTAACGTCCCGCTTTTGCTCGGCAACTCTTCAGTGAAATTGCGAACTTCGATCTGTGCAGTCGCTTCAGCGAAAGACCAAAAGGAATATCTACGCATTGGAGAGAAATTTATTTATTTATCGGAAGGAATAACGCCTTATCAGCAAATTACACAAAATGGGTAAGTGGAATGAGTAAGCGCTGCAAGTTAGCCGATCGATTGTTGCAAAAAATTATATCGCGTGGTTCGAACAAATCTTTAATAATGCAAACAGAAAGCCTCTAGAGTTCTGTACAAATATTTGCGGTGTCTTAAAATGATTTATTAACAATTATACATAATTGATTTGTTTATCACTTGTGAGATAAGAGTTGTAAACACTTTTCACAGCTAAGTTTTAGATACCTTAATTAAATATTTAATTATCTAAAGGTTGTGGGAGAAATTATTTGCATATAAACCAAGAATTCTATGTTAAGAATGTTATTCTCTGATATTTAAGTAATATCCTAAGGATATGTAGATACCAAATTCTGAGGACTTAACCCTTAATTTGGTATTTTCGATGCAAAGAGCCTTGAGTGACTTTTACGTTTCTCCGCCTTTCTTTGCACTCTTCCAGGCAATGAGCAGTCAGGAGCAGTTGTGACCGTTGGTAGGACGAGTGCAGTGAGCCCAGGGTGACAGCCCTACGCCTCTGAGTTAACCCCAAAAGACCCACTTGAACCCAGACCCCGAAACCCCCACGAATTAAACAGCAAGCAAAATCTAGAATAATATCTAAACAGAGAAAAAACGTCAGAGTGTCAGTATCCTCTCTATCCCATTGATCCTTACTTCCTTTCAATCAAATATTTAGTGTTAAATTATTGATACTACTGACCTTTTCGCTCTGTGTACCTCAGTACCTCAGGCTATCTTATCGCGTGCCTTTGCCCAGCTTATCGCCTCACCTCGCCTCTGGTCCTCTCTCCTTGCAGAACACACCTGGGTGCACTCGTCTCCTCGCTCGCCCCTGCCTCCGTACGCGGTGATCGGCGGCCATGATGCGGACCGCACGCCCATCTATGTGGGCCGATCCTTCCACGAGGGCGAGAACCTGCCGGCCAAAGTGATACCCAGCAAGGGCTGTGCCTACGTGGCTTATGGCGGCACCGAGCACCAGAAGACCCACTACGAGGTGCTGGTGGGCCAGGGCTTCGCCTGGGTGCCCAGCTGCAGTGGCGGAGTGCCGCCGAATGCGGTGCGCAGTGGCAACACTCGCACCGGGGAGCCCCTCTACGTGGGACGCGGCCATCATGCCGGCAGCCTGACGGTGGGCAAGGTGCATCCCTCGCACGGCTGCCTGTACATCCCCTTTGGCGGCCAGGAGGTCAGGATCAACACCTACGAGGTGCTCATCCATCAGCAGATGGACGTCTGGGTCTCCGCCTCGCCCAGCTACACGCCGCCAGGAGCCGTCGTGGCCGGACATGACTCCGACCGGACGCCCATCTACGCCGGACGGGCGTTGCACGAGGGCGAGATGCTGCCCGCCAAGGTGATCCCCAGCAAGGGCTGCGCCTATGTCTGCTTCGGCGGCTACGAGTTCCAGAAGCCCTGCTACGAGGTGCTCACCGGCTACGGCTATGTCTGGGCCAATGCCGGCCACCGTCTGCCCCCCAATGCCGTCTCCACGGGTCGCACCCGCAACGGGGAGCCCATCTACTACGGCAGGGGACACTACCAGGGCAGCCTCACCCCGGGCCTGATCTCGGCCAGCCAGCGTTGCCTGTACATTCCGTACGGCGGACGGGAGATTCGTCTCTCCTCCTACGAGGTGCTCTGCCGGCAGTAGGTCGTCCTAGTTGGAGCTCCGTAGAAAGTATATGCATTTAGCCCAGATCAAACTCTGTAATCGCCCTGAGAATAAAACTGATTGTTAAACACCAAGAAGCTTTATATTAATTCTTAATATTTGTTGGTTTTTAATGGGAATTTAGATGTTGTATAATATTTATTTAGTATATAGTAACCTACTATATAACTTGTATATTATTTCTTTATTAGTTCTGCCTATTAAGGAACTTGTTTTAGGTATTCCCTTAATGAATTTTGCCTTCAAAAATTATTCTGTAGCTTCCGTGTTTATTTTTAGCACCTCGATTGTTATCTACACTTAAATTGGTATTAAACCCAAAACGTGTTCTTAAGCTTACAAATTCTATAAAATTTATGAGGCTAGATAAGATATTTATTTCTCTAATCAAGTCTACTACTCAGTACAAAACCATAGACTCTCTAGAAAAAAACAGCTAAAAATCTCTTTAAGTGTCTAAAAAATAAAACAACTTGAAATATTTAAACACAGATGGGCACACATTTTAAGGAGCCCAAACACACTATAACAAAAACCATCCATTAACAACCACCCATGAAAACTTACCCTTAAAGATTTTACTGAAATAAAATAAATAAACCCCAAACTGACCTCTCTTTCATATTTAAAAAAAACCAAAGCTATCTCTTTTCCATTAAAAATCCCCACAAAAATTTATTTTCCTTTCTAAAAGACCTGACAAAATTCCTTTTTTTTAACCGCAACGAAATCTCTCTTTCCTTTTATAAAATCTTTCATAAAATCCGCAAAAACAAGCTCTTTTACTTTCCACAGACCCCAAAAAAATCTATCTTTCCTTCATATTTTTAACAAACTTTAATTGTTCTTTCTAAAACTCCAACCAAATCTCTATTCTCTTCTTTGATAAGCCGACCTTTCTCTTTTCCTTTCTTTCTTCTCTAAAAACTCCAAAAAATCTTTTTTTATTTATTTTTTTAGGGTCATATTTATAATTTAATAATAGGATAAACCCATAATTAATCTAAGTACCCCCCTTAAAAACCCAAACTAACCTGATATTCCTTTCTTTACAGCCTACAAGTGGGTGCAATCCTCGGCCTACTCCTCCATTCCCGAGGAGGCGGTTGTCGGTGGCAACGATGAGGACGGCGCCATGATCTACGTGGGCAGGGCAGAGCACGAGGGCGACATGCTGGTCTGCAAAGTGGTGCCCTCGAAGCAGCTGGGCTTCATCTCGCAGCGCGGCGAGGCCCTGCCCAAGGACATCTTCGAGGTGCTTTGTGGCCAGAATCTGGTGTGGATCAAGTGCTATGACCATGTGATACCCGAGAATGCGGTGCTCTGCGGCCGAACCTCCCTGGACCAGCCGGTGTACATAGGACGGGGTCACTACGAAGGTCACCTGATCATCGGCAAGATCTCCTCGGTCCACCGGGCGCTGTTCATCGCCTTTCGTGGAGCCGAGCGTCGCCTGGATTCCTATGAGATTCTGGTAGAGGAACGACGCGTGGTGCCTGGCTGGCAGCTGCCGCCGCCTCCTCCGCCACTGGAAGAGGTGGAAAAGTGTCCGCTGACCCCGCCACCACCGCCATCACCCCCGGCACCTGTGCTGGCTGCCAAGCCGTATCCCTACCCAGACATGGCGGCCATGCCCTTTCCCATGACCGACAGGCCGCCGGCCTACACGCCCACGCCGGATCCCCTGCCACCGGTGGGAGGAGTGATGGTGATGCCAGTTGCTCCATCACCAACACCCCCTCCTCCTCCAGTCGGCGGTGTCCTGGTGATGCCACCTCCACCGCCGCCGAAGCAAACTTTCATCCCAGCGGAGGTGAGTACGGCCCCGCCACCGCCATCATTCACCCCCGCCGAGGTGTCCGTCACCGCCATATCAGTGCCCGCCGTGGGATCTTCCTTCACGCCCGCCTCCACCTACGATCCCTACGGAGCCAGCTCCTCCTCCTACACTCCGGCTGAGTACGTTGCTCCGTCAGCTTACGATGCCTACGGCTATGGCAACAGCTACGATGTGTGGGTCTCCGTTGAGCCTGGATTCCACTACAACCCGGATGCCGTCATTGGTGGCCACGACAGCAACATGGCCCAGTTGCTGGTGTGCCGAGCCTATTACCACGGTGTTCATGTCCCGGGCAAGGCCATTCCCAGACAGGGATGGGCCTACATAGCCCACAATGGCCGGGAGATCGTGGAGTCCTCCTACCAGGTGCTGGTCGGCCAGGGCAAGTACCACTGGGTGCCTGCCTATGACGGAAATGTGGCCCCGGGAGCCGTCATTGCGGGACGGACACCCACCGGCGAGCCACTGTACATTGGAAGGGGTCGCTACTGCGGATCCCTGACCCCGGGCGTGATTGAGCAGTGCAATCGCTGCCTGCAGATCCCGTTCGGCGGCCAGGAGATCCGGCTGAGCAGCTACGAGGTGCTGGTGAGGAGTGACATCTACCACCGACAGCAGGCCATTCGCCTGGTCTACTGAAAGGAGAGAGGAGAGAGGAGGAGGAGTTCTAACAACTTAAAATCACTGGAAAAGGCTTCCAAAAGTATGCTTTACAATTTTATTCCTTGCTTAAATAATAGATTTTATTTATTTTAGATCTTACCTTTTTCGTTGCATACTTTTGGACTTGCTTTAAATCCAGAGGGAGATGTATCACAGCCTTGAATATATCATATGCCTCTTCCATCCGAGATTACAGAGAGAAGCTAGAAAGCCAAGGATATAACCATATTATAATTGTCAACAATCTAGTCCGATTCACAGTAAAATGTAAATACCGAAGGCTTTACTATATTTATTCTTCCTTAGATACCCAACCGTCTTTTTACTCATTTATTTTTGTCATGCAAAAAGAAAAGGAATTGCATAAGATGTATATTTAAATGATGTTTAAATGATATATTCATCTACTTGTAATCGATCTGTTAAATCTATTCAAGTAAATCTACCTCTGTAAAACCCGAACATTTATTTACACTACCATTTAAGACATTTATAAACCTTATTATCTATCATAAAGCCTGTTGACTTATTTATGCACTTATTATATTTATTTACACACAATTGTTATAATAAATAAAAACAAAAAAAGGAAGCTTATTTGGCATGCCGAAGTCTGTATACCCTTGCAGATTGCAATTGGAATATTAATAATCCATAAATAATATCCATATCAAATACAATATGAACTTTATATTACATACTTACTTATCCATATTATTTTAAGAATTTTGCAACCAAAGTTTTACATTTAGGGTTTTGCATTTTCTTCTACATTTACCGATTGTTCCTTTGGTGATTTTCATTAAATTGAAACTAAAATTCTGAAATAATATAAAAAAAATGCTCATATGTATCTCAAAAAACAGTAAGATATGTTGAAGACCAGCAAAGCTATATTCGTTTCTATGGCAGCTATTAATATAGCCGTCCGATTTTCATAAAATTAAAATCAAAATTCTGATATAAAATATAAAGTTGATGTCCCCAAGTAGATGAAGGTTAATGAAGGTAAAGGTTCAGGTATCATTTTTTTCTACAAGTTTTCGGATCGTTTCTATGGCAACTATATGATATATCTTACCGACTCGGCTCATTCCGGCTTATATACGAGAAGAAGTTTCATTTAGATAGCTTCAAAACTGAGGGACTAGTTTGCGTATAATCTGACGGACGAACAGACGGACATGGCTAGATCGACTCGGCTGTTGATGCTGATCAAGAATATATATACTTTATAGGGTCGGAGATGACTCCTTCACTACGTTGCAAGCTTCTGTCTGAAATTACAATACCCTTCAAGAGTAGAAAGAGTTAACTATTATTATTTATGGTTTAACCAGTTAAAAGTTAAAAGTTTATATTTTACTTTAATTTATTCATTTCTACAACCTTTTCAAATTAAATGCGAGAAAATCCAATTCGTACAATATTTTTAAGACTCCAAATAAAGAAGCTTTTAATTTTACAAATGATTTTATAAATATTTCTTTAGTATCTCTAATTATGTTTATTTACTTCACACTGCCTGCTGTACAATTGGGTTAATTTTTAAATGGCTTTTGTTCAGGTTTTATAGTTTGTTTTTGTTTGGTTTGATGACAATCATCTTTGGGATAATCTTAGATAAAATAGACTGTCACTTTTTATCTGTTTTACCACATCAATGTGTGTAAAAGTAGATAAATATTAACACAACAGTTGTAAGGGCTTAATAACTACCAAACATTTATTAGTATAACAAACTGTTATTTATTAACAAAACATTTAGTTATAAACAAAAACAACACTAAGGTTAGGTCATCGGTTGAACTTCATGTATCGCTTTTGAAACTTAAATAAAAACGCGCCCTTTTCTATACCTTTAACCCACCTTTTTAAGCTTCTAATGTTTTTTAACGCTAATTTTAAACAATGTATATAAAATATATTGTCGAGGCATAAACCCAGTCATAAACGCGAAAACTACCGGACTTCATATATGCAAAACCCATAAACCACACTGTTTTCTTCCGCTTTTGGCCGAGAAATTACACTTAAGAGACGCTGACCAACTGATTAGTGGCCGCAAAGGTTTAAGGCCAATATAAAAATGGTATCACGTAGTTTGGTTATAAACTGCGGCAGCTCAATGTCCGGAATTAAATACGAGATTCGTCGTATTCCCAGCAAGAAGTCTGTCGAGCGATGGGAATTCCTTGAACCCAGACGCAGTTTCCAAATGAATAGAAACCGGCATATCCCACAACTAGCCGTTATTGGTCAACAGTGAGCGTTGAGCTCAGAGATTTATTCAAACAGATTCTGGTTTTTTCAACGTCATCTCGGGTTTAAAGAGAGAGGAAAAAGAAGAAAGAGAGGGTAAGAGCAAATATCAACATTTGCGTCACGATTTGTTTTCTTTAAGTGTACTTTCAAAATGGGTTTCCCAGGTAGTAATTCATTAATAAATTTCATTAAACAATAATACAAGTCTTTGCTTAGTTATAAAATATATTAAGTTGTTTAGTATCAATATTAATCAGTCTTCGTAAGGGAACTATTTTAAATTTTATTTTTTCTACATTATAGAATGTAGTATTAGTTGGTTTTGTTTACTTTTTAACATTACTTGAAAATGTAAAGATATGCTTACCATGTTATGTACATATGTATGTCTGTAATACTAATTAAATTTTATATTCTATATTGCCGTCATAGTTAAGAAACCTTTCAAATATAACTTATATGTTAATATGGTATGTTTGTGTATTTAATTGTTTACTTATTATTTATTTAATATTGTTAGCTCACCTTTGGTATATAATTTCATGAAATTTCAAAATCGTTCTATAATTTTGATAAATATTTAACAAGAAAGGAAGCTAACTTCGGCACGCCGAAGTTGGTATACCCTTGCAGATTCCAATTGTATCAATTATAATCTATCCCAATATAATATA